>JAUYWG010000031.1:16410544-16427962 GCA_034779775.1 Enteromius afrohamiltoni | reverse complement strand
ATTTATTTAATGGTGGAATATTATGTTTTATAACTGCAGCAACAAGAATATGATAAAACAAAGTAGTGTTTAATAAATGTTGGCGGTGATGTTAATAATGCACATGACATTTCTATTATGGCAAATGTGAACTGTGTAATTTGTGCTTGGGATGCTAAAAAATAAAATAATGATTACATTAAAATTGATGAGTAATATATACTTAAAAAAGTCTTTTTAATTTTATTATTTATTTGTTTTATGAAAAAATAAAGTGCTCATTGTATTTTAAAAATACATACTGTATGATTTTAGAGGAATTCAAATATTATGTGATGTCTTATTATATTTTGATAGAACAAGAAAAGTAAATGCAGGTAATGTATGAAACCATACAGAAGTTACGGTCAATCTGTTAAATCACAACATCAGTCATCAGTCACAACCCACCAGACACACACAACATACCTGACCACAGAATATTCATCTGACACATGCAGATTTCAGGTCAGAAGCTGACATTTAAAAAAAATGCTGATAGGATAAATTTTGACTCTTATCATTTTAATATGAGATATGCCACAGAGCACACCACTGAAATCGATTCGGTGTTCAGAGAAGGTTGACAGGCAGTCAATATAATATCATGTTTTAACTTTGCCTGTTCCTGGTGACTTCAGATTTGAATTTTCCACCAGAGGAACATTTCAGGGATGCGTGTGCATGATTACTACAATAAATGTCGTTAAGCAACATCATGCTGATTTCTTTTCGCAACTTCGACCTGCAAAATGTGCCATCCTGAGAGTAAAATGACAGATTTGGCTGCAATCAATGCCTCTTTGCTTAAAGAATGATGGCCTCAGCATTGACACAAATATATTCGGCAGCTCAGAATGAAAGGGAGGAAAGACTTTTCATAGATTTTTTTTTTTTTTTTTCATCCCAAGCAGAATGTTTCAGGCTAACTTCAAAAGGTCACTAGCTCCCTATAATCAACCTAAAAATCATATTACACATTCTAGGGGCAATATTATAATAACAGTATAATTAATCACTATCATAAATGGCACCAGCATTAAGATCTGGTTCTGTCAGATCGAATGTTCCCTGCAAGAATGAAAATGTGTTGAAAACAATATTCTGACATTTATTTCATATTTAAATACTTTAATGAAATTATCATTGCATGCGCCATCGTATTCTGACTTGTATACAGTCAACTACTGTTAATATGTTTTAATATATCTTTAGCACAGCCGAAATGCAACATTTGTTATTTGTTCAGTTCCCCAGTCCTAACTATGAGCGCCAGCAGTGAGGCTCTGCTTGCCAAACACCACTAATTAAACTCTACTTTGAGGAGACTAAAGTGGATTTAACCTGATTTCCACTTAGAGGATGCAAAGACAGTGTAACTTGCCGGACCAATTGTGAGCACAATCAGTTAAATTGGACGTTTTGTAAGAGTGCATCACTAAAAGGCCACAATCTGCTTCAAGAGGTTGGCACGATTGAGCCAGGCAGTGCTGATATTTCAGCCAGTCATTTTACTCTCGTTGAGGAAATTGCATGCAGCCATATTCCCCAAAGCCCAGCACACTGAGTCAATTACCTTATTGGGTTAGAAGCTGTAATGGCCTCTGAAGGGCAATAGAAATTGCATCTCACACTTTCATGCTGCTGGATTAGAACAGTGCAGAAGTAAATGATCGAGGGTGCCACATTACTCCTGCCCCATTGTCTAAAGTTGCAATGCATTGCGAAGGTTTCTAGACCAATTCGTTAATTGTATTATTTTGTTACAAATAATTGATGACAGCATAGTCCTCTTTGGTATGTCCAAGGAAATAAACTGACATGTTATTTTAATGTGACATAAAATATTCTTATTAAAGGATATTTCACCCATTTTTTATTATTTCATTATTTATATTTGTATCATTCTACATGATTAGTTTGCTTCGTCATCAGAACAGATTTGTATAAATGCAGCATTACATCACTTGCTCACCAATGGATCCTCTGCAGTGAATGGGTGCCGTCAAAATAAGAGTCCAAACAGTTGATAAAAACATCACAATAATAATCCACAAAGGTAATCCACAAAATTCAGTTCATCAGATAACAAGCAAAAAGCTGTGTGTTTGTAGGAAAGAAATCCATCATTTGGATATGTTAAGATACGTTAAATGTTTCTTCAGTGAATTTTAACATACACTTCTGGCCAAAAGAGTCTATAATACATAACACTCCCCAACCCCTGTTCCCCTCTGCATCAAAATCTTCAAATACATGTTTTGATCTGTTTAGGACAGGTTTAGTAAACTGTGCTTGATTTGTGTAGATGTCTCCTTGTTGAGAAGAGATACCTTTTTATAGGTAGAGGACTTGTCTTTTTTTCACCAGAAGCAATGTTTTAAAGTGATTTGTTTCTTACAAACACAAAGCATTTTACCTCACACGACAGTGAGTGATGGACTGGAGTGGATTACTCTGATATTTTTATCAGCTGTTTGATCTCTCATTCTGGCGGCACCCATTCACTTCAGAGCATCCACTGGTAAGCAAGTGAAGCAATGCTACATTTCTCCAAATCAACATTATCTACCTCTTGGATGGCTTTTGGGTGAGAATATTTTTTTGCAAATTGCCATTTCTGGGTAAACTATGGGAGTAAAAAGTTTCCCCTAATCACAGTCTCCCCTAATCAGTGTGCATCACACAGTTCTACTACTATATATGTTTACACCAGTGAATTCCATTTACAAGGACCCAACTGGCCTCCACATTTGAACTGTAAAAATAACTAGCATATTTTCTGGATAAAAAGAATCATTATTCATGAATCTGAAGGACGGATCTGAAAGCTGAGAGAACAAAAAGAAGATTCCAAAGACGTTAAATAAAGTGAAATAAATACTTATATGAATAAGCAGAAATTGGGTGGAAAACATCATGTTGTTTCAATGCCCTTGTGGGTGCTCTTGGTGTAATTATCAGAAAGTAGAGACCACATTACACCCAGATACTCATAAGGAAAAGTTCTGAAAAGAGGAACAAGCAATCATTATGAAGGAGCTGCTTTCTTGAAAAAAAGAATAGTGCACCGTCAACAACATTAAACCAAGCCTGTTGGGAAAAAGAAGCTGTTAAAGTCAACATAAACAGTTTTGCAACTGCTTTTATTTCCATAATGTGATACAATTTCAAATTAAATAGGAAAATATGTGTTCAATGTGGAAAAGGACAGAGCTTGGTTTTACCCTTTGGGAAGTGATTGTTTTGTGAAAAGTTTGTGTTCAGCACAAAACAACAACATTAAAAATAACGCAGAAACAATTTTGCCATGTATTACAATTAACTGATAGTGTTTATGGCATATAATTAATGTCACAGAGAGAGAGAGAGAAAGTTGTTTCACATTTTTTTTTATGTGCAGTAAGTTATAACTGCACTGAAATGCAGTTATAATCTGATCATCCAGTCTGTCTGGAATGACATGAAGTAACAGAACAAACTGAGTCAATCTTGAAGACGTTGCCACAGTTCTTCTGGATTTAGTCTGTATCAGTTTGTTCTGTTATTTCACGTCATTCTGGACGGGGTGGATGATGATTAGATCAGATCTCTGTGTGGCGTACTGGCTGTTGTGTAGACAATAATCACACTGCATTATTACAATTAATGACAAAACACTTTTTTGGGAAAATGTAAACACACTGCCGCAAAAGATAGAAATAACCAACTTAAAACCATTTTTTTGTTGGTGAAAATACAGTGTGTATATATATATATATACAGATACAGAATCCTTTGTTAACAATTACAGAGGTCAAATAGTTTGCAGTTTTTCACCAGATTTGCACACACTGCAGGAGGAATTTTGGTGCACTCCTCCATACAGGTCTTCTCTAGATCTGTCAGGTTTCGGGACTGTCGCTGAGCAACACAGAGTTTCAGCTCCCTCCAAAGAGTTTAAATTGGATTTAGGTCTGCAGACTGGCTAGGCCGCTCCAGAACCTTGATATGCTTCTCACGGAGCCACTCCTTGGTGTTCCTGGCTGTGTGCTTTGGGTCATTGTCATGTTGGAAGACCCAGCCACGACCCATCTTTAATGCTGTGACTAAAGGAAGGAGGTTTTTGCCCAATATGACATAATACATCGTTCATCCTCTCCTTAATACAGTGCAGTCGTCCTGTCCCCTGTGCAGAAAAACACCCCCAGAGCATGATGCTTCACTGTAGGTATATTATTGGGATGATACTCATCATTCTTCTTCCTCCAAACACGACAAATAAAATTAAGACCAAAAAGTTCTACTTTGATCTCATCTGACCACAGGACTTTCTCCCATAACTCCTTTGGATCATCCAGATGGTCCCTGGCAAACTTCAGACGGACCTGGACATGGGCTGACTTAAGCAGGGGAACCTTCCGTGCGATGCAAGATTTTAAACCAAGACGTCTTAGTGTATTACTGATAGTAGCCTTGGAAACTATGGTCCCAGCTCTCTTCACGGCATTGACCAGCTCCTCCCATCTAGTTCTGGGCTGATTCTTCACCATTCTTAGCATCATTGATACCCCACGAGGAGAGATCTTCTGTGGGGCCCCAGTGTGGGGGACATTGACAGTCATCATTAGGCTCTTCCATTGTCTGACGATTGCTCCAACCGTTGTTTTTTTTCACCAAGCTGCTTCTCAATTGCCCCATAGCCCTTTCCAGCTTTGTGAAGGTCTACAATTTTGTCTCTTGCGTCTTTTGACAGGCATGTTGCTACTTTAGCTGATTGTGGTGTGCACAGGTGTCGTTACGACAGCTAACGACCTCAAACAGGTGCTACTAATATAGAATCATGTAGCTGGGCTATTTATAGAATATAAATAACAGGTCTTTGAGGGTCTGAAATCTGGCTGATAAGAAAGTGATCAAATACTTATTTGACACAGTAATTCCCAAATAAATTGTTCAAAATCATACAATGTGATTTTCGGATTTTTCTTTTTAGATTCTGTCTCTCACAGATTCTTCCCATGTACATTAAACTATATACATGGGCATTTTGTTCAAACAGATGTAGTCGAAAAATTACAGAGATATTGAAATGGCAATAATGCATTTCAGTCTGCTAAAGAAAAAAGAAATTGGCTCGGCAGGACAGTGATATGTAATGTCAAATTAACCTTTCAGCAGCTCAAGAACAAAAGGTGCAGATGTCCAGTCTTCAGCTTCACATGATCTATCAGAAAATCACTCGAAGAGGCTGTATTTGAAAAAAAATGTATTTCATATGCAAAAAAAAAAAAATAAAAATGAATACAAATGAAATTAGACACAAATGATACTGCAAACATCAGATCATATTTCAAGAGATGATTATATTTTGCTGACTTTGGTAAGATTCAATTTTTTCTCCATTTGTTTGCATTGCATTCAGGGAAACAACTGAGGTAGAAAACAAAAATAAAAAGATAATTCATTTGCGATTTTCCTTTGTTTCCTGCAGGATAGACACAGGTTTATCAGACTAAATTAGCACAATAGTAATGCTAATGACTTGTTTTTAGCAAAGTGTCACGTCTATCAGCATAGTGAAGGGTTTTCTGAATGGCACCGACAATACTAATATCAACATGAAGAGCATCACTCCAGAATTCTCCTGATGCTAGCGCCGGCAATAAGTGAACAATAACAGCGAAAGTCACAAAAGAGAATAAAAATAATTATAATTGATCAGTGCATTATTAAGTGCTCCGTGTTGCCTAAAGCCAAACAATACCGGCTCCCTCTGTCGCTGATTTCCATCAATGTGAGCTTTATTGCCACAATCAAGAGACTCAAACACTTCTGTGAGCGATTAATTTTACAGTGCTTACTTTGTCAGCAAAAAAATAAACAATGTTTTCCACTGTGAGTGACAAACAGAAAATATTGCATCCATCTTGCTGGCTACATATTGATCACAGACAGTGACTGTTTCAGAGCGTGTTCATGTTATTGAGCTGGAGAGAGCAGACACAAACAGACAGATTGGGCTTCGGAGCGATTCTGCAGAATGAAAACATGATGCCAAACAAGTGGAATCATTAGTTCTACCCTCTTACGGCCATGATGATATAGGAATACTGTAGGAATGTGGATAAACATGAAGCTGTTAATGCTAAACAGTGACTTTCTTCTCACTCGACAGGTTCAGCCAAGTATTATTAAAAATAGCACCAGGATTGCTTGGTCATTCTGTGTCGGCTCACACATACACATCTTAAGAACCATAAATCTAAAAGGAAATGAAGATATATTTAATTATTTAGTTACATTCATGTGAATTTTGAAATAATAATAGTTTTACCATTCGCACTGAAAATGTATGTAGTCATGGAGCCACATTGATATAATAATGCATCTAGATCATATAGGACCGTAAAACTGGAAATTCAAGCGAAAAGAAGGAGAGGAGAGGAGAGGAGAGGAGAGGAGAGGAATATAAAAAAATCAGATCTTTAATACATAATACACATGGAACAAGGATCACTCAAAACTAAATATGAAACTGATTTTGAAATGTAGCATTCAAACCTAATAATAATAATAATAATAATAATAACTAAATTAAATAGAATAAAATATAACTGAATTAAATCATTAAGCCATAAAAGACAAAGAACTTAAATGATACAATTTAAAATGGCAAATGTGCTTTGAACAGAAGAGAGATTTGAAATATAAACAACTTTACACAGACAAACTTTATTTATATATTTAAGTGTTTGATGAACAAGTATATTGGATCGTTTAGATCAAAGGGACCTAATTAGTTCAGTGTTTCAAGAGGAAAGCATACACCCTTTCCACTCAATAACGGTTCCAACAGAACTAAATTAAGATGTAATTTGAGTAAGACTGTATAATCATAATTGTAATCACACATGCATTGTTCTGCTTTATTTGAGACTTACCTAGACATTCAAAATGAACAAGGTTCATCATGCCCTTCATTCCGTGAGATGTTCATGTTTGTCTTAAAGAGTAATGGAAAGTGATCAGGTTCTTCATATGAGCACTTTATTAAAATTAGCAGTGATTTCTCAGTTTAAAATGCTCTCAAAAATAGAATCAAATATGAACTTTAAAAAAAAAATGAAATGTTCTTATTTTTTGATTTGTATTGATATTTGCAATGCCATTTAGGCATTAAGTAAACAACTACTTCTGAGATCATGGTAAAAGTAATTATTTGCGATTATATTATTTAGAATAGTTGTAGACAGTGATGTTGCTCCCTAACCCCGAGTTTATTGTTTCTCTCTATCTGATCCATATGTGGTCCAATGAATTACCCCAGTAAATGTTTTACCGTTAAATATATTATTGTATATAACTGAAAACACGGCAGTCCCTAATGTTTTAATATCCTAATGCTATTCAGAAAGTTCATACATCATTCGACACAAAGGAAGTCACCATGGTGCTAAAAATATACAGTAAATCGTTGCAGAGCGGACATTAATAATCGGCAAGCGGGAGATTTGTCCTATTTGAAATACAAATCTCCATCGCCATTTAACAGGTGCTCAGAGACCATGGGACCTCAGAGACCTTTTACAAATTAGTTTCGATACTAAATTAAAGTGAAGAACAAATGCTGGTTGTAAATCTCTTGTCAAGCCTTTAATAGCAGCACCCAGAGCAATAACACAAACTCCATGTGTAATACCTACTAATGAGGCAAAGAGACAGCTGCGAATATCAGCGCAGAGATTTCACAGCTTGTGCAGCATGCATCGTGTCGTGAGTCATGCTAAATAAAGGTTAATATATGTTAAAAAAAATAATAATAAATTAATGAACAACGAATATCAAGTCTTAAAAATAATGTGCTAATGAGAACAATCAAACAAGAATTAGCATACACATTAACAAAGTGTAAGTGCCCATGCATGAAAAGCAATAAATAACAATACATGAACTTCAATGAAATCCAAACTTTTGAACAGTGAGAAAAGAAAGCTCAAAAAGGTATTTCTGGCCTGTTGTTCGAGTGCTGGTAGCTCATTCTTTATCTCACATGCAATATGCGTATGTAAATGGAAGCTAATCGTTTAATAAACCATTAGGCCTGAGGAAACATTTAGAGCCATTAAACTACTGCAGACTTTGTAAAACACATATGAATTTATGGGACATTAAAAAAGATTTAGGATATTAATGTTAGAAATATATCATTTTGAGCAAATGAAAAATATGATGCGATACAATGGTTGTAGGAAATGATGTCCATCCTTTTAGTTACAACTGAGGCACAACCTTCAGAATTTACAATAAAAAGCCTGATAATTTCTTTGTCACTTTTTTTTTTTTCATTTCACTGTTGAAGCAAACAAGAGTTGTACTTACCGTATAAATAGCTGCCAAGAGGCATTACCAAGATGGCCGCCAAGCTGACTTGAGAAGCTTAAAAAGGACTTTGCTTCTATCATCAAATTAAGCCTAGAGAAAAATTAAGTAAATAAATGGCAGCTTATGAGTTTTACAATAAATCAAGCTCGGCTTTTTTCCCTCTTCTTACAACATGTTTAACGTCTAAACACACTCTCCTGTTTTCTGCTTCCATTTATGCTATTAAAACCACATTTATGAAAACCACAGGAGCGAGTAAGATAGCGCAGTATATTTTGTCACAGTGAAGATTTGGCTTATCTTGCCTTTTTAATGTGAAATGTAAGAATATAATAGATATTCATGCTCCACTACTTTTTAATCTAGAAATAGATGCAAGAATCTGCCAAGAATAAGCCTTTCATTTGTCATACACATAAAGCACAGACACCAAATATTGTCATTGTCACATATTATGGCTGGAATTACACTATTTATTAATACGCCTCAGAGAGTCAATCAGACTTTATGGCATATAATGTGAAAAAAAAAACAAAAAACGTTTTGTATACAACATTATTTGTAATCGTTAAACGGCTAGCGGCTAAAGACCTTGTCAAAAGTGATCAATGAAATGCACCCGCAGAGCAGATGCTATTGTTTTAGTTTCAAATGGGCTCAAAACAGCTGACTGTACTTTCTTTAGCACAGCATACTTTGACAAGCACACATTAGGAAAACAAGGATGAGAAACTCTTGTCATCTATATAGCTCTCTTATGAACACATAGGAAGTTCTCTTGCTTTCTACTCTCTTCTGAGGCAGCATCTTAACTCAACTGGAATCTCAAGTGACAGATTTGGAACATTCACTTCTATGGTTTAACTGTATGACTGAAACGTATGAAATTTGATCTTTTATGAAATTCAGTTTGATGTAAATTTGTTATGGAATCTAAATGCATTTAAACAGACTGAAAAAGATTCAAAGTGGATTCAACATTTAGATTTGAAACTTGGACGAACTTAAAAAGTATGCAATTAAGCTTAATGGATCTTTGAATTTGATGGACAATTAAAAACAATAATAAATAAAAATGTGCTTCTAAGTATACAATTTGTTATGAATGAGGACGTGAAGCATGTGGGTTCATATGCAACAGTTTATTAACAACTCAGAGTGAAGCAGGACAGGGTCGATCACCGGCAAACAAACAAATCAGAGGTGAAGACAGCAGAATAATCCAGAAACGCAGCGTAGGTAACAATAACAACAACAAACTCAGTCCAAGGGGCGGGACAAAAGCGTAAATCCAAACGGGAGCAGAGACAGACTGGTTTAAATGCACCTGATAATTAGACTGTGGGGCGGAGACAGGAATAAAACACTAGGGCAATAGACAAGGTGGGCGGAGACAAGAGTTCATTGATATAAATCCATGGATGAGCTGGAGTGCCTTCCAGAGCTGGGCTGGCACATCCAGCTGATCGTTGCACAATTAGTTATATTAATTCCAAATGGTTGCTTTGCCAAAAAACTATGTGGTTTAGAAGTTATAAAAGTTAATAGACATTATTATACATTAATTAAAACATATATATAATTTTGATCTTATGATTTACCCAAATTCATGTCAAAATTGTAATGCATTAAAATCACTTAATCGGTCATTTGTTGTCTTTCACACAAATAACGATCCTCAAATGAAGTACACAATTTCAGAAATACTAATTTCACTTATTAAATAAAAAACACATAGCAAAGAAAATAAGTGCACTTTTAATTCAACTGGATTATTTTTACTAATACTTTTCAGTATTAAATAAGTTTTGACACAGCCTTCACATTCTGAGAGGAGAGACCTTGAAGCAGTTTTGAAAGCAAACCAAAATCTCTGATTGTCTTGATTCTGTTTGAATTGTTCCATAAATTGAAAGACAACCATCACATTACTGGAATAGTGGCAGAACATTTATTTTATCAAAGAATGATTTATAAGACCAAAACTATGAATTTACACTGATCGTGTTTAGTATGATACACTGCTGTAAACCATCTCTGACAAACACAGTGGATGTTAACTGTAACTGGTTAGATCAAGAAGAAAAAAACAGCTTTACAAGTGTGTTCATGAAGTTGAAATTCTGGCACAAAACTCCACTTGCCATATGTACAGTATGATGTCTGCGCCAGACACTGCATTTATAACCTGGCACTGTTTACTTCTATTGTAAGTGCCTTACTGTAACTGCACGCATCACTTAAAAATGCTGATACAAAGCTGGTACAAAATAATTGACATTCTGCCAGAAATGCTTTCGGTAGAGATTTTCTGAACCCAAGCATTCCTTTCTAAATGCCAGATTCTCCACAGAATCATATCACATGAGATCATATGTTTTCCAAGACCAAAGGAGGAAATGAAACATTTAACACTGATACTGGCTACTATGAATATATCAATCTGCAATAGTACAAATTTTTTGGGGGATATTTGCAGCATAATTTAATTAACCACAGAGTTTTGACACAGAAACGTCCGTGTCTCTCTGCACGGTTGTAGGCACAGCGGGGTCACTTCCTGTAGACTGATGATATGATGTGTGCGTCACTGAAGCAGATTGCCCTCATTACCTTACTGTAAACCACTCTGGGATGCAGCACAGTATATGTTTAATAAAAATTGTCAGGGGCAAGGTGTTTCAGAGGAGGTCTTGAGTTTGATTAAAGCCAGATGGTGAACCATATTTTTTTTTAATCCCGCGTCGATGCTCAAAAATTTAGGCTTAAAATAATGCACCATCCCTGTTTAGCAGCTGCTGTTTTTTTGAAAGTTTTCCTTACATGTCCTTTATACATGCATGTACTGCACATAGAAATTCATTAATTCACTTTTAAAAGTTTCAAAGCAAACCTGTCAGTCACCTAAAACATGTAAATGTTATATTATTCATTATATAAAATTTCAGATTTTGAAAGTATTCCGTTTAATATGTGACTTTTCAGATGTATTGCAGGACACTTTAGTTAGGTCAATATTAAGGGTGCTTTAGCACCCCGCGCCGCAAGGCCGGGTCTGAGATTTTCCTTTATATACAGTATAGGAACAAAGAATACATACGTTATCAAAGAATATCACTGAAGCGTGAGTAAGCTATAATCAGTGATGTTGTCTGCAGTGTAATGAATTAATCTCTTAAATCACTATATAAATAAAGGTGAATGACTGACTGATCGATCTTACACGTATAGGTACATCTGCACTTTGTAGTTTCTGATGTGAGAAAACGATAAAGTGCATATAGTGCCACATGCACTTTTACAAGCTGTTTGGACTAAAATGTGTGTTGGGAGTGTATAGAAAACCACCCTATAATGATAAAGATTCACCAGTCGTTTTCATTTAATTTAATAAAAATAAGTCACCCCTTCTTAAATTCTCAAATGCATGGTGTCACATAGACAGAAGCCACTCCCACAATAGTTGATTGACAGCAGCGTGTCACACAGACTGAACAGGTGTCTTACATCAGACCTGCCCTGAGCGAGCCGTCATCAGACCGAGACGCAAAGACAAGCAAGACTCCTAAGAGTTTGAGGTGTTTTGTTGTTAAATATATTAATGAACAGAGCAGTGGGATTTACCCTCTACATCTGAGTGACTAAAGATGCCCTTGATGAACCAAAATGCACTTATGTTTGCGAAAATAATTAATGATCCAGCCTCACCTACAGAAGTAGTGAATCTTTGCAAATCGCTTTTCTTAATAATTTGCTAATTAGCAAGTTTCACTATGAATATGGCTAAAAAAAGGTCCTCAGAGAGTGCCTCGGAAAAGAGGGGTGGAGTCAGCGGAGCTCGTGAAGATTTAAAGTGGAAGTACACAGAACAGAGTGATTTCTAAAGAGCTGTTTTTGAGCGTTTTTTTTTTCACTATCTTTGGGAATTTTTAAAACAAACAATATTACAAACTTTCCATTTAAACCCCAAAGAATCATATTAGCTTGTGAAAATGTGGCTTTATATGACTTTACTTTACTTTAAACTTTACTGATATGTAGTAAATAATTTGAAAAAATATTAAAGGAAACATTATTAGACTAAAACCAATCGGCACAAATATATTGGTTTGCAAATAATATTTTGGGCTGTATATAGGATTTTGTAAAAAAAAAAAAAAAAAAAAAAAAAATAGATTGTGGTTATAAAATTGCACTTCGTTTTTTGTCAAAGTGAATCCGATAAAATTTACTTTACAGAAAACAGTTGTAAATTCAAAGTCAAACTGTAAATTTCTTTCCCATTTTGCTGTTTTTTATTGAAATATATGCTAGCCAAAAGGTTGCGAACAATTTCCCTGCAACCTTTCTCCATTTATTCGAAATGGTTTCTCTTACTTGTATTCTCTCTCTACATGTGTGCCAAATTAAAAATCCTCTGCTTTTCCTGCTGTTTTCTGGAGCCATAAAGCAACAGCAATATTTAAAAGTGTGCAAACCCATTCTAAGTTCGGTCATATATAACATGCTTTGGCACAGATAATAGATAGATAACACAAAAGTTTTGGCGATTAAGTAAAAAAAAAGTGCAATTTAATAACAACACTAACTTTTCACCCAGAAATGAATCTCCTGTCATTCCAACCCCGTATTATTTTCTTTCTTTTGGTGAAACACAAAAGGAAAGAGCAGCAGATTTCCAAACAATGAGAGTGGTTGAAGATTTAGCAGAACTCACAAATCTCACTTGTAAATTTAAAAAGAGCTTCTTTAGATACTTTAAGATACTTTTACAGTGCTTTTTGGAGCACTTTATACTTCACTGGCTCTATATATCTACTGCAACTTGTATAATGCATCTTGTGTTGGCTTTATACTTGCAATCAATACAAATAAGTAATTAAAATGCTTGAGAAGCACAAATAAAGAGGCAGAGAGGCAGAATGCACTTCCATCCACTTTCAAAGGGCAACCGAGAAAAAATAAATAACAAATGAAATGAAACAAGATACAGGAGGATATGCCATGCATTGCGATAAAGAAGTGTAACATATCTTGACATGTTTGCCCCGATAAAGTTGAACTTATCTGTTTGAACGACTATTCATGCATCATTAAGTAATCACCTGCCAGCTAACCATGAAGAAACCATCTCCAGTACAGTGTTCAGTAAATGCAGTAATCTACCTGAGTTTACACATCACACTAAACAAATCACTTGGTATGCGTTAATAATATTAGCAGACCTGGCAAGGATGTCATTACCAAACTTCAAGACAAATATACCGCTTCCATGTTGTCTGTGTTGGATAATATTGTGACAATAAACAGATGATCAACTGGAATGACGATGTGCATTGCATACATTTTTTTTTTTCTTTTATTATATGTCAATAGATAATAGTATTGTGTATTAACAATAATAAAAGATATTTCCTGTGGCTGATGCATTTGCCGAAAGCAAGACAATTATTAGTATTTTTATTAATGCCAGGCTATTGATATTTTTGAATTGATATTAGAGATTATTTGTTCTAATAATTATTTGTTCTATTATTTGTACATAATTGTGTCCACGTTTTTACAGTGTTGCACATCATGACCAATCAAACTTTATGAATGCAATGGCCAATCAGAGGCATTCAGATGACTCATCATCCCTGGAACAGCTGAGTGCGTGTGCTTGCTGATCTCGCAAACTATCTTATCATAAACAAACTGCAGATGTATGTAATTTCTCTTACAGGATGATAGGACGAGATGACAACTGAGCATATTGCCCAACAGATAGTGTTGTCTATTGGTAGTTTGGCACTGAATGTCTCTACCTGGTGTCATGGCATTAACATACCTTGGTGCACGTTGATCACGTGCACTTGCACTTAGGTGATGGGAAGCTCCTGTGTAAAACGGTTTAACAAAACATAAAAGGCATCAATAAATGCCAACAAAAGCCTTTTTATATCAGTTTTGCATTTGTTAACACTATCAGTAAGGGTCTGATTTGGTGTAGGGCATATTTCCAACATGATAGAGCCTTAACTTTTCATGTCATGTCATGTTGAAATGTCTTTATATTAGGGATGAAAAACATACATTGTAAAAGAAATTCTATATATTTAATTCAATGATATACTAAATATTATTTCAAAATGTAATTTATTCCTCTGATGCAAAGCTGAATTTTCAGCATCATTACTCCAGTCTCCATCGTCACATGATCAGAAATCATTGTAATATGCTGACTTGCTGCTCAAGACACGCTTCTCAGTATCAAAGTTAAAAACAGCAGGAGACTTTGCTTGGTTTATTCTGTCACCAGAAGTCCAGAAGTTCTTAAAACATCTGTTCCCACAAGACAAAAAAAATCAGGTCAGAACCTCTCACAGCTGAGCTTCCACTGCCTTTCTCCTGCTTGTCGACTGGCATATCCGAGGCTGATTGGATGTGAGACTCCACATTAGTAAAAAGAACAATAGTGTATAAGGGAAGGATGCTGGTAATGAGTTTGGGATCAGCACACAGCGCACACAATACCCTTAACAGATGGGCACCAAGAAGCAGCAGCTGTGGAGGCAGTGGAGTGCAGAAGGACCGGCCATCACGCACGCTAAATAAAACTCAAAGCCACGAGGTGCCATGTTGTGGATCCCACATACTTTATGCCAATCTTTAGAGACAAGGGGCGACCTGTTGTGGACTGGTGGCACCAGGTGGAGTAACAGAGGCGGAAACTGCCACCCAGTCCAAGGACGAGGCTCTTTGATCGAATGCATGATTAATTGTGGGGTGGCTGAGGGCAGCTGAGGTGATTCTTTCAGGCAAGACATGCTCTTGGAAGTTGCTTCCCAGACAATATTAGCCTCCAGGCTTGCTAGTGGCTGCTGTCGAGTAGAGAGTTTTGAAATGTATTTCAAACAAAGTTGCTTGTATAACTGGACAATGCATTAATAAAATATTCCTGAAAATATGCTATCACAATTTCCACAAAAAATATGAAGCAGCATCGCCGCTGTTTTAAAACTGATAACAATCAGAAATGTTTGAGAACAGTGGAAAATAGTGAGTAAAATACATAAAAAAAACAAATAAAAATATATACATTAATATAAATAAGTAAATAAATAAATACATAAACAAACTTTAAATTGATGGCCAAGGAACTAAATCAATAAAAATCTATCATCCGATATATATTAAAAAAAACAAAAAACTATCCTGTTCCACTACAGTATTCTCCTGTCATTAGATGTTTTCTTCTTGAACACTTAATTGAACTTCCTTTGATTCTGACACCCCAGTTCCTGTTGGAGGGTTTTTAGCCGTTTATCAGATTATAAACAGCACTTAATAATCATAAAATATGAGTAGCACTATCATACAGCGTGAACGACAGGGGGGCACTTTCTGCACAGAACAGGCATGAACACAGCCAGCAGGGTAAACACAAAAGTGAAAGACACACAGATTGCAAAGGTCTCTTTGATTAAGGTGCATTTTTTTTTTTTTTATTTTAGTAAACAATCATTATAACATTATAACCAATGGTTTGAAAGAGCCCGATCTGTTTTATGCAGAGAAAAATAGTGGCTAAACAAACATGCTGCTGCGGACATGAGCTGTATGCACTACAATATGAACAGAATACTCCTGTATTTTCATATTTTTCATATATTTTCATCTTTAAAGATGTAAAATGTGTTACTTCATTTAGTTTTATCTTAATATCAAAATTAAGTGTTTGGTGCTTGTGCATAAGTATCAGTCATCTATCTCATTTTAGGCATTACTCATGGGTAGGGTTAGGTTTATGTGTAGAAATATGGTCAAAACTGAAATTTTGGAATAAAATGTTGTTCCAGGGTCAAAAAAATATGTTAACCCAGGAACACGTCAAACAAAAAATTAGGATGTGCTATTTTTTAGCACTTAGTACTTTTTAGTTTGGTGGCTCATGGAGTACAGAGATGTACTTGAGAGGTGAGGAGTGTAACTACTGTTCGACAAAACTGCATAAAAAGGATAATGCAGTTGATGTTATGAGAACCTGGAAAACAAATGAAAATCAGAACAAATCTGGATAAATGTAGCATTCCATCACTTGATCAGCAATGGATCATCTGCAGTGAATGGGTGCCAAACATCACAATAATCCACAAGTAAGAAGATTTTCATTTTTAGGTTAACTATTCCTTCAATGCAGTGTCTAAGATTTACCAGATCTATGCTGTTTAATTTTACAGAAGATAAAACATCCACTAAATGTCCTATATATCGGAAAGACTCTGCTTTTCCATCTTCACAAGCAGCCATCATTTCTGCAGAAGCTTTCTAACGTGCCGTCCACTGCTCTGACATCTCCTCCCTTCCATCCTGAACCATCTGGAGTTGGATATTCCCCAAGGATGCACCTCCTTCCTACCAATGACAGACTCTCTTCTGAAGCTCTCTTAACAAACTTCCCCCCCTTTAAGCTATGGACTGGGCAACCATTGTCCTGTCAGTGTTGTGTTGGCAGCTCAGTCATGTTCTAAAAGTCCAGTAATGAGCTCTGACAGCACCGAGGCATAACAAAAAAAAAAAAAAAAGCCTTCTCTGTAGGCATCTCCTCCCGTCCACCTGAGAATGCTGGCAGCACGCGTGTCTTCTCAAGGCATGATCTGGAATAGATGTTCTTCCTCCGCTGCTGTCTATAGGCGCCCAGTGCTATTAAAGTTTTTTTTTTTTTCTTCTTTTTATGTCACGCCACAGAAATTCCGCCACATGTTTTTATAAATCTCATAATTTCCATGTATACAAACCATTATTTCTCATAGGCAGTTTCCTTGTACAGAAAATCCATAGTTTTTCATATGCATGCAGTGTGTTTAAATAAAGGTGTATGTTGGAAAAATATAGTAATGCCATAACTTGTGTGCAATATACATATTATATTAAAAGAAATATGCACATAATGTAAAATTAATGCAAATTATGCAAAAAATAAAGTTCATTATTTTCTGTAATGTACTGATAAACATTAGACTTTCATATATTTTAGATTCATTACACACAACT
>JAUYWG010000031.1:16364021-16374586 GCA_034779775.1 Enteromius afrohamiltoni | reverse complement strand
GACATTTTGATTCACCATATTTTTTCCTTAAAATGATACATTTTCTCAGTTTAAACTTTTGTTCCGTGATTTATGTTTAGCTGCATTTCAGTTAAGAAGCTGCTTTAGAAGTTTTCCAGCTATGTAGCAGAAAGTACGTTTGCTCACTAGGTTTTAAAACAAGGGGCTGTTATGTAACACCAAAACAGAGATCCTGTCCTTTATCTATAATAGAGCCCACCAGCTACAAATCATTAAAGTGCTACAAGATAACAATGGATGAACTCACAGTGTTGACCATCTCTTAAAAAGACCTGCAATTCAGACGCTGCAGAAAAGCTTTAGTCTGCTATGTTTCTCGAATTTTTCACAAGGTCTCGAGGCTAATTGCTTCTCAATCAGTAATTTCAGTCTTATTTGGGAAGAAATGCACAAAACTCTCATGCATATCACGGTTTGTGAAACAACAGAGAAGAACATTATGAGAACTAAGAGGTTCATCCCTTTGAACTTTGAAATTGTGCTCTAAAAATGTCAGCGGCATGCCGAAAATGCGTTGCACGCACCAACACCGAAAATAGTCTTGAGAGTAGTGTGTTAAGAGCTCTAACCTTTTCCACAAACCACAGCAATTTAAACAGCACAAACCCTCCGACTTCATCTCTCTCTATGCTCCACTATCTCGCTGAGCTCTAGGAAGTCTCGTAAGGCATGCTGGATAAGTATACTATAAGTTTCAAACAATTTTGTCGACGTTTACTTTATGACAACATCCAAAAATAGTCTAGATTTATGCTATCATACACAATCAAGAAGGTGACAAGAAGTAATATACATTCATTTATGGTCTGGTCTGATAGCACGCTGCCAAAGCTGGAGATGTGCACTTGGGAGTAACTGCCTTTTCTGCATGGGTGAGCATCCGTAATCCCGCTTGACAAGCATATATCGCTGTCTTCGCATCAGGGCGGGCATAGCAATCGGGTTAGAGCAGGTTTGTTCCTGTGACCTTGGCTGTCAGAGCATGTATGCTAAAGTTGGCCCCACTGGGGTGAGCATTGTGTCGAGGTGGACTTGACCGCTTTGGGTCACTGTAGAAAATAGTGAGATGTGTTGCATACATAAGATGTGCTATAATTATAATTTAAAGCAGCTCATGGACTTCAGATAGTGGTAAAGACTTTGGGTATAAACGTCGGGCTGCCAGTCATCCCGTTTAAGGTGGAATAAACTGTTTTTTTGGGCTGATAAAACTATGATTGAATGACACTATGCTACTACATCTAGTGACCAATTGTTCCCTATTGCAATGTTTTTTTTTGCACAATCTTTCTAACAACAGCAATGCTTTTATTTCTAATAAATAGGCTGTCAAAACACGGATGTCATGTTTACTTTTAATGGAAAAGCATTATACGCAAACCTACATTGTATTCAAACTTGAATCAAGATCACAATTGCCACAAAAAAAAAAAGTTATATTCATGTCACTCATTCACCCCACTGCCAGATTGATTTATTGATTGATTGCAAATTGTACAGTTTTATGCATACAGTAGCTTCTTATGAATGCTCAAATTTCTAATGTGTTTGTGTATTTACGTTTCATAAAATATTGAAATGTGAGTGCATCTCACATTCTAAGGTGAATTGCATATGAAATTGCCTACAATAAAAACATTTTTTATTAAGCTAGCCAACCAATTTCAAAGTATATATTCATGTGTTAAGATAGTATTTAGAAACAACAGTAGAAATAAATCTGAATCATTAAGGAAACCAAAGAATTTTCAAACTTTATTTTGCATCGTCATATTCGCTAATGCTTCTGTGTAATTCTTTGTGACATTTCATACAAATGTGCATTTATTTTACAGTGCAGTCCTGTGTAATCTGCTGTCCTGAATCTGGGTGGTGATATATTAGAAATGCTATAGAAAGCCAATATGCTATTATGTGTTATTGAAACTAGAAGGAATAGAGGTGCTTGCAAGGACACTGTGATATTTCTAATAAAAGCAGCTGGTGAATATATGATTCAACAAACAGATAAGTGAGACAGTTCGGAATTTAGTTTGAAATCTGCCAGCTTTGTTTGGAGCCCCACATAGTTGGTACAAGACACTCAGGTGTCACACAGATATTGCAAGATTGGTCAAGGCCAGAAATTCAATTCTTGGCAAAGACGCAACTCTACAAAGGAAATGATGCAATGTTAGTACTGAGTTGCCCCACAGAAAGAACCTTGACATCGTACTTTCACACCATGTGAAATTCATTACAAAGCTTGTAAAGTTTGCCTCGGCAAGCCCAATGCAGATGCAGCTGAAATCCGCTGATAGCGATTGTGCGAGCAAACAAGAAAAATGTGATAAAAACCAGTATTATCACCTAGCAAAGCTCAGCCTGAGAATGGAGATGATTTTTCACACCAGGTGATATGATTCGCTGAATTCAATATGAAATGAAGAACACTAGGGCACCAGAACAGAAATAATCAGAGTATTGACTGACTTTACCTAGTGCTTTAAAAATAATTAATGCCACATAATTTCACCAAAGCTATGGCGACTGAGCCAATTACTCCAATAGTCCACAATTACTATATAATATATAATTTCAAAATTTTGATATATAGTAGTCACTATCTATCTATCTTACCCTTAGAAACAGTCTTTCAGATTTATTTTATTTTTAAGAAATAAAAAGGTATGTGAACTTTCTTCACGATGTGTTCACAATTACACAAACAAGCATATAAATCAATAACTAACTGCTTATTCATGAATGAAGAACACCAACGTCTGGCACAATACCAAAACACATCACACAACATATCGAATTTATTGCTAATACTTACTGGTGTTTCTGCTTCTGCTTTCTCTTCAGGATGGTTCAGGAAGTGGGTTTTCTTTTACTAACAAGAGGGATTTAACTAGCAATATGGAATTGCAGACAGAAACACAACGCAGCTTATAAAATGTTGAGTAAAGGGGTAAAATAAAATAAAATAAGAAACATCATTGATAATAAATTGATGGTTTTTGATTGAAGCAGTCAGTGCTCCTGAGGACATGACAATAGTGACAACATCCACTCTAAGCAAAGTACAAGAAACTATTAATAATCAACCTTATGTTTGCTTAATTATGATAATGTGATGAAAAATTAAAAGAACTAATAATCATAGGAATATAACAGGAATAACTCCAGAAACATGCACAGAAAATAAATCAGTTCTTTTTGAAGAACAACATGTCATGCATGTCTGAAATTTTCCTCTGTCATTACCTTCACAAGTCTGAAAGAGTGTCTTTCTAATGAAACCAATGACAGCCAAAACTAAGAAGTACCAGCGTGGATACGGCAGCCTATAAAACTCCATGCATATGGATGCCTCATCGCCATATGGACACAAAGACAAGGTACACAACACCTGGCCCCACGATTCTCTCTTATCCCTTAATATATTCTGTCACCAACTTCCGTGAACACCCGTGTCACTTCAGAACAATAATTAGACATCTGATGCACCGTAAGGGGCCTGAGGAACATGAACTCCATGAAGTCCCCGGAGGAAAACGAATGTTCATCATTATGCATTAGATTGTTTCCAAAGGCCTCTTTCGGCGGGAACAATCTCCATTCGGCTCATAAAAGTGATCAGTGTAAGTTCATCCAGCCTGCTGCCTGCCAGTAATGAGAAATGGACACACATAATGGGGCCTGAATGGGTTTAAGTGAGGGCTAGTGAGTCATATTATCAGAGAGCACCGAGTCGACTGCCAATAACTTGAAGGATTCCTGTGCAGGTATCGATTCGTCTGCAGCCGCGTTCAACTTTTATCGCACTAAAGTTTTATGTGTTGCACGCTCGGCTGATAAATTCTGGGGGATTGAAATGACTGGAAATCAAATGCGTGCTGAAGAAGCACAGGAGCGTTTTCTGAGACCACAGCTCAGGCACTGTAAAAGGAATGCTTACTTTTGTACCGTAAATGTTTGCCACACAGCTAAAACGTTCTTTGTATTACTGTATTTCAGTTGAATAAAATGTGCTTATCCTGCAAATTGTAATAAAACAGGACTGTCTGGAGATTAAGAGTCAAATTAAATGTTTATTGAAGAAAACATTGAAAAGTAAAATGCTTTGTTTTATTATTTATCCAAACTATGACAATCTCAAGATTATACGAGTTGCTGTGCAAATGGTGCATTCTGAAGCATCATATAAATGGTTTGATCAGGTTTTTTTTTTTTAAGAATAAGAAGTGCACAGACAAACATTGAGTCTGATTTCAACTGTGTAGTAAAATACAGGACAAATCACATTCTAGAAGCATATTTGTTCTATGTATATGTATGCTTTGATTTGTACAAACAGCATATCCAGAATAGCGTACACTGTGCATGAACACAAAAAAAGAACACCTAAATATGTACTGCATTTTGGATGTGTTCTTTTTACTAGTGCAACATCTAAGAAATGACAAGTACATGAAAAATGATAGTGCTTTTTAAAATGCATTTTTATGAAACTTACCCTATTATGGTTTGAAAATTACTTTTCATGCAGTGTGTAACACAGCATTTTAAGTTAATAAAAACATCCTGCAAACTTTTAAATCTGAAAGTGCACCGTACTGTCTCTCAAAAGAAGGGTAGAATCATTAAAACAAATCTCAAGCTGTTTCTTGTTGACCTCACTTGTTGGTCTTTTCGCGTTGGTCTGAATGAAAATGCAAATTCATTTTTTTGCCACTAGCCACTTTAGTAGCTGTTAAACTATCTGTTTCCCCAAAACAGTACTTCCCTCAAAAAGCGCTGCTTGAAATTAAAGTGAGACCAATTGGACCAATCACAGCAGATTAGCTCCATGTAAAGGATGGATTTCGAAAAATGAAACATTAAACAAATTGTTTGGAAGATTTTGAGCAAATAAGGTACAAATAAATGCATATTATAAGACAATGTAAGTGTGTGAAACCTTGCTTGCATGTCAACCTGTTGAATTTGAATTTAGAATGAACTGCATTACCTGACTGTTTTTCGAATTAGACAGCACAAGGTGTTGTTTTTTTGTGTGTGTGTGTCAACGAGGACAATGCAGTAGAAATATGTATGTTGATTATGCATCATCAATGTTACTGCGCTCACACATTCACACTAAGGTCACAGGTTGGATTCCTCTGGAGCGCATACATTATACTACAGTATAGCTTGAATGCACTGCAAGTCATGTTAGATTAAAGCAGCTGCCAAATGAGCCATTGTAATGTAAAAGCAAACTGCTGCAGTTTCCAACTATTTTGGCATAGCGATCATTGTCAGTGGTTCTTTTGGGAGTCACATTCATCAGAACTGTTGCTCAGAGGTTGAACCAGAGCAGTTGTGGGAAACTAATTAGAACACCTTGCTATTAATGTGAGTCACTTGGAGCTCAGCTTCTGATTATTCATTATTTGCTTGTGTACATCATCTCACAGCTGCTCGATCAGTGTGTTGTTGTCAGAGTATCCCATCTGTTTGGGATGTTTAAGACGGAGAGGGCTCTGAGATGGGGAAAGGGCACATCGTTCAAATGTCCAAATAAGATGGACTGAGAGTCATTCACAGTTTTGTTTTTTAAGTTAGGAAGAAATGCGAAGGCCGGTATTGGTGATGTGAATTTTGCTCTTTTCTCTTGTCATATTCGAGATTTGGCTGGTTAGTTCCGTCTGAGCTAAAAGCATCTTTCTACACTGACGTGCATTCAAAAGTAGCCATGCAATTTGACATCATTATATTATAGAAGATGGTTCAGCGGTGCCTTATTTTTCAGAGGGCTCTTAACATTGTGAAATGGACTTTGGCTGACAGATTTGACTCTCTGAGAGCGCAAACTTTTAGGATGCAAAGTTTTATGCATGAGAACTCAGACATTAGTTTCCACCACCACTGAGGATATTTATAGAAACTTCAAAATATCACACTTAATGGCCTGATTTTGAATTGTCAAAAAAAAAAAAAAAAAAAAAGAAAGCTTTTAAAATGAGATTTTAGATTGAGTTCCTTATCATTTTAGGGCCTTACAGACAATCAGTGTGGTGTTTGCAGGGTTAGGGTTACCTTTATCATCTTATCAAATTCTGTACATTTTACAAAGACGGACCTGTAATTCAGCACAAGAGCACACTGCCATCTCTAACATTATCAACACACACACAAACACATATAGATATATAAAATACGTATATTTAATTTAATAATTAATTTTTAAATCATTTTAAATAATGATTAAGAGAACAAGTTCCGAAATATTTGTTGTTACTATAACAAAAAAATATATATTTTATGTAATATAATGTTATTATAATTGTATTTTTATTACAAAGTATAATGTTTTATTAAATTATAATAACGTATTATAATAGTTGGCAAAACAGAATGTTGCCAGTACAGTAATAAATATAGTAATTATTGGATTGGCTTATATTGGAAATTGTGTCATAATCATCAATCAATAGGTAGTTAGGCTAATCAGAATACCCATAAAGACTCTTATTTATGATTTGGTTTACTATTTTCCGATGTAAGAAATGAAAACTTGTGGTTTATATGTGACAAACATCAATAGACGTGTTTATTCCTATACCTTCTATATTAAAGGTCAAGGCTCTGTTTGCCACTTCAGAAGAGAGAGAGAGAAAAAAAAAAAAAGCATTAAAAACATACGTCTCTAAACACAGACCGAGAGAAAGAGCTCTCTGGAGAAAATCACGGTGGCTATATGATCATAAGTCATTGAGCTGGAAATATAAGCAACAGCAAACAGCGTCTAATCCATCATTCCACAAGAACACGGAGGATCTTTTGACCTGATCGTCTTTGCCACTAATTACCGGTGTTGGCCCTAGCACTTAGCAAACAAACGCACCGATTTATCTAACGAATCCTGCGAGAACTTTCGAATCTCGTTTCAGTGACAGTAAACATAATATATTTAAGGTCCAGAAGCAGCATGAAAAAGTCAAATGGTATCAAATATCAATAAAGCGCCGCAGTCAAAAGCTCATGACTAATTAACTGGCAAAAGGGATAGCTGTTTTATTAAGATCATATATCTGCTTTGCTCTCTTGCTGTGAAACTCAAGGCTTCGCCATAAAACAAAAAATAAAATGCATTCATGCAGAAAATCTTGTTAAATTGCATTTTGTAATTAATATTTATAACCCAAAATATAAACCTCGCTGACCCGTATTTATGCACGTTGGACTGCGCAGGGTAGTATGTAAAAATATCTAACAATACAGTACATATTTGGAAAATAAATACCTGCCTGAGGAAAGTGTGATACTTGTTTGTTTAATAGCCATTTTGGCTCAGCCGACCTTTGCTCAGTTTGTGATCAGTGCTTCCGTCGAGTGTGTGATTGTCAAAGGAGTTTAAACTGACATTTGAAAGCAAGCCATGCGAGATGTGATTCATCACAGCAGATTGAGGCCTTACATAAGAATGTCCTTCAAAAATGTGTGATGCAAGTTTACCTTATCTTCCCTGATTTGACAACATGAAGTTTAAAGTCAACAAGCAGAGGCGTTTGTGAATTGTTTTAGAGCTTTACAGTTTATTAAACATATGATATCCACTGGGAAGTGACCGACTTATGAAGTTATATGAAGGCAACTCCTCTTGACATTGAAAATCACTTTTTCTGTATTGTGCTGTATATATATATATATATATATATATATATAGCATGAGCATTTTTTTTTAATTTAGCTTTCATGTACTTGATGATGTGCCAACATAAGTATAATATTTAATGTATTTTATTTATTAATATATCTCTAATGCATTGCATATTTTATGCTATTTTAGTTTTAGTACTTTATTTTTTTTTTATTATTAGTTATTTTATTAATTTACTTGTCCAGTTTTAACTATTGTTGTATAAAGTTAAAATAAATGAAATGTCTTGCCGACTAATGGTTTATTATTTACTTATTTATTTTAAGAACATATTTTTGCTCCATTACAAGTCAGTGAGTGTTTGATAGTATATATGTATGTATTTTTAATACATGTAAGTGGCAAACTGTGGCTATGTTGTTGGTCACAGTGCGAGTTGACTGACATGTTTGGGGGGAAAACTGTCATTGAAACTTCTACGTTGCGTCAAGGACACCACAGGGTTGTATTTGCTGAAGGAGGAAGACAAGGGTGACAGCATGCCACTGAGTGAGGCAGGTATTTATATGTATGTATATATGTATACCTGACTAGCAAGTGTAGTTTAGAATCTGACATGCACCATAAAAACCTGACATGCATCAACTCGGGCATGTATACCGTGTGTGTGTGTGTGTGTGTGTGTGCACAATGGAGTTTGTGTACTAGATCGTTGCACCTGGCTGGTGGACATCTCGAGGGCCAAATATGTGACAGATTGTGATGATACACAGCATATGTGTACCCTCAGAGTCAGCTCTATGTACACTTGAATATAAGAGCCGTCATACTTGGTTGACAGCAAATAAATTTTGAAAGCCTTTTTGATGCAAAAAAAAAAAAACGTAATCTAATTGTTGTTTATTAAAGTTCCTGCTGTGCGACCAATCACAAAGGGGAGGTGATTCATTGTCGACAGGAAGCACACACACTGCTGAGTTAAGTCTAGACTGTGTGACTCGATTAATGATTAATTAAGCAAAAGTTTGCATTAAAAACATGCCAGCCAAAACACATCCGACAAGGGCCCTTATCATTATCACCTTTAGTGTGACCATAAAAAAGTCAATCTTGATGTGATATGCTGTTTTGACGTGTTGTGAAGTTTTTGTCACTTCTGTCCTTTGGTGAAAATAACAATAATAATAATAATAATAATAATAATAATATATATTATATATTTTTCTTTCGTGTCATAGACACACATTTTTTTTTTAAAGATGTTTCTTCTGCTCATCAAGGCTGCATTTATTAGATTAAAAAACTGTATTGCGAAAATATCATTTCAATTTAAAATAACTCTTTTCTGTGTGAATATATTTTAAAATGTAATTTATTCCTGTGATACTTAGCATCATTACTGCAGTCTTCAGTGTCACTTTCAGATCTTTCAGAAATCATTCTGATATGCTGATTGTCATGTATGTGGCCCGTTGTGAAGGGTTGCATGTCGCGCCTCTCAGTGAGGCAGAGATCAGAGGACAAGAGAACTTCAATAAGCAGAACTTTTAATGACCAGAACAGGATTACAACAAAAGGCTTGTTGTGACGACAACAAACAAACTGGTGCACACATAGGACTTTAACATGGAATAACTAGAACTCAAAAGACAACGGATTATATACAGAGAAACTGAAAGGCTACCGTAATGAGGGCTAAACCAAAAAATACAAACACAGGGGGGAGAACAGGACCGGACAGACAAGGAACATTACACTGATTTTTTTATTATTTTCATTACGTCCCAAAATTATTTTTAATCACATGAATGCAGCCTTGATTTAAGTTTCAAACTAACAATAACAAACTATTTGGAAAAAAAAAATGCTGATGAATTAAGCATTTCTAGTGTTATTCATTTATTTAGATATGATTTAAGGATAATTATTTATTTATTTATTATTATTATTTATTTTAACTTTTGGTGTTCATGCATGGTGAATCCAAGGCCTTTTTTTTTTTAATTTGCCAGAAAGTTGATCGATATACCTCAGTTCACCTATTTGTTATACTTGAATGAGATTGTGTAGGCTTACACATATGGTGCAATTGATTCATTACAGTTCAGCTTTCTTTTTAGGAATATTGTCACAGTTCTTAAGGACTAGGCAACACTTGACTGCCACGCATTACATGCCTACGTTTACTCCACACAAGCACAAATCAAAGAAACAAAGAGAAATACCTCGAAAGCTGGTTATTTACGGTCAATTAGAATTAAATGTTTCCATAAGTGGAGAAACAGGCAATAATGATCCAGCATGTGTAAGGCTTATCCCCGTTACTCCATCCAAACTTATTCAAGTCGAGGATTCAAGCACGAACAGTTTGAGAACCTGAATTACAGCATTTCTGCAAAAGCCGTGAGCTGTTTCTAAGCCCAACCTTTCCAATTCCCCAGCTCACATGTATCGAAACACACAAACCCATCAATGACTATAGTGATCCTTTCAGAGCAGGAAATGGCTTTGCATGCTCCAGACCCGAAAGCACAAGCCATTCTGGTGGAGGAAAATGAAATATTTAAAACTTCCCAATAGCTTTTTCCTAACTGGATTGATGTGGCCAAGCAGCTCCGTCTTATCATCACAAGCCACACTTTATTGCCTGGCCTACCTCAACGAAAATTAAAAGCACCTAGAGCCCTTTGATATTTTCATGGTTGTTTTGTGATATATATATTGCTTCGTAACCATCTTATAGCTTAAACACACACACACACACAGGCAGACAGACATTTTCACATACACTTTTAGGCTTATGTACACACACACATTCATGCTTCTACTGACATAATTCTTGTGAAATATTGCCCAGCTCTTCACTCTTGGAGCCTCTACATCTTCTGATTAATTGTAATTGACTTCCTCACTC
>JAUYWG010000031.1:16343569-16357820 GCA_034779775.1 Enteromius afrohamiltoni | reverse complement strand
AAAATTATATATATATATATATATATATATAGCACGGTATTTGCATTTGTGAAAATGTGAATGAGACTGGGGACAGAGATGCTTGTGTGCGTGCGTGTTTCCAAGTGAGACAGCGAGTGTTTATCAGCCAAAGAGAAGGTGAGTCGTTAAGTGGTTATGTATTCCAGACGGCCTCTGTCCCCTGGCCGTGCTGTATTCATGAGATAGCATGAGCTCTTATAAATGGATCAAAGGACAAAATCAAAGGCATTGCTCATGAAACCCTGCAGAGAAGCTCCTGTTTACAGCCTGAGTGCCCCATCTCCACATTTACCTTGACCTGAATAAAGCACGCACCTGATTAAGGTGCTTGTCATGGCCCAGTACCAGCCTTACCATTGAAATGCCCCTTAAGAAAAGAAAAATCTCAAATGACATCTATTTAGATTTCCCCTAGACAGTAATGAGATGAAATGGAGGACAAACTGAGGCTTTTGCTCCGACTTCTCAGATTTTTTTATTTTATTTTATTTTATTTTACTTTATTTTATAAGATACCCTTTGTTTTGGGGGAGATCTCAACAAAGTGTGATCAGAGCAGTGTTGCCAATTTTGCCAATTAAAGACTTCCTCGCATCTTATGCAACTTTTTTTTTTTTTTTAGGGACAAATATAGCAGCTTCTTGGACAGACCTTATTTCCTAAATCTGCCCACTGATCTATATTCATCTTTATATAGATCAGCAAATTTGCCATTATGTCATCTGGTGACATTTAGCTACTAGTTTTAGCTATTTTCAATTGCAATAAGTTGGCAGCACTGGATCAAAGTTGCCAAGACACCACAATTTTTTTTTTCAATAAATTTTAAATGTCAGCTCAAATGTGTCTTATCAAAGTTACTGTAACATGGACTCAGAAGCATACGGATCCATTTGTCAGGCTTTAGTAGAGTTAGTCAACAAATAAGGGTAATCACTAGTAGTCAGGAACAGCGTAGATAATCCAGCAGACAAAACAATACACAATGGCAGGCAGCAAGAATCGTCAACAAGATAAACAGTCCAGGGTCATACACAGAAAATCCAAAACAGGGAAAAACGTTCAGAATTATGACCATAAGGAACGATAAGACTTTGCGAAGAAAGGGAAAAAGTCTGCGCCTTAAATAGGCACCATAATCACCTGAAGAATGACCAACAGCTGTAGTGGAACTCCCGGAGGTACATGGGGATAAAGGGTAAGGGTAGGAACTTAGAATTCGGACAAAGGTTCCTGCTGTGTCCGTTCAGAGAGGGCCACAGAGGCGCTATTGGTCACAGAACCCCTCCCCTGCGAACGGCTCCTGACGTGAGCCACTCCTCGGCGCCGAGGTCTTCCAAGTTCAAGAACAAGCCGAGGCCAGTTCACAAGATACGGGAGAACCCCACCTCGATGCCGGGAGTCAAAGATCTGATTGACCTGGTAGATGTCCTCTCCTTCAGGTATAAGAGGAGGGGTCTCTGCAGGAGTGGCCTCATCCTGGTCCCCCTCTCCTCCCGGATCCACAGCGGGCTTAAACAAAGAGACGTGAAAGGTGAGTGAGAATGAGCAGGTAATTGTAAACGGAATGCAGCTGGGGTAATTTGTTTAATGATTTTGAATGGACCCACGTACCTCGGGCTTAATTTTCTGCATGGAAGTCGAAGCCTCAGGTCCTTGGTCGAGAGCCAGACCCACTGGCCAACCTGGTACTGGGGTGCTCCTCTCCTTAGACGATTGGCTTGGCGAGACACTCTTTGTATGGCTTGTTGCAGATTTGTGTGTGTGATGTCCCAAGTGGCCTCACTTCTGTGTAACCACGTATCCACTGCCGGGAGGTTGGTGGGTTCCCCGGACCACGGGAAAAGAGGGGCTTGAAAACCCAGCACATATTGGAATGGGGTGAGTTGTGTAGACGGTTTCTTGAGGGAGTTTTGGACATACTCGGCCCACAAGAGGTAGTCACTCCAGTCATTTTGATGTAAATGGCAGTAAGCATGTAGAAATCTCATTAACTCCTGGTTGAGTCATTCCACTTGGCCATTAGACTGAGGGTGGTATCCTGAATACAGGCTGATGTTTACATTGAGTTGGGACCAGAGAGCTTTCCACACATGCGAGGTAATCTGAGGGCCCCGGTTAGATACAAGATCCTCTAGTAATCCATAAAATCGAAAGACCTGATTTAGGAGAGTGTGAGCGGTATCCCAAGCCATAGGGAGTTTGGGAAGGAGAATGAGCCGGCATGCCTTAGAGAAAATTATCGATAATGGTGAAGATAACTGTGTTGTGGTTGGAGGGTGGTAAGGCCGTAATGAAGTCGACAGCCAGGTGTGACCAAGGTCTTTCTTGAATAGGAAGTGGCTGGAGTAGGCTGGCTTGACGTTGGTGCGAGGACTTGGTCTGGTTGCAGGTTACAACAGAACAACAGATTATCTGTTGTGTCATAGAGGGCCAACAGAACACCAGGTTAGTCCTGTGGGACACTCGGGAGGAGTTGGATCTGTCACTTGAGCCTCGGAAATCTCAGTCATGATATCCCACTGCACTGAAGAGACAATCAGGGAGGTAGGGATTATAATGGTAGGAATAACATCGGCCTGTGAGTGGTCATTGTCGAGAGTGCATCTGCCTTCCGATTCTTTGATCCTGGTCGATAGATGATAAGAAATTGAAAGTGTGAGAAGAAAAGCGATCATCTAGCTTGGCGGGCGTCGAGGCGACGAGCTGTTCTCAAGTACTCCAAATTCTTATGGTCAGTTAAAACAAGAAAGGGAGTGGTGGATTCATCCAACCAATGTCGCCACTCCTCTAAGGCCACCTTCATGGCTAAAAGTTCCCGGTACCCGACGTTGTAGTTGCGTTCTGCTGAGCTTAGTTTCAGTGAAAAGAAAGTGCAAGGGAACAGTTGAGCTGGAGCTCCATGGCGTTGGGAGAGAATGGCTCCAATGCCAGTGTCAGAAGCGTCTACCTCGACTGTGAATTGTCGTTCAGCATCCGGGTGTCGTAGGATGGGTGCTGAGGTAAATCGTACCTTGAGATCCTGGAAGGCCTTTTCGCAGGAAGAAGTCCATGCCAGTCTATTGCCTTTGCCATTGCATGTGAGCGAAGTTAGGGGAGCTGCCACTTGGCTAAAGCCTCGGATGAACCTCCGATAGAAATTGGAGAACCCTAGGAAGCGTTACAAATCTTTAATAGTCTGAGGGCGAGGCCATTGTAGCACAGCAGAGACTTTGTTATCGTCCATGGTACCTCCCTCAGCTGAGATGATGTATCTTAGGAAGGAGACTGTGGTGAGATGGAATTCACATTTGGGGAGTTTAGCATACAACTGGTGCTGGATAAGTCTCTGAAGAACTGCACGGACATGGTGGATGTGGTCTTGCTGACTCTCTGAGTATACTAAAATGTCATCTATGTAGACTATGACAAACTCGTATAGCATGTCTCGGAAAATGTCATTGATCAGTGCTTGAAAGACAGAGGGGCTGTTGGACAGTTCAAAGGTCATCACCAAGTATTCGTAATGCCCAGTGGTCGTGGAAAAAGCTGTCTTCCACTTATCCCCCACCAGGATGCGAATGAGATTATATGCACATCTTAAGTCCAGTTTGGAGAAGACACGGGCTGAAAGAAGCTGTTCCAAAGCAGAGGGAACCAGTGGTAATGGGTAGCGATATTTGATGGTTATGTCATTAAGAGCTCTGTAATCTATGCAAGACCTTAACAATCCATCCTTTTTCTTCACGAAGAAGAAACCGGCCGAGGCCGGTGAGGTGGAAGGACGGATGAACCCCTTGGCGAGCTCCTCCTCAATATACTGCTGCATGCTCTGGGTTTCTTGTCGGGACAGGGGACATCTTATGGCACATGCATGACCATTGTGAGACCTCATGCTCCTTCCAGGAAATCTGGGGGTCGTGAAGGATAAGCTAGGGGTGTCCAAGCGTGGTTAGGTGATTGTGTTACGTGGAAATGGATGTACTCCTAGTGCCAAAGAGTGGACTGGTGATTAGGGTTAGTGTCTCAGTGGTGTGATGGATTCTTCCGGCTCCTAGGGGCCTTCCATCAAGGCCTGCCACCGCCATGGCGAGGAAGTGATGAAAAGAGGGGAACGCCTTCAGTTGTCCTTCCCATAAAGCGGTTGCCCACTTGAGAGGTGCGTGGGGATAAAGGGTCTGGGTAGAAACTTAGAATTCAGGCGAAGGTTCACGCTGTCCGTTCAGAGAGGACCACAGAGGCGCTGTTGGTAACAGTTACTAACTTACTAACAGGATAAAGTTGCCTGAAGTATCAGTGTTTTATTTTATTTATTTACTATGAAGTTTTAATGAAATTGTTGTGTAAATATTCCATTCATTCATTCATTCGTTATAATAGTACTTTTATAATTGTACTACTACATAATACATGCAAACTACTTACATAAAACACATTCAAATATCAGTTGTTAATGTCTCCTGGTTATGATATTTAAATGCTTAGTTTTATGATATGAAAGCTGTACATTGCTGTACAAATGCATTGCAATACAATGATGAGACGATACAATGATTAGACTTTACCCATAAATTTAAGTGACTGAAAAAATCACAAATGTAATGGCATGTCAAAACTTCTCCAGGTCCCCAAAACACCATCAGACCCCAGAGGGTTAAGAGATGAGGCCTGATTTGTATGTATTTTCAATGTTTGTATGTATATTATAATGTTCATGCTTTTTTGTGTTTTTTTTTTTTTTTTAATACATATCAGTTCACCATTATATAACAAGTTTTATACATTATTCTTATGTTTATTTTATTAAAAATAAGTAATTACAAAAAAACAGTAAATATGTCATGTAATTTGTATCATGACCTGAAGTCTAAAAAAATAGAAACTATTAATCAGACAACAGTTTCTCAGCATCATTGATTTCCATAGCATTTTTAATGTAAGCCAATGGTGCTCATCAGCTGATCTGGTCTCAATTTTTTCAAAATATCCTCTTTTGTGTTCAGCAGAACAATGAATCTCATACACGTTTGGAACAAGTGGGGGAGTTAGTGAATGATGACAGAATTCTATTGAATATGATACGTGGAGGATTCAAAGGGTTAAAACAACATTTGTACCCTAGCTCTATTATGTCCAAGAACTATGAAAGAGCTCTTGAAATTTCCTCTAGGGAGATGCACAGGAAATTTACATGTGACGGATTTGATAAATTCTGTCCAATATGACTAAATTGTGGCTCCAAATGACAATACTTCAACAGCTGAATCACAGACACTTTGGATGGATGACTTGTGGCTGTGTGGGCTCGTCTCTGCCAGTATGAATGACTTATAGGACTAGAGGAACAGATGGGTTGTGGGAGACATTCTCGAGAAGCCAGAGCGAGAAATAACGAGAAATGCAGAGAGAAAATACTAAATGAGTGGGACACTAGCAAGACAAACCTCCCTTAAAGATACAGGAAACAAGCAGCATCTTGCCCACGGTAAACCTTGTTCTCATTGTCATCGTGGGTAGAAAATATCTCGATCCTAGCAGCTCGCATCCATTCGACTGCACCAAAATACAGCGGCAGGACAGGATAATACTGAGGAAATAAACGTGCATTGGGAGGACATGTCAAAAAGATAACTCAGAAGGGAGACGCATCGTGAGGAACACAGGAGAAGATCCAGGACGCTGACAGTCAAAGGAGAGAACAAACATCGGAGCATAAAGAGTAGCAGCTGAGCCGGTAGCAAAGCATCATGGGGATTGGCTGACAGGATGTAGAGGGAGATCATTAGAGATGATAGAGAAATAGAGGGGTGCTGTGAAAAAAGACGAGGGAGGAATGGAGACCAGGGGTGAACTCAAAGAGAATAGATGATGGTGGAAGAGCAGATCAGTAGGGTTTGGATCGTGCTATGATCACATTTCAGGGCTTTTCGGCTTCTGTGTTCCATTTCCATGCACACTTATGACTTTTTCTGGATGTAGATGTGTGCGCAGGAGGGTTTGTGTCCGGTTACTGTCACAGAGGGTTCTGAACCATGTCTAGGTAAACAAGATTCTTGAGAGAATCAATTGGAATCGGTCTCCTTGGCTCACATCAAAGAACTGCCCTGGAGGAGGATTGCAGCCCAATGCAGCACTGAAAGATGTGGGAAATTCTTCACTCCTCAAGTTTGCTCACTTGTCCCTGATAAACAGAGGGGTGAAGTTCATTTTTTTCTTGTTTTTATGTCAAGAAATCCGAAATCTTTTGTCTTTAATATGACACTAATGGTTTCAGATTGTGGCCTCAATGCACCTCTATATACAGTATATAACTGTATTCCCATGTTGCTTGTGCTAGTAAATGACTAGTTTAATAATTACTATATACTTATAATTCTCAGACCTGGAGATTTACAATGGTGTGTTCCATCTAGGTATCATAAAATAAAATAAAAATAAAAGGATTTCTTCGTATTCTCAGCCATGCCATAGTCAAATCATAACCAGAATTTATACTTTTTTAGGTTTCTTATTTCTTGTTTTTTATTATAGAATATAGTTACAATTAAATATATATATATATATATATATATATATATGTATAAGTATATAACGTATGGAATGGCGTTCATTAGTTCGTTCAGCTAAATAAAGGTTAAAGGTAAAATAAGGTTTTCTGTGCAGCCTAAACAGATTTCACAGAAATATTTATTTCACAAATAAAAAATTAAGCACCCAGGCTCGAAATCCCCTCGGCAGAAATCGTGAATGTGTTCTGTGTCCGTTCAAATGCATGTGAATAAATAGAAACATTCCCTAAAAACAGGCAGAAATGACAGTGATGCGGTCAGGACACCCCGCTTTCATTTTATGTATTCAAGTTTCATTCTATATATTCACGTTTAGTTTTAGATATTCAGACTTTCAATCCATATATTCATGTTTCACTCAATTCCATATTCTCAAATTTTACTAAATGGCATTCCATAATAACGCTATATAAAAATATCTATATATGGTATATGCATTTTTTAAATCTCTAAAATATAGTTAATATTATGGTCCCTTGAAGCATTAAAAGTTACTTTAATACAAGGAAAATCATAAACAAAAAGTGTCAGAATGAACAGTGCAGCAGGTTTCATACACAAACTAAATGTGCGTGTAAAAAAAAAAAAAAAAAACAAGAAAAGAAAAAGTTTCATGATGTATTTTTATGCCTCTATCATTTGCTATTGCTATCAAGCACGGTTTGTCAGTGATAGACTGAACATGTGGAGAACTGACAACAAAAGAAATTTGATATGAATTTAGGAGGTAACAAATAAATATTTCATTCAGCTGAGAGCATGTCTGGGTTTATCTTTGATCATCCTTCATCTTATTCACCCATGTGTTTCCAATCTCTGTTATCCCATTGTCAGACAGAGGAAGGAGTGTGAAAATACAAATGGCTTTAAGAAATATGTGTTCTTTTCACATTCTTGATTTCACTTCATCAAAGATATTCTAAAATATTGTTTTCTTTTGGGGTTTGGTGGGTAGTTTGTCTGGATATTGCTTAAAGGTTGCACTTTCATAATAATCTAGTCTTGGAGGATTTCTATGAGAAGTTTTATGCTGAGACACATTCAAATTGAGATCTTTGTTTGTCCTTCGGTCTGTTTATTTGTTCATTTAGTCATTTATTCATTCAGAACAGATTTGGAGCACTTACTCACCAATGAATCCTCTGCGGTGAATGGGTGCCGTCATAATCAGACTCCAAACAGATGATAAAAACATTGCGATAATAAAACAACATAATCCACAAGGAATCCGCATTACTCCAGTCCAACAGTGAATGTTTGTAAGAAACAAATCTATCAAGACACTTTAACTTTAAACCATCACTCCTGGCCAAAATTCAAGTCCATAGAATAAATATAAATATAAATATAAATATAAATATAAATATAAATATAAATATAAATATAAATATAAATATAAATATAAAAAACGATGCTTTATCTGTGCAGATTTCTCACCTGATTTACACAGGAAGACTTTTTAATTGGAGAAAGTTGTATTACGGATAGAGAACTAAATTTTAGCCAGAAGCAATAGTTAGCAGCTAAAAATGTTACATTAGTTTTCTTTTACAAATTTGCAGTGTTTATTGATGGACTGGAGTGGAGCGTATTGTTTGTGTATTATTGTGATGTTTTCATCAGCAGTTTGGACTATCATTCTGATGGGACCCATTCACTGCAAAACATCCATTAGTGAACAAGCACGCTACTTGGATTTCTCTAAATCTGCTCCTACAGTATGAGGAAACAAACTCATTTACATCTTGAATAGCCTGAATTTTCAACAAATGCATATTTTGGGTGAACTATTTCTTTAAGACTCAGTTAGTCTCTCTCTTTAATCACGTCACAGTCAAGAAGAAATATTAAGATGTTAAAGAGATCTTGTCTATGGGTCATCACAGCGCATGAAATATGTGCATAATTATTTCAGATTTTCTCATATATTGTATATAATACTGTGGCGAGTAGCAGCACCCAAGTATTTTTGGAAGGAGAAAGAAAATAGAGGTGCGTCATCTGAAATGTTGATGACAATCAGGAAGGCCTGCATGACACCTCCCCGGAAAACTTTTGATTGCATTCCAATTCCGGTTTGCATTCGGACTAATCATCCACATCCTTTGTTTTAGCAGGACAGTCTGTCAGGCTGTGAAGATCCATGAGAGAAGTATTCTCTTTCCCTCTCGCTCCCTCTCTGCATCTCATATTAGAACTCATATTAGAAACAGTTTTGTTTTCGGTGGCATTAACATACAGAACTGCATTATGGATGTAGACAAGTGTGGTGAATAAATGTGAAGTTGAACACAGCTCATAATATGTGGCTCGCAGTTAAAGTGCCCATCTTCATTTCGCTCCAGGCATGTGACATGCCTATACGACTATAAGTGCATTTGCATTGGTTGTGTGGATGCATTAAAACAGAGAATACAAATTAGATGCCACCGTGTAAGAAGTGCAGCAGAAATATGTGCCTGGGAAGTACAAAGCCTTGCTTTGTGCATTTATAACTGATTGAAGTGAGTCTAACAAAAACCAGACCATTTTAAATTACCATTATTTATAATTACCATCAGTACAATACTAAATTACATAAGTCATTACCTATTTTAAGAACTTTTTTTTTTTTTTTTTTTTTTTCAGTTGACACTATTTTCATGACAATGAAGGTAACTCTTCTTTTATTGTGTAATAATTTTTATAATGCTCATTTTGAAATGTTAAAAAAACTTTATTTATTTGTTTGTTTGTAGAAGTCAACATTTTAATTCCATGGTTTTTATAATATTTTTCCCCCAATTGATATTCTGCTATGAGAATATTTTTCTGCAAATTGTCAAAAATAATAATTGAAGAAATATAGCATTTTAATGTGTTAATTTTGTCAATTTAATTACATTTTTCTACTTAAGAAAAAACTTAAGACGCTTAATATGACATTCTGTGCAAGTTGTCCAGATCACCTTATGTTCGGGACATATTGTAGTAAACATTAGTATGTTTCTCCCATCCTGCCCTAGATACACATCGAGGCATTTTCCTGTGTCACTGTAGGCCTAATCTGCTGACTAGTTTACAGTGTGTGATGTGCAGTTCTCTGCAGGGACAAGGGCTCAAATGTGTGTAAATGAAATATGTGACATTTCCCAAGGGCCAGAGGAAGTTGTCTTAAAAGAACAATCAATTTTTCCCTCAATCCAGAGAGGCCAAACACAATGAAAGTACTCACTCATTGTCTTTCACCTTAATTAAGCAATCCATCATGTGACTGCCTGACAAAACGGGAGGGAAAAAAAAGAGTTTCTAAGAGTTTCTTATTTAAATGGAATGTACCTAGAAATGAAAAAAAAAAAAGACATATAACATGCGTACTATTTTCTAAGCCATGCACTACCTACACACACACACACACACACACACGATACTGGTGCTGAAATAATTTTTAATTTAGAAACTTTTAGTAAATTTCACAATTAATTAGAGAGAAACTGCAAGGAAAACACCAAACTAAACATAACATTTTGAAGTTGAAAGACTGTACTAGTGTTTTATTTAAAACAATAATTTAGTTATTTTTAAACTTCAATAATTAAATCAATAAATAAAACGTTTTTGACTGTTTTGACTCGCAGATGCCTTTTGAGCCATAAATTAATATAATGTTAAAATTGTTTATATTAACATAAAGTTGATTATTTAAGGTCTTGAAGAGTTAATTAATTAGCTAAATAATTAAGAAGTAATTGGGATTCATTATCTATCAATGTACAGTTTGGGTGCATATAGTACTGTAAACAAATAAATACATTCAGATTTGTACGTAATTGTACATGAAAATTTCATACATAGCATAAATAAATAAGCTTTAATAATAATAATTATTATTTATTATCGTTATATGTTTGTTTCATCCATTATTTTTTTTATGTTTGTATTATTTTATTTTTTATTTTGGATTGGATTATTTAGTTATTAATTATTTAGAGCACAGGAGACAAAAAAGGTTCAGAAAGAACAACCTTATTTATTGGCTTCAGAACAGGGTCAGATTGTGTGTTTGACTGGGTCATTGTAGGTCATGTTTTAATATTGAGTCATTGCAGTGTTAAGTTAACCTTGTGTTTGGAGTCATTGGAGTCATTGCAACCATCCCAAGCTTCTGTTCTTTAGTTTATGTTCTTCTCACAATCTAAATGCAAGCTCATTTACCAGCATCATACTTCAGAGTTGGACTGGTGTTCTTTGTCAGATATGTTTGTATTTTTTGTAATGTGACTGCCCAGAGTAAAGACATTTTTGCATAAAATGTGCCGAGTTAAAGATGCATATGAATGTTGAAATCTTTTTCCACACATTCAGTGTGTACGTCACAATATGCAGCTAGCATGCTATTATTCCATTTCCAACATAGCGCCAATCTCATCTGACAGCAAAAGCATCTCCTTCATTGCAACTGGGTCACCATTATGGTTTATGGCAACTCCAGATGGTTCTTTTTGATTAATGGTTTCTTTTGTGCCACCCTCCAATACAAGCTGTTATGTGTTGCAGGGCTCTTTATGTGCGTGACTGGAGCACTTTCACTCCATTCTCACTCACTGAACTCTGTAGCTCCTTCAAAGTGACTCTCTGTGGCTGCTCTCACAAGTCTCCTCCTCGTTTACGCTGAGGGTTTGAAGGCATGACCTTTTCTAGGCAGCGTCTGGGTGGTTTGATACAGAGCATCTTCTTCCCGATAACACAGCCAGCACTGACCATTGGGACATCTGAAGACACGGATGCCTTTTATTTTGGTAATTCATTGATATTTATTCATTTGGCTGACACTTTTATCAAGGTGCTTGCTTTATTGGTATGTGTGACCTTGGATGCAGTTGAGCTACAGGTACAGTGACAGAAACACAATTTATGTATTCATTCCACTGTATCCCCGAACGTCTTTCGACTGCTCTTTAGTCTTCATTTTCATAGCTGTCCTTCAGTTTTACAACATGAATAATGATCCCTTAACTGTCATGTTTTTTTTTGTTTTGTTTTTTTTACTCAAAAACTGTGGAAGTTTTTTTAATGGTTTATAGTCTATCTACCCAGAACCGAATCAAAACACGGATTTTGGTGTCTTTAGTGTCGTTCATTGCCATGCCTGAATGACAAAACCAACAACCCAATCATTGTAGTATTGCGTGTGCATGTTGTTTTCACATTCCATTCTACATATTTTCTGTTTACTCAGTTACAGAAATAGCTCCACTATGAGTAATGCTACTTCTCTGAAAATATGTTTTGTTTTTTTTTTCTGTGCGTGGGTGCCCCCTGGTGTCCTGTATGAATGAAACTGATGTCATGTGTTTATAGTGCTAATGGCCAATCTGTACTGTTTATGTACATTTTTATTCATTTATTTATTGTTGTTGTTTTTGTTTGTTTATTTGTTTATTTTTTATATATATAAGTATCAGTTCAGCCACTGTTCAGGCACTGAAACGGTTTTAAAAGTATCGGCACCAGTTTTCAAAAGACCCCAACCAATCATCCAGGTACTATGAATCATCTTTACCGTTAGTAATTATACGTATTATACGTTGCTGACAGTTGGCCGCCATCCTGTGGCTTAAAAATGCTTAACCAAGAGTTAAAATGGAGGACTTCAACATTAATTTCAACATTTACAGGTTTTCAGCAGTGGATAGAATGACTCGACTAAGCGGGTAATAAGCGGGATAATGTACACCCAGCAGGTTTGTTATCACAGAACAAACCTTATCGGCAGCCAGACATGAGCATGACAGAGCGTACATTTTCCCTTACTTATGCAAGTTACCATTTTTGAGATTTAGTGTATGGTCATCCTAGGCTTATTGGAAAAATGTGCCTCTACATACATTTCTGCAAAATTGAAAAAAAAAAGTGTGTATACATATGAATCGCTGCAGTTTCAAATGACTTCAAAACAATTTTAACATCCTGCACGATTGTTGTCATCACATATGCAGCTTCATATATTAGATTTTTTTGTTTGTTTAGTTTCAGTAGGTTTATGCTGTAGCTTGCGCAATACGGTGTTGCACTTAGATGACGAAAAGTTACAGTTCGAATCCCGTGAAACTATGGTTCAGCAAAAATCTGCGTAAAACAGCATGGCTGCATCAACAAACAGTTTTGCATTTGTTAACACTTACCTTTAGTGTAGTGGATATTTTCAACAAGATATAGTATTAATGTTTAGTACACTGACTGGATATTTGAATTCTGAACGACTGCAAAATGTACCTCAAACAGCATAATGAAAATGTTGCAGTGCCTGTACCATAATATAAATGTTCCATGGTCATGTATTAAACGAGTGTTTTAGCACCACATCTGGATATATCACTTAGAAACTGCCACAAAATGTGCAGTAAGGTACATAATTGTGGGGTTGAAGAAATGTATGTATTTATATGTATTTACTGTATATATTTCCAATGATCCTGGGTTGTGTATAGTCCAACAGCTGCAGTGTCTGCTTGCTACCAATGTTTAATAACATTGTTTACATTATGTTGCATTGTTTTGGCTTCATAGTGTGACATTAGTAAAACCAACCAAGAACAATGACCGGTGTAATATATAAAGAATAATGCTTACAATGCATTACCTTTATACATAATGCATAAACTTACTTACAACTCACATATGGAATTTGACACTGAATATCCCATTTTCTCCTCTTCAGCATGACATTTACTATGAAAAGTTATGCTTATGTTGGTATTCTAATATGCACAGATATTTAGGGAGATTATTTTAGGCTGTTGCATTTTGTTGTGTTGATGCTTGCTGTCTGTTTTGACTTGCCATCCGGAGATTCGATATGGCAGGATTTTACAAGCAATGTGATACAACAATTTGAACAAACTGGCATCATCTTGTCACCCTGATGAGCTCCCCAGAGACCAGCGTCATTCTTTGATCCCTTTTTTCGAGTCCAAACGGATGCTGAGAGTAGATGGCGGTGTCCTGAAATAGTCTGAGCTCAAAGTTTCCCATATCATCCAGCCTTTCAACCCTTAGCTGTTTTTATGCGAAAGGGGAGCTGGAGGGGGGTGACTCTGGCAGATCTTTCATTTATTTTGGGCTACTATGGGTAACTCAAAAGGAACATTTCCAAAACACATGGGATCTCTTTTACTAAGAGTGCGTATGCAAGTGCTTGTGCGTTAAAGCTGCGTATTAATTATTATTTTTTTTAATGCAAAATTCATGATTCATCAGTAAGTTCGCACTTTTCTGATGGAAATGTTTTCTCTTCACACACATACAAACACATACACTAATAATAAATGAGACTCATCAAAATTTTTTATTTTATTAAAATGTGGTCACAGCAGAAGCTTTTGCATATGTGACCCTGGGTCACAAAACTGATGGGGAATATATATTGCATTAGCCAAAAATACATTGTATGAGTTAAACTTATTTATTTGTTTATTTTTTTTTATTTTATGCAGTCATTAGGAATTTAAGTAAGATCATGTCCCATGAAGATATTTAGTAAATTTCCTACCATATATTAAAACTACATTTACACATTTTTAATTGGTAATATGGATTGCTAAGAACGTCATTTGGACAACTTGGACATGATTTTCTGAATATTTCAAATTTTAGATTTTTTTGATCCCTCAGATTTTAATTGTATCTCAACCAAACATATA
>JAUYWG010000031.1:16306046-16327004 GCA_034779775.1 Enteromius afrohamiltoni | reverse complement strand
TGTGCAATTTTTTTTTTTCTTTTCTTTTTTTCTTGGATGGCAAAATTGATTTTGAACTAACTAACGATTACAAGAACTACTCTTAACAAGAACAATAACTTTTTTTTTTTACTACGAAGAAAACATTTTCAACATTTTGTTTAAAAAAAGAAGAACAACAGTTATTTAAATCAATGTTTCATTAAATGTATTTTTCATTTATTTTGAAGTGTGCAGCATGACGAAATAATAGCAAAATTTCAAAGCCAATCAGTGCAACGATAAAAAAAATCACCCTGTGTTTACTTAATTTAGAATTTTGAGTGTAATACGTTGAGTGTAACATGATTTATTATTTTTTATAACATACTGCATGATGAAGACATTGAAATGTACTTTTTTTTTCATGGAACAAAAAATAAAAAATAAATAAACTAGTTGTTTGCACTCGAACTGCCCCTCGAATCACTGATCGTGTACAAATTGAATGAGACAGTGCAGTTGGATCCTTACAGGCTGTCTTTTTAGATTACAGTATGAGAGCTTTTCTTCAAAAGTGACTTTTGAATTTAACATTTCTTTGTTCCCGTGGAATAAACTCAGGAGTTTAAACTCAGATTGCTGGAGATTCTCCGACGCAAGTTCATCAATCAATAATATACACAAAGTACATGACTTCAGAAAACACGGTTACACATTATTCCCTGGCAAGTTCACCCAATGTGACTTTGGCTGCTCTGTGACTATGATGTAAGGTCTGTTGTTAAACAGCTTAAAACACTCAAGGAGTGATACATCAGCCTGTTGTATTTTTATTTGTATTATTTTTTTGGCCAGACATCACAAGGGCTGGTATGCAGGGAGTCGGTAATGCAACGCTTGCCATTTATCAAACAACAGGGTTACTGTGGCTGGTGCAGTTTTGTAAACAAACAAATAAAACAAAAAATGATAAATACAGCATAAAGTCCAAACCAACACGAAACCCGTCAGGGTGTCACAGGGAGCAGTGCTGATAAGGAAATACAATATCGGTCTATTAAACCCTGAATATATTTTATAATGCTACAGGATCAAACGGCACATAAAAAACATGTCAGGCATTATAACAGGCTCACTATATGAGGGTGATCTCATTTGTATTTGCATATATGTTTGAGTAAAGTACTCTGTGTTAAATAATTGTGACTAACTCATTTCATTTTTAGGAATAGCTTACACCTACCTATTAATTACATGAACTTAGTATTGCATGAATCTCGAAGGATGCATAAACATTTATACATCTATAAAGTTTTATACATAGGGATTTGGACATTTACAAATACTAATGAGATCACATTTCCAAACACATACAAGAGGAGATGTCGCCATTAAATGGGACAGAACAGCAAATAACATATTGGATTATTCACACAAGCTGTTAAAATGTCATATTAAGTAACAGATAAACAACAGCAACATAATACTCCCTTGAAAAGAAAAGGTTTGTGGTGTCCTTTTAAGAGAATTACAGAAAGACAGAAAGAGGTGAATGGAGATTTACAAGAGAAAACACTGCAGGTGGACAATTCAAATATTCACTCACAAGTTTTAGGTAAAGCACAAATCTCCAAACTCACACTGACCTACATTAAATTATATTTAGCTCTCGCAAAATGAGAACAGCATTGCTGCGTTGACGTCAACATCAGGCTTTCCTTTTTAATTCTCTTTGCTTCGGTTGTTAGTTTACCCCTATGAAATCTAAAGGGAGTTGAGACGAAAACAAATTAGTCGTGTTTTCGCACATAAAACTGCCTGCAGCTTCTGCAGAGGGGCCTTTTTGGTGTCTCTTTGTTACTCCCATTTCTCTACCAGTTTAAAACTGCTAATTCACCAAAAATATACTAATTAAAACAATTTTCCACAACAATCCGGGAAGATGAAGCCACATCGGGTGCCATTTGAGGAATATGAATGCAGTTTTATGAAGCACTGTTAGCCATGTTTATGGTAATTTCCCTTGGATTAGCCAGTAACCAACAGGTGTCTAGTTGCTATGGCGACCGCTGCCAGTTACCAGCCCATAAGCATGGCTAACTGTGTTTCTCACAGCATCCAAGAACTTGGCCACGAGAAAGTGTGCTTTATTCGCTTGAATGGATGAAGTATGCAATCTGAATACTTTAGCTTTATAAACCACTTTATTTGCTTCTAGGGGCCCACTGAGGCCCAAATTAGGCCTTGTCCACTCTCCAAATTGACTGGATACTATTGAACACTTGATTTTAGGGATAAACACAGGCAGGAACAAACCCCTAAACCATTCAAAGCATAATTATCTCCATTAGCTCTTGGCATAGCTTGCGCAAGTATAGCAATATATTCCCAATTTTGCATTACGTAGCATGTCCTTCATAACCTCAGCTGCACAAAGGAAATAAGCGGAGCATAACAATGTCTTGAATATAATATAGGAGTTCATAAAATAAAAACACAATAAAAAAGGGCTAAATTTAGGATTTATGTGTTTGAACTGCAAATACAATTTCCATGCATTTGGATTACACTTTAATGTGATGCTTTCATAAATAAAACTGATTTTTGTAACTGTATTTCCAATACACGCTTTATATATTCAGAATGAATAATTCACATTTGTTTCAATCTTACACATATTTCTAAAGGTAGCATATTTTAATGATATATATATATTATATTATGCTGGTTTTATGCAGTTTGATTAAATGCATTTTGAAAATATGATTACGCAAATCAAATCAAATTGATGCAAAAAGCTCTTACCTGTTTTCGTTCATGTGTGAAATTACATTTATTAGTTTATGTTAAAAGTGTGTAATCCCAATGGCTGGACATGTTCTTTTTCATTTAAAATACTTTAAAATTTCAAATTAGGACTAATATGTAAAAAAAAAAAAAAACACAAACACCGTACAGCAGTAATGCAAAACATTTCATTAACCTGCTCAAAAACACCTACTTAGGGAGCCAAAGAATTGCATAACGACATAAAAAAAATAAATAAATAAAATAACTTAACCATTCAGAAAAGCCATATGAAAAGGTGTGTATACACATTTGCAATGAACAGCAAACAAGGCTTTGATCATCTCAAGGCCAGTCGGTAAACTAGCATTGTTACAGAGTTATAAACTGACTCTCAACCTGCAAAATTATCGCACTTTAACGTTTCCCCACGGCCCAAGGAGTTTCATTAAATACCATGATTAAACTAATCAACAGACTCATTGGTGCCTGTCAGATATCATCGCTGCCTTCTCAATTAGCCAAACCTCCTTGAACTCAATTGCAAATGTCGTCAATCGTATGCCATCTCCCTCCCAGGTCCTCCCTGCTGCAGTGACCCCCCCTAAAATGGGATAAGTGAAATAATCAGTGGGGAAATTAAACATCATAGCCTTCCCTGACGGCCCCTCCCAAAGCCATCATGTCGATTAAGAGGCATCATTTGCGATTTGCGAAATCGGAAGTATGCTACTGATGTTTTTGTCTTACTTGTGTCACCAAATGGGTAATGCAGCCCTCGCTGTTGAAATCATCCTTTGGTTCAGAGCGCACATTAGCTCGGTGGCCAAAAACAATATCAGCTAATGGTACAGAGACATGCGTTAAAATGGTGATAATTTTGGTGATGGGACTGGGAGCGTTCAGTTCCCGTATAGCACACTTTTGGAATGCCTCCTCAACAAGCAACAATTGCGGGTTTTGTCGACAACCTTGGAAGAACAGCACCCCTGGCATTTGACCTTCTGATGCAGATATCCTTGATGCAGATGGATGTAAATGAAGTTTTCTTGCTGTAGAGCTTGAACCCAGGAGACAGATCCAAAAGACTTCAATTATGTTTTCTAAAGATGTTGTTTCGATTCAGTGCACAAAGTTTTATTTATGCCTGCTAATTCAGAGTTTCTTAAATAAAAATGACAGAGAAAAAAAGCAACATACAATCCAAAACATAAAAAAGCGAAGAAGTACATAGTTAAGCAAGAAAAAGAAATAAAACAAAAATGCACAGTCACCTGACAATCAACACTTGCACATTATTAATTGCGTTAACATCCCTCAGCAGCGCATCAGTGTGTAACAGTATGTCAAGCTCGGTCCTCTCATAATAGCCCCTTTGTGGCTTTACAATGCTGCGACTCACCCTCCTCAGCATATAAAGACAAGTTGTCAGGTTACCCAAATTATTCAAGCCCCTCATCCTCAGATGCAGCCTTCATTTTCCACAGCTATAAAAAGATCCACATCATGCTCGAAGTGGAATAGGACCCTTGAGCCTAGTGAGGCAGTGGGTACAAAGCAGACCTCTTTATCATTGAGTAGAGGGCCAGGTCAGCTTCCCTCCCAGCTTCCTCTCAACACTCGACACAGCAATTTAAAATCCACCGGCAGATACAGCTGTACCAATATTTTAGTCTGTCATGGTATAGAGGGCAAATGGCGAAGTTCTTTTAAAGCACCTCTAAAGATCAAAGTAGCATCGAAATAATCCATCGATCCAGCGGCTTCTAAACAACTAGCAATCTGCAAAAGGACTTTGCGATGGTTCGATGCAAGCCCTCGTCGTGAAGTCATCTGCTTGCATATCGCTAGAGCGCTATAATTTCAGCCATTCATAATAGTAGTTCACCTCTATTATTAGCATAAGGCAGAATAGCTGTTATCGATTTCTTATTGTTTCCCATACTGCAAGAACAGTTGACCCTATTTAGCGGAGTATTGTGTGCGCCACTCTCCTGCTTGAAGAATAAGGGGTTTGCGAGCAGAACCAATACATACAAACGACCTGAGTTGAGAGGTTGACCAAGTAACGGGCTTGGTGTATTGATTTGAGCTATTGAATTAACACCTGTCAACTTACAATGGGCCTGCAATTGTTGGCTACCTGGTGAAAGCTATAATCCAGCTGGTTCCAAGAAATTTCTATAAGAACCGACATCATATTTATTGATGACATAAACATATTTTGGTCAATATAGTGCAATAAGTGCAAAGCAATCAAAACAATGAAAACGATAAGGGAAAGAGAATTGCGAATGCTTGTATAAAAATAGGTGTTACATTAAAATATCAGTATTACACAACATAATTATTACTTCAATTATTATTTATGAATTTTGATATAACATATTAAAAATACATATTAAGAATGAATGCACATATTCATTTTTAATATATAATATTTCTTCTAATGTTAGCTGGGAAGACCCTGTGGCCTTCCATCTTCCAAAAAAGTGCAGACAGCATACAAAGACACTTTTCCTTTGAAATTGTTAAATGATGCAAAGTCTCTCTTCGACATTGGGGTGTGCCACTGCTGAAAAAAAGCCACTTGTACAATGCAAGCTACAGTAAGTGATCGGAAACTACAAACAAAATGTTCATACAGAGAATCATGGGACATGACACACATAATATTGATGAGCATTGAAAAAATGTTGAAAATACATGGCAAAGAGTATACCAATAAATACAGTACTTACTTACAGACTAAAGCAGAGAAATTGTCCTGCTCGATTGGATGCGCTGCTGTATAGTGTTTCTGTCAGAATGTTGTGTTTTTGTTTTTTTTTTGTTGTTTTTTTCTTTTGTACTTGTTTGTGAAACCCCTCCCCGACCCCCCTTAAATTCACAATATTTGTATGATTATATTCCTGAAAATGTATTTGGGTGAGATTAACCTGTACACTTAGATTATGTGTATTCAATCATCCACTTAAAAAAATAGATTTTGCATCGCCAGTTTTATATCACAACTCGTGCTTTCATCCAAGTTCCGCGAGCTCTATTTATTTATTTTCATTCTTAGATATTTCTGTAATGCCATGTGGTTCTGAAATTAAAGTAACATAGTTCGGCACACCCCACTTAAGGTTTTGGATTTTTTTTTCTTTACGTTGATGTATGTAGTGCCAAGGCACCCTCCAGTTTGAGTCAGTATAAGGGGAAAAATGCATTTACTTTAAAACTGGCTCTGTGTTGTCTGTTTCTCAAGAACTTCGAGGTAGTCCGGCTCTATTTGTAGTTTTGCCTTTAGTTCCAAATAGTCATTTCTATTGGGCTCCACAAAGACAGTACTTGGCGCTGTACCATACAGCATAGTCTCACGTATTCCTTCAGGATGTAAGAACTGGCGCCTGACGTCGAAGTTTTGTTGGTATGTGTACGGGACGGGGCCAGTGTATTTATATTCAAACCTGCCCCCAGCAGTGGATGGGGATTTATCCGGCTCCAGGATCCCTCTGAAAAAGTGTTCCGCATCCTGCACAGGGGATGGCTGCTCACGAGGCTCGATGGTGCTCACTGTGTAATTGGGGCTCCTCAAGGTGACCTCCTGGTCCTCATCAGCATTACTCCTGTAGGTGACCTTGAGTTCGTGTAGATCGGGGTAATCCTCCACAGCGTTCCCTTCCCGGGACCTGTAGATTGGGTTTTTGCACATGTGACCTAATGGATGGGGGATGTACTCATAGACATGACCCGCTGGGGCCTTGACCTTGGGGATGGATCGATTGCTATAGAGATTGTACTGCAAGTTGAAGGAACTCACATCAGAGTTGTTTGTGCTCGTACGGTCGCTCTGAGACTTTTTACGCCTCTTCATCACCACCACAAACAGGCCGGCTGCCACAAAAACCGACATAATGAAAACAAGGAGGAGGCTGAGAATGAGGACAGACAAAGGAACATTGCTGGAATGGGTGTTAAACCTCTGGGGTGTCTCCGTGGTGGTGATCCTGTCTGCTGAAGGCTCCTCAGAAGGAACCACAGTGGACACAATGACATCGGAGTAATCTGGACACAACTGCTCAGAAGGGACGACCCGCATATCCTGTCCCGTGAGCCGCTTGGGAGTCACGCATTTGACATCATTAACCACCGTTCCCATGTTCAGCTGCTCCAGCCAGATCTTCATTCCAACCACATCGCAAGAGCAGTCCCATGGGTTCTCGAACAGGTCAATCTGGACCAGTGCTTTCAGCTGGTCAAGAACTCCGCTTACAGGCAGGTTTTGAAAGTGATTGCTGCGAAGATTGAGGCGGGAGAGAGACAGACTAGAGAAGATGCCTCCTGGCAATGTTTTTAAAAGATTGTTATTAAGGAAAAGTAGCTGAAGGTTGGGCACAAAGCGGAAGGTGCCACCCACAATCTCTCGAATCTTATTGTATTCTAAATACAAGTACTGCAGACTTTTTAGTCCAAAGAACATATCTGCCGTGAGTCTGTCAATCAAATTGCCATTTAAGTACAGCCTACGTAGGTTAATTAAATCCCCAAAGGCTCTGTCGTGTATGAGTGCTATCCGATTGTTTCCCAGGTGCAATAAATCCAGTCCCTCAGCCTCCACAAAGTCAGATCTACGCACCACAGGGATGTAATTCCCTGTGAGATACATCTTTTTAGGATTGTATGGCTTGGGCTTCAGATCTGATATGTTTTCAATCTTCCTCTCCTGGCAGTTGACATTTAGCCCCAGGTCGGAGATCTGCAGATTGCATGTACAGGTGGTGGGACAGTCCAAAGGCACAGGAGATTTGGTCTGAAAAGCAATGATGGGCCCGTAGTTGTAGGGGTTGGCTGGGATTCGAGAAGTGGGCTTGGACTTGGTTTTGCTAGATTGGCGGGTGCCCTTGGTCGGCCTGGACGAGGATCGCAGGACAGCCGAAGATGTGGCTGATGCCGTCACGGCCGCCGGTGTGGTCTGGAAATAGCCGCTGGTGCTGAGCGGGGGTGGAGGTCGCATCTCGTACTCTGATATAGCCCTTCTGGGACACAGTTCCTGCTTTGAGACCTCGTCCAGATCCCTGCCATGGAGCCTGAAAGGAGTCTCACATACCACCTCCCCCACCAGAGCTGTGTAGGCGATGCTCTCTAGCCAAGCCTTAAGCGCAATGAGCTCGCAGGAACAATTCCATGGATTCTCCTCGAGCTGTAATTCCACTACTTTGTCCATATGCTCCAAAAGGCCAATATAAGGGAACATTTTTAAGCGGTTGCCCCTAAGATCCAGGTGCGTCAAGGGCACGTTCCGGAAAATGTTTGTGGGCAGAGAGGACAACAAGTTGTCGTTGAGAATTAGCACAGTCAGTTGCTGAAGCCTGCTCAGAGCATTAGGTTCAATAGTGCTAATGAAATTATAGTCTATTTGCAGGTATTCTAGGCTCTCGAGTCCGACGAAAGTGTCGTCCCTAAGCATGTCTATTTTGTTATTGTTCAAATGCAATCTTTTTAATCCCTGGAGTCCATTGAAAGCCCCGGTCTCCACCTCAGATATGTCATTATTACCTAAATGCAAAATGGTAACTCCGGTATAGTTGATGAAGTCATCGACAGATAGTCTTTTCAGCAAATTACCTGTCAGCAAAAGATGATACATAGAAAACTGCACTGGACTTATTTCCGACAGCCGCACAATGCCCCTGTTCTCACAACTGACCGTCAGAATGCCTTCCTTCTCCTCGCAAGTGCACAGATTCCTACAGATCTCCCCATAATTGTCATACATCTCAACCAGACTCAGAGATGTGGCAACCAGCAATATTATTTTCAGTATCCAGATATGCATTTTCTTGTGCAGGAATGGCCCAGCTCACGGTAGTGCAGTTGCAGTTTGGGATGTCATCTAGAAAAGGAAAAGACGTGATGAATGTCTGTTACATAAACATGCAACCTCTACATCTGAAAACTACATTAAATGATGGACAATGCTAAAATGTTACAGGAATATTGCAACGACGGATTTGCAGTATCCTTCCCATTAATGTAAAGCAAACTCTTCGTGCCTAAAGCAAAAACAGATTCTGATACGAATAACCAATGTGCGATGTTCTTTAGCTTAAACTTTGCAATGCAAGAGGACTTTAATTGATTTAATGTCATTTTTAGGCTGTCTGTATTTAATAAATAATATAAATATATTAATAATATATAAAATAGTCTCATACCAAACTCCATCAACCGTATCTACTGGATGCAAATGCATTGATTTATTCAATACAATAAATCATGCACATTATGTAATACTCATGGTAATGCAAATACAACCACATTTCTTTTCATTACGGCATTCAGGCAAATTTACAAAGACACAGAAGGGGAGAACGAAGAGGGAAAGAGAGAGAGAACGCTCTTGCTCCTTTGAAATTTAAAGTAACATCGACTAGTAGAAATGCTCTCCAATGCGCAATTTGGGAATGCATTTTCAACATATTATCTGGCGGGATCTCAACTCAAAGATGCAAAACGTATAGCCAGTTGCTCGTGAACTGAACAAATCGACATCTCCATGGTTTCCAACTTGAACATCTGCCGCTGAACTGGACCGATGAGCAAATCCACATATAGTTGTCACTCTACAAATTGCTTTAAAATATATAATAACAGTCATTTTTATGTTTGTTGTCTTAAATCAGAGACCCTCGCCATACCCTAATGCAAATAATATTTCTCGTACTCACCCCACATATCCGACGACTTCAGTTTTTATCAAGTTTTTATCTCTCAAACAGTATCGAAGTTAAACCTCGGAATGCACGACACATCTACGTTTCACAAAGGTGCCTATGTTGAATTTCTCCCTTTGATGCTATATGTGACAGTCATAGCTCATCCCTCGGGCGACAAAGACGCGAGTTGATTAAAAGCAGAACCGACGTCATCGATTATAGCCAGATTCCATCTTGATGGGGAGCAAACAATACTATTTTAAACCATTTTGTTGTGTAGAAGCATTTGTATTCATGCTAATCAACCCCTCTCGCTCACACACTCTGTCTCCCCCCTTTCTCCCACATAAACACACACTTGAGCGCACAAAGACGCTCACACACACACACACACACACACACACACATTCACAGAAACAGCACATACGTCTAAGGCGCTATAATACGATCCAAAAGTCTGCACTGGTAATGTTGATTTTTGTGTTACGGAAATTGAATGAAAAACGATTAAAGAAGTAAACAGCAATATAACTAAACCGATTCATCACAAAAAAGCTCATTCATCGCGCACCCAATGCCGGTCTTTCCAAAGCAACGCGTAATGCCTCATAATTGAGGCTCCTAAATCTAACGCCCGAAGCTTGTGAAGCACATATGAAGTTGTGTAACGCATACATAACTGAATATTTCACAAGCAGAGACAAGTGTTCAAGAGGCAGTTTTCTATGCCAGCGCGATAACTGCGTTTCAGCACCACGGACAGCTCCAGCCGCAGCAAAACGGGGCTTCATATGAGACGGCTTGCTTTGCTTTGGAAGACAATCCATTTTTCTTACCCGTTTAAACGTGATAAATTCGAAAACATCATGAGCACGGCCAATCCATAACCTTGAAGACACCGGAGCCTCTTTAGCCCGACTGTATAATAATCCGTGAAGTGGTTCGTGATCAGCCTAGGTATCGCAAACTCTCCCTGGAAACGTGACGGTCAGCTGGCTGAAAATAGGAAAAACGCAAGTTTAGGAATTTCTCTCGATCTGCATTGGCGTTCCCTGGCAAAATCCAACCAGTGCAATGTCCATTTTAAACGAAATGTATCCACAAGCAAGGCAGTCTATCCCTTTTACTCAGGAACGGACGCGCAAAGTACGCATCCCCGAGACGCTTGTGAGTGGTACGGCTGGTATCGCGTTGTATATTGCCGGATGTACATGTGATTTCTTCGCTGATCTCTGGTTCCTCCAATGCAGTGTTGTCTGTTTTCATATTTCTGTATTTTTTATTCTTGTTTTGGAAAGAGGTTCCCATAAATCCGTCTTTGGAGATGTGTTGCCATCTTAACTAGTGTTTCAACTAGTGGAACTTGGATTTCCATTGGCTCACTGTTGCTGTACTGTCGTCAGATCAATTGTAAATTTGGGGCAGGGTGGAATATTTATGAGAGGACTTAAAATAAGAGCTTCGTGCACAATATGTTGCTCGCACACTGCCCTCTCTCTATCTTATTTTACGCAACAGCATAATTGAAGGGTGATGGCGATGGTAAGACAATCGGAGAGAGAAAGAAGAGGAAGAAAAAGGCACTGTGTGTGTGTGTGTGTGTGATAGAGAGAGAGAGAGAGAGAGAGAGAGAGAGAGCGAGGAAAATGCCCATAGAGGGCAGTGTAATTCGGTAAAAGAATCTTTTGCTATTTGTATGCTGTACGCGACACATTTAACTTGTTATATCCTATAGTTCAGTTTCATATGGCTTAATGGGCACAAAGCATATGCCAATCGCTGCCAAATTACTTTGCACAAAAGAAAAGTGTAGTAATTTATAAGACGAACTTGTGTGTGTTATATTTTTTCATTTACTCAATGAGAGAAAGACCTCAAACAATGCTCCATCTGCCACATCCCCCTAAATGCAGATATTCTAAGTTTGCATGGAGCAAGAATTTACTTCTAATCCCCAATCTTTGGGAGACAGATAAGATAAATAAAAGACCTGCTTCAACCTTGGATTACTGATGCATTATTTGTCACCTGAAGGCTGATAGTGTACTGTGTCAGATCAACAGAAAAAATAAATAAATAAAAAAATAAATAAATGACTCATATTGTGACCCCTGTGAAAATAGGACAACCAAAGTCACATCTACAGCTGTCACTATTAGTTTACTGAAATGTATATAAGAATAAATGCATTTATGTTAGGAAAAAAACTAAATTATTTGACAAAATAATAACAATAACAATACTGATAGATTAAAGAAAAGAAAAGAAAAGAAAAGAAAAGAAAAGAAAAGAAAAGAAAAGAAAAGAAAAGAAAACAACAACAAGAACACAGACTTACTGTTGGGGAACCTCTGTAATGTAATGTAATGCTTTTTTTTTTTTTACACACTTTTTAGGCCTGCAGACCAGTGTGAGATGTTTTCTGAAACACATTGCCCTCCTCAACTGCTGGCCTTAGATTTATAAGGGCTCAGCTCCAATTACACCTCAAGAGCCACTGAGCACTCCCAGTGTAAATAGAATTAACTCTAGCATGCTAAAGCTCACATGTCCTAAGGAATCTCCTTCTTTGTCCTCTTTTGTATGCTAATTTGTAATGTCCACCTCCTTTTCCATTCCAATGAGGACAGTAAGCGAGTGTGACATCTACAACATCTTTAGCGTGGCATCGAAATTAACCACTAAGATGCATTAAATTATTTAAGTCACAGGCTGTGGCTAATCGCATTAAACGGCTACAGTTATAGGACATTTCCTGTTGTGAAGGACAAATCTCCAGAACTAAAATACTATTAACGTAATCTTTCAGAAAGTCCCACTCAGCATACAGTTACAGCCAAAGTACATTACAGTCACTGTTCCTCAAATCTTAATGCTTCACAATGTATCAAGTGCAAACTTTACACAAATAGGCCACTACTTAAAAATAATACATTTACATACAATACAATCTAAATTATAGATTCTAAATGAACATTTTAGAATTACTTAAGAGTTCAATTTTCAAGTGGATAGGACTTTTACCTCATGAGACATTTATGGTAAAAAAAAAATATTATAAAACTTTTTTGAAACTTTTTATGAATGCATATGTGGTGGGGTACACTAAAATACCAATTAAAATTGGTATTTTTAAAATGGCCTTGCAATAATTTCTATAGTCAACTGATTCTTGAAATGGTCAGCAACAAATGGCAACAAATGTAGATGTAGAAGACTGGAAGATATAACTGAATTTTAAATATGTTGTCTTTGCTCCTAAAACAAGGGCTTACGGTCTTACACTCTACACTTTCATAAAAAAAAAAATAAAAAAATAAAAAAAAAAAACACCTAATGGATTAAAACAGAGTTACCTTTTTCATGCTTAGGTTTGCAACCTCAAAGAAACGGATGAGAAATGTATTACTTTGTATAATAAAGTTGGCTTCATGGGTTCTGGTTCCAGAAAACAGAGACAAATATGCTATTTTCCCAAAAAATAAAGTGCATTAGTACATACACCTGACTTTACTATTGATTTTCGCTGTGGTATTTTCCCAGAAATGCCAGGATAAACCACACTTTTTTATGTATGTAAAAGCCTTTTCCCACAAAGCACACCATAACCCCCGGCCAAATGTCTCTAGACCTAACTTTACCGCAATAAAACGAGCTCACATATATGTTTCATTTATCAGCCAGTCATAAATCATATAAAGAGGTACTGAGGCATAACAAACACATCACTCCTGGATATTACAGCCAGTGTGAGAGTGCATATTCCATCTTGGCTTCTGCTCATAATGCGGGTCTTTGAGGGGGTTGTAATCAAAAGTTTCAAAGTTAAACCGCAGCATTTATCAGCCGGCGCTCTGATGTAAAATGTCGACTAGGATTCCGACTGAGGGGAGACAAGATTACCTGTTTGACAGGTAAGACGGATTGTTGTAACACATGGAGGCTGTATATGGGCTTACCTTTGTCACCGAACACTGCTAAGGCACAAGCTGGAAACAACAGCACAAGACGAAAGAACTTCTCACTTAACACACTTGCACCAAGGTCATCAATAACAGAATGAGCAATCAAAGTAGATTTTTAAATCAAGTTGTAGTACAAAACAAACAAAAAAAAAGGACAAAAATATATTTAAGCAGAAGATATATATTTGAAATGTAAGCAGTTATAATTTAACAATTATTATTATTATTATTATTATTTTGAAATCAAATTTTAATTATAATTTAAATACAAAATTAATCAACAATTTTTAACAAAATTAAATAATATTTTTATATATTATTATTTTGAATTATTTGTTATATTTAGTTTTTTTTTTTTTTTTTTTCTCATTTTCTTTTTTTAATTACATTCTTACTGACCCCATTTCTTTCTATTTACCCAGCTAACTATCTACCAATTTATATTTACATATATATTTTTTATACATTCAAATATATCTTGTTCATTTTTTACTTTATTTTATTTTCACTTTAAGTAATATATTTTTATAATTTTTATTTACGCTGCAACGTGTGACATGACAATATATATATATATATATATATATATATATATATATATATATATATATTCTGTGTCAGTCATAAAAGACTCATCTCTATCAGCTTAAATCACTAACCCACTTAGCACTTAGCCTTAGCGAACACCCAGAATAACTACATTGCACATTGCTTGTGCAAGTGAAATGAGAACTGTTGCAGAGCTGTGAAATCAAGAGAATAAAATACATTATGCATGGCTTCAAATCTGTCTAAGACTGAACAACAGGGTTAATGTCATTCTGACCCTACGCTTGTTCTGCGTCATTTTCAACATCATAAAACATTTATTTATCTGTTTAGCCCATGAGTACTGGCCTCTTACTGCCAAAATAACTTCTGCAGTGAGTCACTCGGTGTGCAACTGTAGATGTGCTCAACTCTTTCTTTTCAACACAATGAAATTATTAAAGACATTCTGCCGTCTATCAGCTGTCCGTAACCTTATGAACCTCCTTGGCCAACATGTTCTATTTATACCCATTGTCTCCAGACAAAGAGGCAACTAGTGAAAGTAGAAACCAGCAGAGTAGGTTTATTTTTAGACTGATCCATCACAGCTTACTTTATATACATCATGACATCGAAATGTGCCCCACACAATTTTTCAGATGACACAGATCATCAGATGGTATAACCAGACCAAAATTTCTTCAAACATGTATATATAGATGGGTAATTCACATATATAACTGTTAAATATTAAAGTGCCCCTATTATGTGTAATGAAAACTACACAAAAACTATTGTTTTGTTGATTCATTTGAGACACAATAACTTAATACTTGGGCTAATTTCAGATTAAACATGTATATTTTATATGAATGATTTACTATTTAATAAAACCACTGCTCAAAAATAAATATATGTTTATTAAACATATTTATATTTCCCATATATATCTTTTGACATATATCTTAAGGTATAAATATGTTGCTTAAATCCTAAACTTTAGATCTCTGAATACTACTCTTTATTTTAGAAGGAAGCACACTACTTTGTCAGCACTTTGATACTGCAAAATGGAAGCTAGTTGCATACCACCTCAATACTTAAAAAAAAAAAAAAAAAAAGTAGTACACAAGCATTTCTTTTGTGACAGGTGTGGGTTTGAACTGTCTCTCGGAGCAGATGCATCAGTGCAGCTTCTGTCGTTTTTACAGTACATTACCCTGCAATGAAAAGTACAACATTTACACTTCTACTGTAGAAATTCAATCCGTCAGGAGGAACAGTAGAATCAAAATACATAATAATATAAACAAACAGCAAGCTGCTCCTCTGCTGGATACAGAAGTTCAAAAAGTTTATTTATTTATATGCTTGTTTGTTGCTTTTCGGGCATCTTTGTGCAGAGAGTTTGGCGGCAGTGATCTTCTCTGCCTGCTTGAAATAGCTATTTGTTTCTTGTTCTGCTTTGAGTCTTGTTATAAACGGAAGCAAAACTATTTAGCATATGCAAAATTGCAGATGAACCGTAATGGCTCTTTAATGACCTGATCATTACTCTACACCTCTTATTGAGAGTATCGCATTTATTTGCCATTAGACTGAAATCCAGAGAAAGAGGAGGTTACTTCTGCCTATTGCGCTGTGGCGAAATGAATAGATTTCTTAACTCACAAGAGGAACTATTTGTCCTCCAGTTTAAACTGATCATTTAATTAAAACCACTTTGCAAAAAAGAATATCATCATGCACAAATCAACTTTGTTCAGAGCAGGCATTAACCGCATTTTCTCTTTTTCAATTATCAGGTGATAAGAACATGTTGCATTCATCTAAGTACATCTGTTATTTGTCTCTGACTGGCATAAATATGTAGGAGATATATATATTTTTTTTTTCTTAACCTACCAAGTTATACAAGCAACTCTCCGTACAAAAGTAATACAGACGACAAGTTAGAGAGGATGACTGACAACAACCAAAGCAAATTAACTGGACTGCATTAGTTGCGGTCAAAGCTTATAGAAAAGGAAATGCAAATATTTGTCTGTCACTCCAGAGCTGAAAGGCCTACGGAGGATTCAATGGACACCAATGAGTATTTATTTACCATGGAAAATCACTATAGAGACCCTGCTGGGACGACTTTCCATGCAAAGATTGTGTTACTCTGCTGTGTGGATCATTGATTTCTTTGCCTGTGATTTGAATCCTGCTGCTCGCTCGGGTTCACGGGGATGAACGCTGAAGGACTGGAGATGTCTTTCTCAATGGGAGAAATCCTATTTGGAGCCTGCATTCAATATCCAGTATTGTTTTTGACAAAAAGATGGGTGTCAAAATCATCTAGAGACGACTAACAGGCAAACTGTTAGAATATTTACTGTTTTGTCATACTGAATGAACATGTTAGACTTGAATGGCTTGAAATTGCATCATTGCAACAATTACCCCTTGAGATAAAGAACCTCTCAGTACCAGAGAATGTACTTGGTGTAAAATTGTGGTCCATTATGTGTTGGCCTTTATGTTTTGTATTCATTATTTATTTTTTTTTATTTTTTCACATAATGCTTCTGAAAGGTAAGTTTGCTGATGAGGGTTTAATCACAATATTTTAATAGAAGAACAAATTCATACTGGTAGCACATGACAACACGTGGTAGCAAAATCAACAACAAATGTATTACTATTCAATGCATGCTAGGAAAAAAGCAAATGAGACTAATGCTGCCTTTTTTCTTTATCTTTTTTTGTTTTAGCATTTTCATTTAGTTTACACTGATATATATATATACACACGAACACACACACACACACACACACACACTGAATTACTCAAACGTTAACTAAAATTAAAACAGAAGGAAAACACACTAATAGTATCTCAGTGATAATAAAATAACATGGGCTTGCTGCTTAAATCAGAGTACAATGCATTGCAGTTGGCACTGAGGTGCATTAATGGAAGTTTTGAAAGTTTTAAAACTACTACAAACTTAGAGCTTCAGAAAAACTGTAACAATCTTATTGATATAAATTATTATAACTGACTAAAATAATTAATATGTATATTGTTATTGCACTTTGGATGCAAGGTTTTGTTAATTTATCTACTACATCTCATTATGCACCTTACTGTACACTTTGTGTTTTATGTTGCTATGTCAAACCCCTGCTCTAGCTCTGTGTTGTCCTTGTGTTTTCTTTTTACTCTTAGTGTATGTTTATGTAGCACCAGGTCCTGGAGAAGTGCTATTTCATATGGGTGGGAGCAAAATGGCTTTCCCAAATATAATCCGAGAAAAAGACAGTTGGAAGAATAAGAGCTGTTTTCTAATTCTATTTGACATGACATACAGTGCATACTAGTTGAAGGTTTTTTAAATGTTTTTTAAAGAAGTCTCTTATGCTCACCAATGCTGCATGGTCTATCAGCACGTGCTCCCGGTGATATATGGACAAAGCCATATGTATATTAAACAACAAACATGTCCCCCGTATAGGTTTTTAATGACATTACCAGAATAAAATCACAGCTTATTTTGATTCAAAACCAAAAAAAAAAGTCCCAACAGTTTTTACAGATTTCATGGATGTTTTTTGTCCAGGTAAATAGGAAATCGAATGTGCATGACGCTAACATCACATCTTACCGCTTTCACGGTTTTGGATGTTTGAATTCAAATTGGTAAAGTGCAGCTTCAAGCACAAAAGCCTCTCCCTTCCCTCGAGCACCACGGCCAGCTGTATCTAACAGTCACCAGTCTTCATTTTCTTTTCATTCACAGCCAGAGTTTCAAACTGGACAGGTCATGCATTGCTACAAGTATCTGATGAAATTGGCCCTTCTCAGAGCTCCTGGGCAGAAGATCACAAAGCAGACTGGCGGATGAGTTCTCCCAGGATGCTTTCTGCCCACTGAAACTTGCCTTTCCTTGTGTCCTCAGAGAGCCAGCGCTGCCAGGCTACAGCAACATTCCAAAGAAACAGACAGCCTGGGCTCCACTAAGTTGCACGTGTAATGAAGGAAGAGATGCTTAAGGCTACAGCAAAGAGCATTCTGCTGAGTTAATAAGTAAGGCTGATAGAAGTAGAAAGATAAAAAACTTCTTAAACATGTCTGAATGTCATTGATTTAGATCTGTAAATGAACGCAAAACTATCTGCACTTTGTAAGTTGTATTCATTTATTTATGATTGACACCTGTGAAGTTCTATGACATTCATACATGGCAAACTGTGTCTCAAGTATCCAAATACTTTTTTTTTTTTGCTGTTTGCTCCAATTTGATTCCATTACACAAAAACTAAGCATTATTCAAAGGAAACTTAGGCTGAATGCATTGCTTATGACTTGACTTACGGTATATACATAAAATACTTTAATCTGAAAGCATTTGGTAATGAAAAAGTGAAATGAAAAAAAGAATAAAAATAACAATACCAGGTCTGTTTATCTCATTACATGGTAATATAGAAGTAAAGCACCCTCATTTATGTCTCTAATCTCCACCATTAGTTATGTCTCTTTTTATTATCTCTCGAACATAATGACGATCGCTCCAAATTAGACAAGAGCAATTGCATATCATGAGCTTATAAATTAAATCAATTAACCGCATACTGCGACAAAACGGGTGCATATTGTCAGACAACCCAATTAGGTGATAGTAAAGCATGAAATAAGCACTGCTTTATGCAAGGCCGGCAACCTGACGACTTCAAATGCATTCGGATTGGGAAAATGTCACAAACTCAATCAAACGTGGCAATCTGAAGGTAATTGTTTTCCTTTTTTTGAATGGCTCTTTTGTGTCGACTCACACCAGTCAGGACGGAAACCCAAAATGCTGTCGACTAGCTGACATCCCCAGCCGCCGAACGTTGCGTGATTGCCTTCTAGTCGCCTCGGATTCTGACAAATTCATTTTTCCATACCTTGCTAACCTTTCACACATTCGCAAGCTACAAGCCCCAGAGAAACATGCTTATGCTTATTCGACACATTTTAAGGACTTGCCTTAGGAAATAAAGGAGGAGGAAAAAGAGCCGGAAGGCCTTTCTTTGATAAAGGTAATTAATCAAGCACGCAATAAATCGCCCAGCAGGGGAATTCACCTCAAGCTATCGCAATTACCTCACAGGATAGCACAGACATATGTTTACATTTGCATAGTCTCTTCATTTTGCAGGATGAAACCCAGTGGAAGCTCTTCGGTAATGCCGAGGTTGTACGATGCAGGGACAGGCGTTTAAAATGTGGATAAAACAAATTATTAAAGCATTAAGGTGCAAAATCGTGGCCTTGGCACATGCAGCTTTGTGCAAGCTCCGAATAAATTTTTGGCATCTTATCTGGAGGAAAGTGTCTTTTTGTTGGCGAGTCGCTAGGTTCATTGTTCTCAGTATTGACTTTTTTTTTTTTTTCTGGGGGCTTGTCATGTTGTCCCCTTGAGAGCTGATTTGCATAACATCATATCCGTCCGCTGACTTGTTTGTACTGGAAAAGAAAGGGAAAAAAAGTTTGCGAGGGAAATAAATAAATAAATGAAACAAAGACACGCATGAAGGCATCGCAAATCACAGTTTCCCACCTGTTCTTCAGTGATGCTTCTCACTACAGACCTTTGAAATTTCATACAGTTTGACAACATCTAAAGAGAATATTAAAAGGAGGTAAACTGCTGGGAAACTTTCACAAACAACACATGAGAATGTGTGTAGGATCACGTCATAGGTGGAGGAAACAAACTGGTGTGAGGTACGTGAAGACAAGTCTGGCTTTCATCAGTGAACTCCCTCTGTGTCAGATGGATCATACAAATGATCCATCTTTCATACAAATGAAAAAGACTTGTGCTTTTTATTGCTACTTGGGTCATATCAAGTGTAATTTAGCAATAAAACTAGACAAGTTTTCCCTCTGATCAATGTGAAAAACATATTGCTGTACTGAAAGCACCAGCTTCTTTGCACTATAAACAGTTTTGGAAAATTGTATTTGAATAATTGTATACATTCAAAGAAAAGTCTTAAATAATAAGTGCTGTCAAATTATTAATTGTGCTTAATCTCATCCAAAATAAAAGTTTGTGTTTACATAATATATGTGTGTGTGTGTGATGTGTATATATTAATATGTTATGTGTCACAGATCGCCCCTCTGTGGCCCTCTCCGGTAATCGGCAGCGGGAACCTTCGCCGGAGTACTAGTGTTTCCCCCCGGGCCCTTTACCCCCACGTACCTCGGCGCTTCCTGCTTGGATTTCGCGCCAAATGAACAGCATAAAAGTCCGGACTCTTACCTTATTTCCTTGCGAAGTCTCGATTTGCCTCGGCCATCGTTTCTGAGCGTTTTTCCATTGCCTCTGTTTTGATTACCCGTGTTTGATTTTGCCGCCTGTCCTGACTTATTGCCTGTTTATTGACCCTGAGATTGCCTGTCCTTCTTTGTACTGTCATTTCCTGTGTACCGACTCTCGCCTGTTTGACTACACTAATAAACATTGCTTATGGATCCACACGACTCCCGCGAAGCATTACAGAAGACTTTGCCGCAAGAGGATCCAGCAACCATGAGGCAAGTGATTGATGAGGTGAGCCGTCAAGCCTCGGAGCTGCTCTCCCACCGACAACAGCTAGAGAATCTCACGTCACTCACCGCGGAGCTAGTTAGCTTGATTCAGGCCCTCACCGCTGCAACCACGGCCCAGAGCAGGCCCGCCGAGCCGGCCTCCGCTACTCCCCCACTGGCCACCACCCGCCACGCCAGCCCGGCGCGCCTCGCGCTCCCCGAGAAATACAGCGGAACTCCGGGAAAGTGCAAGGGATTTCTTCTCCAGTGTGACATTTACATGAAGTCCCAGCCCGCATCTTTTTCGGAGGATGACGCGAAGGTATCGCTTGTTTGTTCCCTACTTTCTGGAAAGGCCTTGGACTGGTTGACGGCCTTGTGGGAGGGCCGCCGCATGGCCTTCCCTTCTTACCAGAGTTTCATCCGGCAGTTTCGC
>JAUYWG010000031.1:16267799-16280940 GCA_034779775.1 Enteromius afrohamiltoni | reverse complement strand
ATATAATATTATTCTTTTTTCCCAGAAACAATACATTAAATATACATAGTATTTTTTGTTGAAAATTATTATAATTTTAATTTGTTTTTTTTGTTTTTTTTTTGCAGATCTTGTTTTACAAACAGGAACGGATTTAATTTCTCTTTAGGAGCTTACCAGTAAAAGATCAGATCAGATCTGACATTGGTGCAAAAATGGCTTCAAGTTATGAAACACTTGAGTTCAAAATGAAAGACTTCCCAGTCACACAAATATAACGGGTGTAATTTAAACAGTATAGCGGATTCTCCACCGAATGACTCATTTTTATGCTGCACAATATATTTATACATCTAACCCTACACTTTAGTGCAGTCATATACCTGCGAGAGACCACAAAAACAAGATGGGATGTGTATTAGATTATCACTGTGATGGATGATACCATATGCTGTTTTATGTGGAGGAAAAAACTTACACTGTGCTTGATCAATAATGTACACTTGCAAGTGCAGTTGATCGATACTTTTTCCTTCAATCAGAGCTGGAAAGGGAATCTCAGGTAGTACATTAATCTTTCAAATAAAAGCTTAATATATTTGCATAATAATGTTTGAGTAATTAATTTGTACATTTAATTACTCACAAAGGTGTTTTTGCAGGTCAAAAAGCTGCAAGTCACAATCAATACCAGAACACTGTCACTAAAGTTTTGTGTTACTGTTAACCATGAGGAAATGTCCTTAAAACAACATTCAAGGATCTTCTTGTGCTCTCAAGGGTCTGTGTTATCTCCAAGATAACTTAAGAGACTTTTGTCCCATTTTTGCTAACATTAAATACTTTGTCATGTTTGTACCAGACACAGAAATACCCTTGAGTAATCTATTTTTAAGTGACAAAAACATGCACCTGCTTTGTCACAATTTTGTTGTATTTTTAAAATGACTTTCCATTCATTAAATACCCCAAAACCCAAAAGCAGAGCAACATTGATTACAACCAGATTTTCTTTATTCTTATATGCTGATTTTCTGCTCAAGAAACCCCCAAAAAGAAAGAAAGGATCACTAAATATATATTTATATGTGTATGTGTTTATAGATATACTGTATTAAGAGTCGTGCACACTGTGCACATCAGTTTATTAAAAGATAAATCACTTTCAATGTAATATGTGAATACACTGACGGACCACTACTGCATTCTTTTGTGATGTCTGCATATTTTACAATATAATTTACTGGCACATTCATGCACGAAGCAACCTTTCTGACTGATGCGGCACGTCAACTTAATTTCCTTCAGATTATGCTGATGATGCTGAATAATGTGGCTTCATTTGAAACAAAACTGACATTTATTTGCACAGCGACTTAATAAATATTGCTTGCTTTCTTCTCCAATCCCAAGTTTCACAATAACGTTCATTTTCATCTACTCCTTAGGTGAAATTCTTGAAACCACTGTTGAAATTCAGCGAGTTTCAGAGTGGTTTGAATGTGGCCCTCTTGGCTTGTGAAGTTGAGTACTGCCGGTTGGTTTATGCATTAATTCAGGCCATTCACTGTTCATTGCTCTGACAATAAAGTCAGTCTGAGCAGCTCTGCAATTCTTTCTCTTCTCCATTATTTATCCTTAGAAACAGCTTGGAGCTTTTTTTGTCTGTATCCTATAATGACACCGTCCCGTCGTGATCAAATGTCCCAAAGCAGCATGAGAGGCAAAAATGGCATCTTTTATCTTGGTGTAGCAATAATCAACAGTTTTGTCATGTTGTTTGTATTGTAGGAGTTCTTTGCTCAATCTCGGGTTTCTGAAGCCTCCCAAAATGATAAGTGAAGAGCGGCTTCTCCATTTCCTCACCTGCTATCTACTCAGTCAGCCTCTGCGGCACAGACTGCTGCTGTACAGGCTGACCGAGATAAAAGATGCAAACTCTGGAGGGGAACAGAAGCGTTTATTTTATAGGATATGATTATAGGGGAGCAGGTTTTCAATAACTGTGCTGCATACTGAAACTAAAGTCATTAATGTAGAAGGAGATTCCTCCTCCTCGGTTTCTCACATTTGTCACAGTTCAAAAATGAACTGCCCCACTGTTTTATTTATGTATGTATGTATGTATGTATCCACAGTATGCATATACTGTATCTATTTATGTATTTTTGGCTGATTTATTTATTGATTGACTGATTAGTTGATTGATTGGAAAGCATTATATTAGACATTATATAGAAACACGCCAATGAAATTGTCATACGCTGATTAATATCCAGCTGCACCTAATCGTGGCGTGAGTATAAGTAGGTCAGCGGATTAAGCAATCATTAGCCTTTTACTTCGGAGCCGAACTGCATGCAACAGTTCCTGGGCATTTCTATTTCTGCTTACCTGACGGAGAAGGCTGGTGTCATGGCGATTTAGCGGCAGTGGTTCCTGTCAAGTGGCGGTCACATTAATACTGCACCATCTGCTTTTGTGAACCGAGCGTCCATCTCCCCTGTGCGCTTCAGCCTTTATCTAAAAGAGCAAAGCCTAAAGAGACAGGCTTACTGGTGGCACATCTTTTTAAAGACGCATCCTTTTAAGGATGTCCTTCCACCAGTGCGTTCTTGGGTGCGGCCGTTACCTGGCACCGGGGGACGGTCACGAACACTGTCTTACTGTGCGGACAAAGGCTATCTGTCACATTCTGCCGAGGCGTCCCACTGCTGCCTCCACCTGGGCACCACCAGCCCAGCCTCAGTCTGCTCATCGCCGAGGGCGGCCCCCTGCTGCTGCCTCCACTCCTGCAGCCGGCATCGAGGAGATGCAACAGTTCCTGGGCATTTCTATTTCTGCTTACCTAGGACAGGCAATCCAGGGATGGAGGAGCCTGCTCTTCGGGAGATGGTGAACGCACCACTGCCTCCCCTGGAGGAGGGCCGGGTGGAGAATCTTTTGTTTTGTTTTCAACTGCCTATGGCCTCACGGTCAGTGGTACCTAAACACTTGACAAAAGAGCAGATTTCTCTATCTCTGGGTCCCCTGAGGGGACGAGGTGTTGTGAACAGACCTGTAAAAAGAGCCTTGTTACACACTCACTCTCCTCTCATTACAGGCAGCAGTTTTGAGAGCCGGCAGGAAGACCTCACAGACTTCCAGCCTCACTACTGCCGGAACGCAGGTAGGAGTTACATTTGTTCCCCCTTGCTGCCCCACCACCGGCACCCCGGTCGTCCCGTTGATGCCTCTTGCACAGTTCTTAGATGCCTGGATAGGGCTCAGACCATCTCGTTGGCTCATCCAGACAATCCGGCTCGGCTATGCGATTCAGTACGCCCGGCGACCTCCCAGGTTCAGCAGTTCACATCAGTTGAGTTACAGTTACGGCCGATCCTGGATCTGGGAGTCTTGAATAGAGCTTTTCACATGCTTCCGTTTAAGATGTTGATGCCGAAACGCATTTTCAAATGCGTCCATCCCCAGGATTGGTTTGCAGTAATAGACCTGAAGGACACGTAATTTCATGTCTTGATGGCCAGTTTGGCCCAAGGATTCCCAGGTAACTCTGAGGCCACGCCCTGGCTATGGGTCCAAGGTTCCTACCACTCCATTCAGAGATCAGGTGGTGAACCTCCAAGCGCTGCCCCGTCCGAGCACTATGCTACGTAGACCGGACACAGAGCTTCAGGACCTCAGACCAGCACTTTGTCTGTCACGGTGGATGGCGGAAAGGGAATGCCATGGATCTGTACCGCCACTAGGGGGCTGTTTACACCGGCTCGGCTCCTCAGCGAAAAACTAATGAACGCTAAATCCGCTGACCTACTTATACAGCTAGGTGCAGCTGGATATTAATCAGCGTATGCCAATTTCATTGGCGTGTTTCTACACGCAGATTAGATTTGCCATCTCAAAGCGAGATTCCTATTTGCCGGTCACCGACGTGACGTCTCCGTTCCTTGCTTGTTACATATTGTGTTACAATATGTAACCGAGACGATATTAATAAGCTATCAAATTAATAATAAAGTTAATTATATGATAGATAGAATAATGACATGTCATAGATCGACATATAGAATAATGTTAATATCATGTAAGTGCAACATTTGAATGTTGAATGAAGTGCATGAACACATACATATATGGAGCAAAAACCTTTTTAATGGATTACTGAAAAATGAAAACAAAGGTAAAATCATGCTAATAGAAGCATGGTGCTAGTAACATCAAGGTAAGGTTATGTGCATGCACATATGAATCACCAACAGCTAAATGTAGTCAGCACAGTCAGCATATGCTGTTTCTCTATTCGCTTCACAAACTCTCTTCATTATCCCTAAAATCCAAGTGGAACACACCCAAATACTGTTATAGACCTTTATGAAGACCTTGAGAAATGGTCTTGACCAGTGTCAAAGCTTCCCCTGACCCCTGGCTAGACCTTCTGTAAATTTGCTTGCAGAGCAAACAAGTCAGCAGATACCAGCATGAGCTTGGACCGGCACTTTATCCTGCAGCATTTGGATTGCATCCCAATTGCATTTGGATTCGGGAGGATCCCGAATCAGGATTTGCTCACTGACTTCAGCGTCACATTTTAAACTGTAATCTGGCAGCTTCTATAAACCGAGCTGTCCCATCTGGCCACGTCAAATTCCATCTGTCAGTGGATCTCTGACTTCCTGTGTGTGAGGCTGTGAACGAACACCTCTGACGCCGTGGAAGCTCTCCTCTGTTCTGCTCTCACAGCACCAGACAATGCAGCTTCTCAAGTCTTCTCCTGAAAGGGCCAAATACTTGTTGGCCTCATTGATTAAGAGTGATGAGCCTGCTTACAGACACGACGGGGAACACCTGGTGCAGCTCTGACATATTGGAACTGATCTCTCTAAAGACTGCAGAGATGTTTCTCAATCTAACCATAACTGGCTCAACTTTGAGGGTAGACAGAAGAGAGACTAAACATCTTGGAAAGAAGTTTTATTACAGTATGTTAAATTGCGTAAATCACAGCTAATTGGCACATTAGCATAACAAAATATTTATATATCGCATGAAAAAAATTGCAACCCAACATCTGATGTAAATGTGAACAATCACCTTAGCAGCAAGCAAGAGCCGAAGTGAAAAGGCATTAGATGTATGGGATGTCAACTTTTTGGATGTTGCCACATGTGAACCTACAGTACATCAACCAATCAATAAGTCACTATAATTAACAAAACAATCAAGCAAGCAATAGACAGACACATGGATGGATAGATGGATGAATAATGCAACACATACAAGATTATACAAAATTATATAACAAAATTACTATAAGTAAAAAAATATATATTATAATAACTGTAATAATACTAAAAGAATAGTAATATTTCGTTATTTAGTGAACAGTAGCCAGAATACATGGCAAGTTTCATTGGCCTTAAAGCCATTTGACTAACATGTCAAACCAATCACAGTTTGTTTCGTTCAGTGTCACGTTTCGAATGGCACTACAGACGTTTGCAGTTTAAACTTACAACCCTTATATTCGAGAATGAACACATATTAAGTGTTTCTTGGAGGTTCTAAAATATTTAAGAACAATCATATTACTTTTTTCATATGCCATGTGACTTGTAAATGCGAAAAACTCGTTTCCATTGTAGGTTTGTGAAATACTCCGTTTTTGAATTGCCTGAAAAATCACCTCAAAAAATTAGTAAAAATTTACTCACCTGAGAGTAAAAACTTTTGTGCGATACATGGGAGTTTTTCTGAAATTGACGCGTTTCCATTAAGCATATTTTTAAATCACAATTGCAATTCGAAGGATCATGGAAACACGGCTTATGTCTTTTTTAAACATGCAATATGTAAATGGATACTGTATTTCGTGCCGGAATGCTCTTTTCACAGTAGAATTACTGGCCATAGAATTATTTTTCAGACTATGCAAACTAATTATATTCAAACATAGGCTTTTTTTGGCTTTAAAACTTAGATACAGCATCTTTAAGCATGAGACATCAACTGTAGCCTGTACAGAACAAATAGTGCAACTGTATTAAACACAGGCTTAATTACAAACCAACCGGATACTAAGCCTTTGGTGTATAATTTAAAATCTCAATTCAAGTAAGACCACATAATATGCTGGTGCAACCCTGAACCATATAATTGTATAAAAAAATATTCAGACATAAATGTATTACATAAAATGTATTCAGGACGGTCAAAGCATAGTGGTTAGTGCATATGTTCCGATACACTGAAACTCATGCAGGCAACGCAAGTGTAAATCAGGCTTGCATCATTTCCCAATCATTTTCCTCCATCTCCCTCACCATTTCATGTCTTCTCAACAACAACAATAAAGTCTGTACTTCCTGCGGCAATTGAAAAGTTTGCCACAAGCATCAATGATGCGGTTCTGCTCAGTTATTAAAGTCCTTTTTTCCATATCATATCTAAGCATTTGTTCATATTAACCACTACACAACACAAAATCTTATCTGGTCAGGTGGAAAGATCACTAGATGTGACCTTCCCCTCACCGAGAGCTTTAGTTACCAGATCCAGACAGAAAACAATGCCAACCTTTTGCATTCATATTTCCTAGCTTGCATATCACAGTCAGTGGACCTCCAGACAAGTGAAAATAATTGTTTCTTCTGCCAAGTTGTGGTCCTAGTTAACAAACTGACAACCTAGCATTACACTAACGTCACAGCTGAGGTAAACACCACCCTAATTCATTCACCTAAGAGCGATATGTTGGAAGTTTTATGTAAATTTAGACTCACTTGCACTTCTCATCCATTCTAGTGAAATATCAACACATCAATTTTCAAAATGTAAGAGAGCAAGATGCTTTTTCTTTCCTTATGCATGCACTATTTGCATTTATGTACTGTACGACATCCTATTTTATGTTCCTCCGTGTGAGATGGCATTAAATGCCAAGCCGCAACCTCGCAATTTGAATTGTATATTTATATAAGAAATATAAATGGTTTTCTGAATTATTACAGGGTGAGAATTAGGGATTTCTTAATAAAATGATCCACTTACTGCCACTTTTTACAGAACAATAATAGCCTTCTTTTCCTTACCAAGCAAATTTAATACATATTAAATAATACATTAATTATTATTAAAGAGTATTTTATAATGTCAGGTAAATAGCATCTGATCAACATTATCACTTCATCCAAATAAATTCCATTCAAAGACATGAAAGTCACCTTTTTATGGCAAGAATTTCATTCATATTTTATTAAAATCATCTACTCAAATCCACTTCTTACAGAATAATTATACACCCTTTAATGTAAACAAGATGATTTCCCTTACCAAGCGAACATACAAATGATTCATTTAACCTCTTGCAGCATTCATTTACATTACTTAAGGCAGTACACTTTGGCACAGGGCCCAGCAGAACATAAAGTCATAGGAAAGCTTGCGACCTTTTGGTCTAAAACCAAACAACCTGAAGGTCCTTCCTGGTTTTATTTGTATTTATTTACATCAGTGATCTGTATTTCTATTTTATTTTCTTTTATCAACAATATACTGTTGGTTTATATCCCATACTTGTTTTCCATATGGCTTATTTGTTTAAACTTAGAATTGCTTTTGATTGTCTTGAAAATATGCTATAAAAGAATGCTTAAAATAACTTTAACACACAGTTTAACACACAATAAACAAAGTACATTTTACCAAAAAAAAAAGCTTGTCATTCAATACTTTTTGTTATAGGATCTCCACTAGTTTCTCCACATTCATCAAAAACTGATAATGACTTGAGCGATTTTCTGTTGTCTGAACATAGCATAACATATTCATGAACTGGATACACAAATACACAAACACCGTCTTTTCACATTGACTACATGAAGGGACAAGAATCACGAATTGATTTAATTTGTGTCTCCATCCAATGCCAGTGAACCACTGAAAGGCATCAAGGCTGTGGATTTTGTGAAGGTGAAAGTAAGAATGCAAAATAAGTGAATAGGTCTCCAAAAGCTATTATCTTCTCCTTTTTTTCCAAATGCAGACTGCCATCAAGAAGACTGAACAGCTATGTTCAATGGAGCCATGGCACCTTTGATTAATTTCACAGCTTCCCTTCTCTGACCAAATAATTCATTTAGGTGTTATTTTATGTCGTAAGCTTTGTACGGAGGGGACAATAGTCTCTCCTCGGCATCCCGCCAAAAGCAGTAGAAGGCGAATGTAATTTTATAACTGCCCAGCAAGGGCACGTTTTGCTTCACTGGCCCAAACGGCATCCAGTGTTGCCTCCTGCAGGGGCGTTTAGATAGACACACCGGCACTTGATGACTTAACAAGTTTAAAGTGATTTCTTTTAAATAATACTAATACAAGCCATGACCCGTACACCACTGAACACATGTAAGCTGCTTTAAATTGCTAAACTGGTGAAAGATTCATGGGGGGTTCATTAGAGGTATGATATCAGCAGTAACCTTGGTAGCATATTGAGATTAAGTCATTCGAGTACATTTATGACATTATCGAGCCTAGTTTATTTCATTATTTTTTTCATTTTCATTATTTTTAATGAAAAAACATATTTTTAACATTATTTTAGCAATGAATACATGATTAAAAATATACAAACAAACAAACAACACAACAACAATAATAATGATACCTGCACATATTCCATGCAGGCCAAAATCATACTTAAAACGATTATGATTATGATGATTAGCATATTTTATGATTTATCAGATATGGTGAATAATTAGCTGTATTCGAAGTAGTAATTTTTATTTTATGACTGAACATAAAATGCAAGTTTTGAATGTCATTTTGAAAATCAAATCAAGTAACACCTTGAAATAATGTTTTTACATTTATATTTGCATCACTCATATTTGCATAGCTAACTAACTAAAGGAAAACGAAACAAATTAATAAATAAATACATTTCAATGTAATGCATTTAGAAAATTAAACAAACTGTTAAAATTAGTTCATAGACTCTGAAGTAGAATTGTTAGTTTAACTAGAGGTCGACTGATTTTTAAAATGTATTGATTTTTTACCAATAGTTAGTTCCCGGAACTATCGACTATCGGCAAACATTTACACGATAGTTTTTCCATGTTGCTATTGCTCCCTGAGTGGCTGTTTGTTATCATTATACAACAGTGTATGGGCAGCACTGACATTTCAGATGCACGTTTAAAACACAGACAGCGGAAAGGTATGTTCAGTACAGTGAATATAAAGTAATTGATTTGTTGACTAAATGCTGCATTGGAGAAAGAACATCAGTATGTCTGCCGACAAAGCTGAGAGGATGCTAAGTCCAAGCCAAAAGTTTAATGTCATGATTGTTAACATCAATTTGACCTGAACTTGAGTGCTTTTTGTCAGAGCCTGAGATTGTAAAAAGTCACATACCTCTGCAGTGCTGGCAGAAAAATTAAATTTTAAAACAAAGCAATTCCTGTGCCCCCCACCACCCACTGTGCCTAGTGAAAGGGCAGGGCTTTTCCTGCGTAGAAAAATAAAAAAAAAAAACTGAAAAATGCAAGCATCACTGAACAGCGTCCGTTAGACCTTTTACTTCATGTTTGGAAACATGAAGTAAAAAAAAAGTATCAAAAAAAGTTTACTTGATATTTCTTTACAAATAATATTTTCTATACATTGTCCACTAATTTATGTGATTTGATAAGCATTAACTCATTGCACAATCATCTCTGCATATATGAGTGAATGAATGGTGGAGCCGGAGATGCGAGGTTTCGTTTACTGCACAGATACTGCACTGCGTGCCGCTCGCAGTGATTCAGCAGCTGTCGGCTCACTAACTGTGGACATAAATACATGAACAACATCTACAAAACTGCTCTGCATTTCATGAGCCTTTTACCGTTTAATCTGAGTAAAACCAGCACCACACAGAACTGTAACTGAAGCTATTCTCACTAAAATAAAAGTTTGGTTTACTTACGCAGTACTGCTACTACGAGGCTTCTAATAAAAGTATATATTAAATAAACAACAACAACAACAAATATATACTCACACACACATACGTATATATACATATATATATATATATATATATATTGTCACGCCCAGCTGGAGCTGCCAGCTGGAGACTGATGATGGCACTCCGGCTCTCAGTTTTCATACCTGGACTCCATTCCCCAGAATGCACCTCTCCTCCACAGCTGTTTCTAGTTAGGTTCAATTATTCAATCATCATCACCTGTACAAATGTCAGTCCGTGTGTCTGTCTCTTCATGATTCATTATACATCATCAACCTGGTTTCTGGATTTTGCTCATGTCTTTGTTTGTAGTTTGTTTTGTCACTTGGATTTATGTGTTGCTTTGGTCGCCATTTTGGGTTTAAAGTCGTCTGCTCCACTTTGGAAAGCACATTTGCCACGCCCAGCTGGAGCTGCCAGCTAGAGACTGATGATGGCACTCCAGGGGGGTATTTCCAGAAAGCAGAGGTAACTTTCTGGGTATGTATATAACCATAGGAACTTACTCTCTGAAGATAACCTGCTCGGTAGCAGGTTTTGTTCCAGGGTTAATTTGTTTCAGAAGGTTACTGAGCATGGCGTTCCCTTTTGATGATGATCCTGTGGACGTGGAGGCACAAATTATAAGTTTTTCGCAGAGAGAGAGTTCTAAGACCGTGTATTGATATCTTTTCATTTCCTAATGATTATTTGAAAGAGCGTTACCGGTTTTCAAAAGATTTGTTAATTTATTTAACAGCTCTCTTGAGACCACATATTGCAAATGTCACAAACTGCGGATCTGCGCTTAGCACAAAGAAAAAAAAAATGCATCCGTTTTTTTGTGTAAGGGCATTTTTTGTACTATGTGGGCATGTGCTCCCTGGGTGAGACTCCCTCTTGCCCTCCCCAAATTTATGTAGCGATTGATTGATGTTTGACGCTGTGAAGGATAGTGTATGCCATGTTTCGTTTTTTTTAAAGAATACTTAAGATATGTGATGTGAAGAAGATATTTCATTTACGAATTTATAGTATTAATCGTATTAATTAAGAGTTATTCGTAAAAGCGTGGGGAAACTGTTACCAGGTAGTTTCATACTATTTATTTATTTTTTTTTTTATATATATATATATATATATATATATATATATTTGCTAATGTGGTACTTGCTCTGTAATGCTTCTTCGTTTAAATGAAACCAATGTTCTAGCTAACATGTCTCTTACAATGCATGACCACAAAAGTATACACACATGCTTGAACTTCTGACATCTTTTAGACATCCATTCTCATACCAGGCTTTGTTTAGTCCAGTTCTCCTCTGACCGGGCGCCTAATTTCCGGTTCAATTTTAAACACATGTCAGATTGTGTAAAGGACTTATAGTGTGTGTGTGTGTGTGTGTGTTTATGTGCATCTAGATCTGGCGATTTGTCCACGGAGCTCATCTAGGTGTTCTGGTCTCCAATGAAGATCATCTCTTTGTGCTGGTACACCATCTGATCTGGATACGGTCTGAGGAACAGAATAAGAGAGAGACTTATTAGACTTATTAGAGTACATTGTGTGTTAAGGGGAGTGTACCCGGTTCCAGCTGATCTAATTAATGCAGCCTAACAATCCTTTTTCTAATTCTAATCCTTTGATTAATAAATGTGTATTAGTGTGTTATGTGTAAGCTGGAGTAAAGAGATGTGTCTTCAATTTAGATTTAAACTGACAGAGTGTGCCTGCCTCCCGAACATTATTAGGTAAATTGTTTCAGAGTTTGGGTGCTAAATAGGAAAAACATTTCTGCAAATGGCCAGAGTTTTGAGAAGAGTTTGCTCATGTACTGAGGAGCTAAGCCATTAAGGGCTTTATAAGTTATTAACACGATTTTAGAATCTATATGATGTTTGATAGGGAGCCAGTGCAGTTTTGAAAGAACCAGGCTAATGCTCATACTTCCTGGTTCTAGTAAGGACTCCAGCTGCTGCATTTTGAACCAGTTGTAGTCAACAAAGTAAATTTATCAACTCAACAAGCTTTACACATCGTGCTCTTAAGCCAAAAAAAAGTAAATATATGCAAAAGGTTTATTAAACATAGCAAGTTCTCATTCACTAAATTTATCAGACCCAACAGGTATGTCTATAGGTGCATATATGTCACTCTGCAATTTCAGTATTTTCAATAACAGTTTCACCACAGAGGACACAGGTGAAGATAAAAGCTTTGCAGAGACAGGAAACTGGAGATAGCACAAAATAGCCGCTTTAGGAACATAAAGGCTGCCATTTTGGACTGAAATAGACATCATTATAGTAGGATGCCCAGAACATTGAGATATGGCTCTTCTGAGAAACTGACAAGTTGCTTCCTTTTTAAAAAGCAAATAGAGTGGAGTAGGGCATATTATTACTTAAAATGCAGGCTTTGGCAATGGGAGACACTTTTGAAAAGTTGTAGAGGAATGTGCTAAAAACACTTTTGAATGCATTTGCAATTCCATCAGACAGCATTCAAAGTGAGTTTGCACTGTATCTTTCTCTATTGTATCTATGACAGATGTGTACACTTCACAGCGTAATAAATTCACAGCAGGAAAGGTTGTGCCACAGTTATGGTGTCGAAAGTAGATTTATGGATGTTCACTTTGGTTTTATGTTTGTACATAAATCACAAAGGTACATTTGGTACACCTATGTACAATGTTACTTTAGGACCACTTTAGGATTAGAGTGGTAAAGTCTTCCCAAGCATCATCATTTATGACCGAAATGTGTTGCATTTGTGTATGTTGACATTCAAATACATTTATTTACCAGAGGTTCTAAAAAAGAATTGTTCACACACATACAAACAAACAAACAAAAATCTAAGAAAACTATACTATATTATTTAGCAAAGATGTAAATTTAGTTTTTTCCAGATTTGGAGAAATAAAGCATTGCATCATTGCTCAACAATTGATCATCTGTGGTGAATTGTTGACATTTTTGCAGATTTATTAAAACAGGAAAACTGAAATATAATTTGGTCCTAAGTATTTAGACCCTTTGTTCAGTGTTTAGTAGAAGCACCCTTTTGATTGAATACAAACTGGATTTGGGGATCCTCTGCCATTCCTCCTTGCAGATCCTCTCCAGTTCTGTCAGGTTGGATGGTAAACGTTGGTG
>JAUYWG010000031.1:16240387-16253421 GCA_034779775.1 Enteromius afrohamiltoni | reverse complement strand
ATGCATATATAATAGTTTATATATTTAATTGTAGTTTTAATGGGAATAAATACAATTTCAAAAAAATAAATAATGCAAAAAGTGAAACAATCTTAAAACATACTCAAGGACTTTAGTCAATTTATTTATTTATTTTTTTCCATTTACGTAGAATAAAACAGCGGCAACCTGCATATATGACTGAAAAGTTCACCTGCTACTGTACTTCATTTAGAAAATTTGTCAAAAGCAAAATAGCTTTCTTTATAAAACAAGAAGTGAACCTTGAAGTCTCATTCTACATGTATCCCATAAAACGTTTCTGCTCTATATGTTATTGACAACTAGGGCATGACGACAATAGCATGAGCTCTCCATGTCATCTGCGTGCACAGCCAGAGCCTGAACTGCTATTGATTCAAGTACCAATCTTTGTCATTGATCACACAATTCATGAAGACAGCATGTCAGAAACCTGCTCATGGTAGAAATGTCAATGCCAATGGCTGTGTTAAAAGAAGAAATGTTAAGTTAAATGCACCATGCGAGGTGAACATTCGGGGAGCAAGATTAAAAGCAGATGACAAGTGTTTTATTGAGCATCTTCTGTCCTCGGGTTTTCAAAGGGTGATATTAGTTCTTATTGGATCTGGACTTCTCTTTCAGAATACAAACTATGATTGCACGAAATAGCTGTTACACGTCAAAAACTACAAGATATTTTCCTGCATTCAAAAAACCTTTTAAGACAAAGTAAAGAATAAAATAAAAGGAATAAACTGCATGGTACACAACAGACCAACACGGTCTTTATTAGCAAGGTTTGAAAATAAACCTTCTTACCATTACTTTTTTAATTCATTTGCAAAAACAGACAAAGAATAAATCAATGAACAAAGAAGGAAAGAAAATAATGCTTTTCAACTGTACATTTGCCTTGTTTTTCAAGTGCAAATGTCCAAAGATTCTTAAGTTAATTTACATTTACTTGGCATGCAAAATTGCATAAATAAGAAGTAATAAATAAGAACAATCACTGATGGATCTTTAGACTTTAAGCATAAATTCATTCTTGTTTAATTTCTTAGAAAACTAGACTTCATACATATCGGATACACTTCACGGATATCTGTATTGTATTTTTCCCCTCAATGCATGCAACATTTAATGCCATGACCTTTATGAATTTAACACAGACTCTAATATAAGACTTTATAAGACATTGTAAGAAGCCCATAATGATGCTTTAATAAAAAAATAAAAAAATATTGATAATTATTAAAAAATAAATACACAAACATATATATATATATATATATATATATAGTGACTAGAGCATCACCACTGAATACACCAAAGTGTAATATAATTCTCTGCATACTGTGTTTGAAGCAGTTTGAATAATTTTTTTTGAGTCATTGAAATGCAAGATTTCAATTTCAAGTGTCATTCAAACAAATCACAACATTCAATGATACGCCAAGGCTTGACAGATAACTGAATAGAACAGAAAATGTGAGAACAAATAACAGAAAAATGTCACAGAAACACTGATCACATAAGAAATGACAACTTTTGTTCAACATTTCAATGTCACTTGCTTATTTGACTTTGATTTTTCCCACAAATGGTGTTCAGTGGCTTCAGATTCGTTTGTAATGAATTCACGTACTTCGGTCCGTTCCCCCGATCTCTAATTCTAGAAACTGCTGTGGAAATAGCACGCTTTGATTTGGCCATGACTTCAAAGATCCAGCTGTCAATAACAATGCACCTGTTCTAGCCACAGGACACCTGGGTCCAGGAAGAACGCCAACTCGGTCTGATCTGTTTAAGTCATTTGTGCATCGGCGCTAAGTTGATTGATTTACATATTTAGTGTGAGGCTTCCTTTCCATGCCAAGCAGGATGTTTTTAGATGTTGCAACTTTTCAGGTTCGTAAACATGAATCACGCCAAAGAAGATCACAGAAAGTGCTTTAAGAAACTGTGCCTTTGGGGTAGAAAGAATCTTTGAACCTGCAGACATCAATGTTGGGATGGCAAATCTAGAGCTCTATGATCTTCGTTTTCTACATATAACCCTCGTTTGCTGGCGTGGCGTGTCCATAATGGCACAAACCCTAAACATATCTACAGCTGTCTGATCTTACTTCTATCTCTTGGAAATGCTAAAATTCTGTGGAAATAAATGTTAACCCCTTGATCTTCTGAAATAAACACGGCCAATGTACACATATGGGAAAGTCCAAAAAGACTTGTTAAGTCAAAGTAACAATTACAATATCAGCTATAAAATAAGTTTGACATTTTTTATTTTAGGAAAAGAGTGTCTTTTGCTCACCAAGGCTGCATTTATTTGACCCAAAATGGAGGAAAAGCAGTACAATTGTTAAATAGTATTACCATGTTAATCAACTGTTTTTTTTTTAAATGTCATTTATTATCGTGATGCAATGAAGAATTTTCAGCGTCAATACTGTAGTATTTCCAATATGAATTGCTGCTCAAGAAACATTTCTGATTAATTACCAGCTTTGAAAGCAGGTGTGTCTTTTTAAAGAGATTTCATTTAAAATAGAAATATTTTCTGGTGTAATATTTTTGTAACTTTTGATCAGTTTAAATGCATACTCAACCAATAGCATTAAAACCAGTGTTAATGTAAAGTACATACGTTTGTTTTTTTTTTGTTTGTTTTTTTTTAAATCAAGATCCATGCCATTTTTAAACACCACCTTTAAATAAAACAATTGCATTCTCAGAAAAAGCTATATGAATGAATTTGAGGTTCACTAACTTGGCCATCCAAGTAGCAGTCAAGCAAAATGAGATAAATATGATTATTCTTAACACCATAAAAACGCTGCTACAAGCCATGCTGGCATAAAAAGAATAATAAAAGTAAGATGTGAATAGGCTAGCTGAGAATCTACTTAATGTGTACCCAATCATAACAAATGCAATCTACATAGGTGTTTTGAACAGTAAAGCACTAAACAAATGTTCTGGGAGTCGGAGAGAGGCTGGAAAACAGTCATGTGAACACAAATTATGATTGTGTTGGTCTCACACTACATTAGACCTCAGGATGCTGCTATGTGAATAATCCACAAGAAACAAGCCTCACTCACAACATCTGACCTGCACCAGTAGTCTCTTTAACCACGCTCCATATGCTGTTTTAGCAAACAGCCAACAAGCACAGTGAGGATATACCCAAGACAGCACTTGATTAGATTTGCTGTCGACAGGGGCATACATCTTCCACCGCCACTGCTTGTGCAAGGACCACTCTTCTAAGGGCACAAGGAAATTGAATCGGTTGAGGAGTACATATCATCCCGTGTAGTTATTGACAGTAGAATGTGCTCTGAAATGGAGGCTCGGGGTGGCTCAAGAGAGATGTAATGAATATGTGTTGTGAAGAACGCCGAAGAAGAGAAAAGATGGCACAACCTGATATGCCTAAAAGCACATTTAACTGCGACGAGTGTTGCTTTTGATGAAAAGTATAGCTCTTTGAGCAAACCGTTAGGGACAGATGCTTTGGTACAGTATTTATTAGTGCTTTATAGGGAGTATATGTTGACAATAAACTGTTATGATATGAATTTGTAAATAATGTTACTTAATACTTAAATTATGCATATCGTTGCATGCATGCTCATAAATGTTAAATGAAGACAAATCTGCCAACATAATATATGATGCAATCCTTGTAAATATGAGCTTACAAACAAATATAAATTATTTATTGAGTTCTACGAGGAGTGACGTGTAAATAGCAACAAGGACTCTTTTAAGCCATGTTTGGCATGTTATGAAATCAGGACAGGGTTATTTGATTGATATCATGCTACTCTGCTGTGATTTCAACTAAACTAAACACAATGCACTAGATTTAGAACAATTAATAATTGGTGTTGAATTGGCCAGAAATCTAACATTTAGAAAAAAAAATATGTGGGATACGGCGAACAAAGTGGTATTGGGGTTGCACACCATGCAATAACAGGCTATTTTATCAACAATTTACAGAAGAACTCTCCACTGTACTGCATGCTGCAATTCTTACAGGGACGCTACCAAAAACAATATATCACCTGTCAGCTACAGTAGAATAAGCAACTTTACCTCAAATTAAAATAAAAACATACAGGAGGGGGAGGTGACCAAGGCACTGAACACTGAAATTCAATACAAAAAAAAATAACAATAAGTGTAGTATTGAATGAAATAATGCCCATGCCCATAAAAACAAGGTTTTCAGTATAATTCAATTGAAATTGTGTTTTTGTTTTTCTGAGCAAAAAATAAATAACATACATGTTTTACTGATTTACTAGATTTACCCACTAAAATTTCATTCAGTGTAAAAATTTTGTCAGGCATATTAACAATAAAAATCAATGTATGCCATATTAAAAGACTAATTATATTTGCACCAAATACTACTAATTTGTCACAGAGGGCACTGCACCCTGGACTGTTATGTGTGTCCCCCCGTCTGAGTTTCTGCATTGTAAGGACTCTTATTATGAAGTGTATTCCCCACAGTTTCAGTGTTTTCCCCTGTTCAGTCTCTGCCCCCTTTTTAGTTCCCATAGCAATTCATCAGCTCCGCCCCCCTCGTTAACCCTCTTGTCTCGCCTTTAAAAAGTGTTTGTGTTTGTCTGTTTAACTGCTGAGTATTGTGGGTCTTTCCTCGTACAAAGCGGTTTCCCTGTGTGTTCATTGTTTGCCTGATCGTATGTGTCTCTGCCTTGCCTGGGATTATTGTTCTGGTTTTGGCCCATTTGGACTTTGTTCGCTACCGCTCTGGACTACTCTTGTGTTTTGCCTCTGCAATTTCTGTTTACTGTTGTCTCGACCCCGCCTGTTTGACCAAGTCTCTAAATAAAGCCCTGCACGTCTCAGTCCCGTTCATAACAAATTAGTTGAATTTTTACATTTTTCATAATTTGCCATTATCCTAGGTTTCACCAATTTGTCAGCAATTTTTTTTTACTCATTCAAAACATCATAAAATGTAATATGAAATTACATTTTATTCTTATTCTTTGAAATATTTTATTGTGTACATTTTGACATTTAATTCCCCAAAAACTCATTTGGAACCTTAAAAACGGCACACTTTACTTACATGTAAATGTCTTTGACTTTAGTAATAACTACAACAACAACTAACATTTCTACACCAGACCAAAAAATATGGAAAAGAAAAAAATATATAATACAAATCACTGACACATTAAATGTACCACCTACCATAAAAATAAATCAGATATGACTTCACCTTAAAACATTAAAAACATTATCTGGAGGCTTTCTTTCCTTCTTCATGTTTCAAGGTATAAGATTTTGAATAATCTCTATGACTTGCTTTATTGTTTCGTCTTGCATTACTCATCACTCAAATGTTTCTGTGAGCCTGCAGTTCCATACCTGTCTACCTTGACAGGAGAGATTTGTAGAAATATGTCTGGAAATGGGAGAGGGAATTTGACGTCTAAAGGAATATGCAGCTGTGATAGACTCCATGATTCATCAAAGACATGTTTATTTGACAGAATGGAAAATTTTGACAAAAATAGGTTCCACTCCATTACACCCTACAAGCAGAGGTGATAGTCGTCCTTCTCAACGTCGACTGATCTCTGTATTTACCGGTTTGAAAGCTGAATACGGAATATTTCAGCGGTTAGTGTGCTGTTTTGTAAATCAGATGAGAATGGATGTAGCATTTCGAGAACTGCAAGTGTTTAGTAGTAATTCAGTGACACTTTAACTGTGTTGTTTTGTTGTTTTCCCTAAGCTGCAAAGCGAAAATGATGCAATTTTACAGATTAACAGCCGTGCTTCAATGCTAACATGTGACTGTGTGAAAATGAGCTCAAGCTAGTTTTGTGGACAGTAATTGAAATGGGGAAATTGATTCAACTGACAAGTTTTACGAGTGGGCATGCATTACACTTCCTCTTGGGTGAGCGCTTCTCGAAAGGTCAGTGAACCCTGAAATGGAATTTCTCCACAACAAGACTTAACAGGACTGTTCAACAACAGTCCAATGACATTTATTTATTTATTTATTTATCACTATATCCATTTTAACACGTAGTGATAAAATAAAATCCTCTATGTTGGAGCCAAATGACAGAGATGATATTGCTAAAGCAACATCACTTTGTTGTAAATCTCACAGCAATGTATTAAACTTGCTGATAAACGATACCTTTCAGCCAACTGAGAAGAGCTGTGCTACATTTTTAAAAGCAATCATTCCAAAGAGACATTCAAAAAGTAATTTAGCTTGAACCTGTAAGAGATCGGCATTCACATTTTTTCTGAAGAATTTTAAATCCTCTTTCTTTAAAGTCTTACGTTAAGTGGATTAGTCTTATTTTTGTAACACAGTTATAAAACGTACGTAAAACTGGGAGGCATGTTCATGTGATTACATAAAGAAAATAGTGTTCTTAACTCATAATAGTCGTAATATTCAAATTTGACAGTGTAAGACAGGGGTAACCAAGTTGTCAATCAAGATGTACTTGAAATTTTCAGGCAGGTGTGTTGAGACAAGTTTGAGCTAAACTCTGCAGGACACCGGCCCTCCAGGATCAAGTTTGATGACCTCTGGTGTAAGACATGTTCAAGTAATATCTGACAAATACATAAGATTGCTTAAATAAGAAAGAAACTACTTATGGTAAAGGTGTACGAGGTGTGATGTTAAAAATAGATGCATAGATCTTACTGAGCGGTGTAACATAACAACTTGAATTTAAAGGGGTCATATGATGTAATGTGTTTATGCAGTTTAAGGTGCAATTATTTTTGACATACTGTACATTTTTGTTTCTCCTCTAAGCCTGACACGGCTCAATTTGTACAAAGCTCATCGTTCAAAAAAAGCGAGGTGTGCTCTGATTGGCCAGCTATTCAGTGCACTGTGATTGGTTTGAAAATAAACCCACTCTATGACGTAGAAAAGTGGAGACGTGTTTAAATGAGCCATTTTATGGTGGCACAGACAAGTCAAAACTTTTATAAAGAATTGGTTTTGAAACATCTTTTCAACTTCATGTACCACTCCAAAAGAAAGGACAGTTTCAAATTGCATCATATGACCCCTTTAATACGTCCATGCTAATAAATAAATAAACAGGATTATGCTTCTTCAGGCTTCATGGAGAGTACCACACGCAAATATCTCCCTTAATTTCAGCTGAACAAAATGTAGACAGAACGTTATCAGTCTGGGCAAACATTATAATTTCCTCTGCAATATCCCTTATGGACTGCGATTAACAATTAGATCCATCTGGGAATTCAAGAAATGGGCCACCGAAGCCCCAAGGAGTGAGATTAAAATAAACGCTTTCAATAGAATTTACAAATGACAAGTTAATTGTAAAAACTACTCATCTGGTGGTATAAAGGACATGGAGCGCATTGCTGGCAGAGACGAAGCTGCAGCACAAGAAACATGCACTTAAAATGCTGCGACATGTCTTAAAGCCTTCAGTAGGCCGTTAGAATGTAACGAAGTGGGAATTGTAAACTGCGGTTTAATAATTGATGCTATTCTAACCGCGAAAGATCAATGAATGTTTGTGCCATCCCGAGGCCAGCGATGCCCCGGTGCTATAAAAACCTTGAGAAAACACTTGATATAGGACATGGTGTGTGTGGCGAGATTACCTGTTACCTTGGGCAGTGCTCAAATCTCAGGAATACGCTACAAGCGAGATGATGAAACCGGCAAATGTTTCATGAAGTTGCAGATGCAGTGAACTTAAGTTTTACGCAGTGATTTTAGGAACATTGAAAGAATAGTTCACAAAAAGTCACTATTTACTTCCCTTCATGTCAGTTCACACCCGTGTTTGGACATTTTTACTTTCCCGATGCACAAAATCTTTGTTTTTGAATAAAAGTTATTAATGAGGATGGGGCCCTCAAGCTATAAAATAAAACATAAGTAAATACAATATAATAATTACAACAAATATGTGTATATATTGAAAATCTTTCGAAGCAATATAGCTTTGTCTGTTTGGAAATAATTTAGTACATTTTAGTACATGCATATTTAAAATAAGCCTAAAATAAAACAATTACATACTTAAAAAAATGCATAACTAAAAAAAATAATACAAAATATATATGATAAAATTTCACCCTATATGTTATAGGGTAATAAAACCCTGAGAGTATTATTTTGTCTCCCCTGTACATTATATTCCAATTTAAAAAAAAAAAAAAATTGTTTTAAAAAATGAACAAATACATACATAATGTAAATATAAAAAGGCACAATGTGGCAGAATAATAGCAAGTATGTAATATGCAAGCACATGCATATTAAAAAAATAATGAGAAAAAGCTAAACACACACATATATATATATAGACTTAATTATTGTTGTGCCCTGATTAAATAAAATGATTTTCTCCCCTGTGTGTACACGCAAAACATAATGAAAAATCTTTTTACTTTCATGGACCACAAAAGGTGAATTTTCAAAGAGTGTGCTCGATTCTTTTTTTCCTGCATAATAAAAGTTAATGAGGATGGGGCTGTCAAGCTCTAAAATGACAAAAAAGCACCATAAAAGTGGCATAAAAGAAGTCCATATGATTTGTGTACTGTATTCCAACCCTTCTAAAGCCATACGATAGCTTTGTGTGCAGAAATAATTTCGTTTCACTTTTTTCCTCCCACAATGCAGTTTCCATCCAACATAAGTCGGGTGTGATTTATACTTGAAAAACATGCGAATGTTCTTCCTCAAACTGAACTTTTATGAACTTTTTGAAGGTATGCTAGCTCTGACATTCATAAACCCTTTTCTATGCAAATTTGGAGCAGGTAGGCAAACACATTGTGCAGGATCACAGTAATTGTTCCTCTTCAGTCTTTGCACAGTGAGACAGCTATAAATCTTATGGTTGATGTACAGTTAACGTCGCCTTTATCTCTGAAATTTTGGATTAATCATCGAGCTGCAATTAGGAATTGTTTGCACGGTAGGAAATCTACCTCTCTGACTGAGAGCAACAGAATATTCATTATGTATTACGATCAGCTTCAGTTCTCGGTTTCTTTCTCTTGGTGCCTGCCTATCATTATATTCCACATTTCCAGTGTAGCATTTCCCTACAGAAAATATGAGCAGATGTGAATAAGCAATACATATTTTTGCAAAGATGTCAGACAGACAGATAGATAAATTGTTTTAAAATTATCATTAAAATAATAATAATAACAACATGAAAGATTCTACAGAGACAAACAAGCTAGTCAAGTGCATGCATTTTTTTTTAAACAAAGAATCACATGAAAACCCCTGGTAAAAAATAACTAAATCATTAGCACTTCTCTTGATTAACTCCCTTACTTTAACGTAGGAGTCTGTGGCGTACTTATCCATTTGCAAAGTTGTATTCTTTGTCAGACAGGCAGGGGTAAACTACACCGCCAGTGGCAAACATAGACAATCACATAAACACTCAGAATTGCTAGCCGGGGCAAGAACAAGACTTTGCAATGGATAAGTCTCTAAGCTTGTCTTTTATACTGGAGGGAAAGGGTGTGGTGATGAGGATCAGGTGCTGGTGATTAGTCCCAGACGAGGGTGTATGGGAAATGCAGTCCAGATAGTCATGTGACATCTATGGGGGTGAGATGACCTCTAGTGTTATGTGTGGAATTTCTTTAAAAATTGTGACATTGGGCCCCCAACACAACCTGAAATCAACGTGGGGTCCGCCAAATTGGACATGAGCCTGAAACGCCCTGTTGTCTTTAAATACAGCATCCTTGATGCTGGGGAACACTAACATCTGGGGTGGCTAGAGACTGTGGCTTGAGTTCCATCTTGGCTAAAGGCTCGGGGTCGCCGGCCATCTTGTGCAGTGGCTCCGGGCTGGCAGAGCTGATGTGGAGAGCCTTCGTTGTAGTGGAGGTGAAGTTCACAGGCCCTGTAGTTGCAGGTATGGTATTAGCAAACTCTAGTTCAGCAGACATGATGTAATCAAGCTTTGACTTAGCAGATATGACATAAGTAAACTCGGACTTAACTGGTATGCAGGGCAGGTGCTGGGGTGGTAGACATCATGTGAGCAGGCCTCATTTGACTGGCACAATGTAACAGCAGCAGGCCTTAGGATTCTCAGCAGGGATGTGAAGAGATAGAAGGTCAGTGGGAGAAGTAAGGAGATTCTGGATGATCAGCAATGACATGGCTTGGTCCATGACGGTTGACTGTGACTTGACTTAGCTACTGATTGGCAGCTGTGATATAATAGGGTGCTGTGGTATCCATTTTGTGATTAGGCTTCACTGTTGCCACCATCTTATGAGTATGAGCCGGTGCATCTACCATTTTAACCCCGAATGCGGTGTCGTGATCCTCCTCCACGATGCCCAAAGTCTACAACGAGCCCATGGCCAACAAAGCAAAATCCATAAACTGCGCTAGTGATGAACACGGCCCATCACGTCTAAGCTCCGACTGCAGAGGTTGGTTTACACCATCATAAACTCTATCAAAAGACAGTATGGCAAATCGGAGTAGTTCGCATTCGCTATAAATTCACATAGTTCTCCAGCGACCACAAACCCTGCTTAAGGGCTAACAGACTCTTGCATGAGGGTGTATGGGGAATGCAGTCCAGGTAGTCGTGTGGCTATAAGGGGTGAGATGACCTCTAGAGGTTATGTGTGGAATTTCAGGAACCAGACTGTGACACTTACAGAGGCAGAGAAACACAGAGAATTACAAATGATCCATGATTATATGTAAACTTTCAATTACCACAGTTTTTATAATGAATGCACTTTTTTTTTGTACTCATATTTATTTCTTGGTCAGCCAGCAAAGCCACATATCAGCCGGTCTATTAAGAGTGTATTGGAGTGACTCAACCTCTCACCCATATCCACCCTTCCCTGTGAATATGTCATACAGCACCACTCTATAAACAAAATTATTATTCGTTGCAAATCTGATTGGCTGCTGACCTCTAGCAGAATAAAAAGCGATAACTTCTCTTTCTCTCACTCTTTGCCTTATGCAGTGTTATTACCAGTTTCATGTCAGCTCAGTTTCCATAGCAACCTGTCTCAGCACAGAGCTAATGGTGGAAAACTTCAGTGCCTAAGTGTTTCGTCCAAGTGACAGAGAGTCAACTAAAGTTCAGTCACCCAAACCAGATGGATGTCTCTCCAGCGCACCATGACCTCCCCTGCATATGCACAAATTCTCAGTCAAAACATTATCAAACCCAGTAAAGAAGTGGCAGAGATGGCCTTTTTCGTACTGGGTGCATATGAGAAAGACTGGTTAGATGCGAGCTCCAGAGTAACATGTAGAGGTAAAATGATGGAAAATTGGCAAAAATAGCTAAATACTGTATATAAAACGGCATAAGTAATCACCACCACCCCACATAATATCACTGAATAATATCACTAGTGACTCTGTTCTGAAACTAATTAGGCAACTGAACGTATCTAAAGGCTGTTTTTATGTAGGAAACTTAATTATGCTCTCTGTAAGCTGCCTTTATTTGGCCACAATATAAGATATCAAAATAAATGTGGATTGCATAGAATAACATTTATAGTAAATTGGAGTTATAAAATAAATATGGAAATACTACTACACTAAAAATCTTAAAAGCATTGATTTACCCATGAAATGTGTGTGCTATGTTAATCTTTTGTCATCTGTTTTAAAGTCAATAGTCAAAGAAGCTCTGCTACACCCAAATACATAATTAAAATAGGTTTTGTATATTAAACATACTGACGTGCAGAAATCCTGTAACATACATTTCACTCATGTTTCTTATGTAAATAAGCTCAGCCAGACATCCGAACTCCTGATGTTTTTTTCCTGTTGCTGTTTTTAGAATTTTATGACTGAACGATTCATCAACCTTTGCATTGATCAAACATACACAGTAAAGAAAACTGTCCATTTTTCCCATGATGTCAAGTAATAAGAGTGCACTAATGTGCATTTAGGTGTCATTTCAAACCTGTGACCAGATCAATGGAGTTTAATTAGTTTGATTGGCAAACAAACCGTAGAACACGTCTGTGAACTGGATCAGCGATTTATTGATTTATTGCATAAATCTGATAAAAATTTACATGGGGAAAAAACAAAACAAATAAAATGGATCATTTGAAATGCAATAAGCATATTTAGGCCTAACTAGCGACATTAGATTATTAACTGAGGTATGCTAAAGATTATATTAATTATTACAGTTTTTAAATTAAATTATTATTTCAACAGTTAACTTTAAGTGAGTGTTAGATGGCTACAAAGCCTGAAAGAAAACACAGTGGGTCTCATTTATCAATTTAACAACAAGCGATGAACAAGCAATGATTCTGTGCTGTGTGCAGATTGTGGACCTTTAAATAATAATAGAAAAAAAAAAAACAACAAACTATGTAACTTTTAATTTTTGTTGACTGAATTTTAATTTGATGATGAATGTAAAGCAACACTAAAACTAATTTCCTCTGTGTGACTGTGAGGATAGAAATAAAAATTATAAGAAAATGCAGTAGGAGTGAAAATGAGCATAGCCTCACACACGTGTGTGTGTGTTTGCTTTTGTTAAAAGAAATGAATGTGAATGATGTGAATCCTCATGGTCCCCCAGTTTTGCTGATATTTATGCATATAAAGCTAAAGTCCTGAAAAAAAAAAATTATAATAATAATAATTACATTATAACCTTGCTGGTTAAGGATTGGCTAATGAGCTTTGAGCTTTGGTTGTCGGTCAGGAAAATAGCCTAAATTAACAAAAGAGAACTAAGATGTTAGGACAAATATATATATATATATATATATATTTTCACAGTTTTCCTGCACAGCTGGACTACTGGATTTAAAAATCTAATTGCGGAAAAAATTTTATAATGTACTGAGGCCAGCCAAAGTATATAGTCAAGTCAAGTCACTTTTATTTATATAGCGCTTTTAACAATACAGATTGTAGCAAAGCATTGAACATTATCAAG
>JAUYWG010000031.1:16215952-16235112 GCA_034779775.1 Enteromius afrohamiltoni | reverse complement strand
GTAACAAAAAAAAACACGTTTGATTTGGCTAAGCTAGGATGCAGTTTATTATTATTATTTTATTTATTTTAATCATCGTATATCATTGTTGCACAGAGGATGTTAAAGTAATTAAAACAGATCATTTCATCAGGGGCAGATTGAACAGGTTGAGGCTGAAACATAAGAGCATGTGTTCATTTATTGTCAACAGATACTCTGCATGTCAGCAACACATCTGGCTCAGGTAGCAACAGATTTTCACGCTGTGATGCAAAACAAGCCATTAAAACTGATATGATTTATTCTCATGACAAGGGTAATAATATTAAGCAATTTTAGTTCATCAAATGAATTGTTTACCCAAAAAAAAGCAAGTGACATAATGCTACATTTCTCCAAATCTGTTTTGATAAAGAAATAAACTCATCTATATCACATGGCTTTTAATGGAATGATTCAAGTTATTTATGCATTTATTACTTTTTTTCAACCCTTGCACAAAAATATCAATGGGTGAATTGCTTTGTGCCGTTTTAATTTATAGTCTTTGCAAGAAGCCAATTCAAAAACAGAATGCATACAATCACATAATCTGACACGATAATAATACTCATTAAAAGCATCCCTTTAATAAGTGTAATTAAATCGGAATATAATTAACTTACCGAAACATCTCAGGCAAACTAGAACCTAAAATGTTAAGCCGTGTAACCTCTCGTGAGCTTCAATTATTGAATTCAAGTTAGTGACATTATATAAATAACAGCTTTGTGCAAATAACTGTAACACATTGACATTTAAAGTAGAAGAAATTTAAAGCTCCCATGCATTATCAGCTTTAGACACTTTAATTATGTCCGAATTCTATTTCTATTCCGCCACATATTACTGTGCAATGCAGTGTTTAAAAGCATATTCTGTTCGTTCCCTGTCAGAGCTGAGATTAGAGAATAATCTACAAGAGACACATCAGTGAGTTTTCCACAAAACAGGTCAGACCAACAACCAACTGGCCCAGACTGATAATGAACCATCTACAGATGCTGTTGTTATTGTTTCACAGATTTGGGGGGAAGGGGGGTCCCTGAACTGAAACCATTTGTATGTATATTTACAGAGATAATGACAGTGTTAACTGGGAAAATGTCAGATGCTCAAGTCAACTCTTGAGACGTCCAATTAGATGGATGATAAAGCTGAGGACTACTCAATTATGTGTGTGCACTTCACCCTCCTGAAAACACATTAAGATATAAATATCTCTGTCATATGGTAATCCAGAAAGACACGAGTGCAATGCTGTGGAGGGCAGCATATTCCTCAGGTTAAACTAAGTAAATTGAGAAGAGTTTTTATTTGTGTATATTTCCCCCAAGACACCATTTAAAACTTTGAGGTTTGAACCATATTTTTAAAAATTAAAAGTATCCTACAGTACACCCACCAAGGCTGCATTTATTTAAAATTAAAATCCACATATTGTGAAATATTATTACAATTGAATATAATGTTTTATTATTGATTTTATACACTAGTTTATTTCTGGGATGCGGATATGTATGTTTTAGCATCATTACTCCAGTCTTTATTTTCTTTCGAAATGAGTATGCTTATTTGGTGCACAAAAAATATTTTACATTTAATATTGATGATATTTCTGATTAATGGCAACAATCCAAACCTGCTTCATTCACAGAATAGGGCATGTGACGTGTAACGCAAAGTGGGAGCGTGTTTTAACAAGCCATTTTTATAAAGAATATCCCTTTGGTTTTGAGACTTTAGTTTTTGCAACTTATCTATGCACTGAAAGCTTGTAACACACCAAAGAGAAAGGAACATTTCAAATCGCATCATATGACCCCTTTGATCACCTTCTCATTGCTCAAATACGCATAAGAACAGTCTTTCTGAAAATAGTGGTGTCCAAACTCAGATGCCTGTTGTTCTTCTATAATCACGTTTGTTTGTGAAAAAATCCTGTCAGCAATTATAAAACGTTATCCATTCATCAGCATTTCAAACTTTCTGTCAGTCACAAATGTTATGCTGCACTGGCAACATAAAGTATACCGCTCAGCATTTATGCAAAGAGACACATCCGTGGAAAAATGAGGTTTTGATGCAGGCTATTTTTCTTTTACGCAGATGTAGAACTGCCCCTATGGTGTGCATTGCATGGTTAAGATTTCAATTCGAGTAACAGCGTTTTGTACAAAATCAGCATAAAATGGCAATTCACTGAACAAATCCGAAGTCTTGCTCAGCTTTAAGTCACAAAAAAAAACCATTTGCTAAAATTCAAGAGAGAACTGCTAAGAGGTTCCCCAGGCATGAAGCTAAATATTTATACATATTTTTGTTACAGAATCATTTTGTAACATTTCCAATAACTCTTTAATAGTGAATAAATGATTATCGTCTTGACACAGGCGTGAGATTTCTAAAATGCATGCAGTATTTAAAGATTTATCTGTTTACTAATTCATTAATTTTATAAGGAACAGTAATTGTATATAGCAAATATAATGTGGCTGGTTTCTCAACATGGATGGATCAGTCCATGGGAAAACCGAGATTTATTGGGGTCTTTTTGTCTCTCAAAAGCTTTTCCACTGTGTCCTCTAAAGCGTCACAATGCCTGCTGTAAGTGGAAACCCCCGGTGGAGGAAAAGCATTTGCAAAACTGGGTCTTTGAGAGTAATTGTGGATCCCGTACCTCTGCTGTGGTGAGCTAGAACAGCTCTTGCAGCTGACAAACGATGCAGCCAGCATGACCTGGCAGAGTGAATAGCGACAAGCATCCAGATGTGACTGTGGCAACAGGCTGATGCCCGTATCTTTTGGCGCATGATAGAGAGGGATAGAATAGTGTGGTGCCGTAGTTTGCCACTGACAGCACAGACATATGTTTGCCAAAAAATAATAAAGCAACGGCAATATAGTAACATTTATCTGTGCTCTGTCAAAGCCGCTGGAGATTATCATGTGTCTGAATGACACAAAACACGAACATTAGATTTAGAAAAATATGCATTTGGTGTAAATATTTGTTTCTTCTCTAAACCCTGTCTACCTGGACCAGGGCGATGGCTCAGATCGGCCAGCTGTCCAGTGCGTTGTGATTGGCCCAATACCTCAAGTGTGTGGCGGATATGTTATGCCCCTTTCCATAACGTAATGGTTGTCCCGTCGCTATGACACAAAAACAATCATGTCTGCATTTGTGATCGGAGAAACAAAGCATTCCTCTACACTGCTCAAAACCCAAATTTGAATAGTAAGTAGCAGGTTCTTTTAATAAGAAAATGTAACTTACTTAAAAGTCAGAATCTCCAGACTGTCCTTGCAGAGTTAGAATTGCTCCACTTTATAGCCTCTGTTCACAGCCAGCATAGGCTGCTCTGCAGGTTTCAGTCCTCCATAAATGCACTGAACACACTGATATTTGGGTTGAACTGTTCTGGAACAGTGTTGTGACTAGACTTAACAGCTTAACCCCTCATTTCTAGTTGTGTCCTTTTTTGGAAGCACCAAGTTCTTTCACAATGACACACAGAATTTCCAGACAATGGCGCTGACAACAACACTAGCACAAGAACAATAGTTCCATCTTTTTCTTTGCATATACATCGGGCGTTTTTATGAAAACAAACTAATAACATGGTGTAAAAAAGTGGGGGCCTGTTTAACCATGTCATTGAGGGGGTGAGGCAAAAATTCGTAACTTTTATGAAAAATAACTTTTTGAAACTTTAGGAATCTATGCAAATCTATGCAGGTTGTCACACTCCAAAGAAAAGGGAAAACTTGAAATCGCATCACAAAAGATTATTTATAAATTTTTCTTTTTTTTTTATAAATTCTTTAAGAGACATTTTAGTTGGACATTCATTTGTTTTTGAATGTTCAAATGTAACATTTTCATATTTGCAAAACATAAATAATTATAATTAGAAAATAATAAAAAATATATATATACAATTGAAATATTCAGTGAACACTCAGGAAAATAATGTTTTTATTACTTAATAGGAATGTCAGCAAAAGATTTTTGAGCATATTTTTATTATCTGGGAAGACAGAAAATCCTATGCTTTGGTATGACATGGCGGCTAGTGCATTATGAAAAAAATTTCATTTCAACCTTGAAAGTTTAGCCTTAAAGGTAAACTAATAAAAACCCACAGATAGGAGTCGAATATGACAACAGAGTGACATTTGGTGGTGCAGGATAAAAACGGTTCAGGTAATGTCTTTCACTATGGAGGCATGTTGAAAAACTACATTAAAGAGCTTATTTATTAGCCGAAGCCTCTCTCAAATATACGTTATAGGGTTTGCGAGCTGTTCATAATGGCATTTGATCAGAAATGCGTATCTTACAGCGTGCAAAGGAAGTCAACAATCCGAAAACCAGTTTTTATATTATAATGAAAAAAACAGCGGGGGTTTCTAACTGCGTTCCAGTGTACATGAATCAAAATGTGTGAAACTAACTGGTTAATTTGTCTTTGCTTTTTGATACTGCACACAAACATCTATTTTCTAAGTGGTCTCTTGTAAATGCTTCTGTTTTTCTCAGGAATTAAAAGGTAAATGGGGTTCAACTCGACAACAGTTTTGTTGGCGAGATCTATGCGATGCATCTGTAATGCAAATTATATCAGCAATTTTTCGCGTCACGGTTTGCAATGTGTGCAAATTGGTTTACCGTAATGTGTGATGAGGCAAATGGAGTTTCCATGATATCATGGCCCAGCAGTGCTCACAGCTGGAGAGGATTGACAATCGTTTCTCAGTAAAATGTCTATTTGAGCTCGAGCTGATATGTAGCTTCTACTGATGGTTCCTGAAAGACAAGTTCACATGATCAAGACTCATTTGTAGTTGATTGAATGCTTTACTGATTCAAAAATTAAAAGTCATTTTTGCAACGTACATAAAATTGTGCCTATGCCACTGTTCATTAGAAATGAACAGAGCAAAAATTGTTTCTACACTTTAAAGTTCTGCATTAAATTAGAGAGACTGACCGTGTCAAATCATATGAGTTCAGAGGGTCAGATGTACTTGTTTCCCTTGAAGTTCATAACGCTCTGAACATCTCAAATCCTAGTGGAGAACATCAGGTTCTGTTCATGAAGCTTCAGTGCTGCTGTCAGTAAACCAACAGAAAGACATATAATTATTTTTTCTTAATTAATACTACACATTCATTTGAATTCATTCTTTTGGATGATTTAATTCTATATTTAGCTAACATATATCCCGAAATGGAAATTGATATCGGAGTAGCTCATAATTGAGCATTGCAATAAAAATCTTGTATAGATTAATGGGTTAATTATGTCAGTAAATGATAATCTAAAAGGTCAATATGAATTTGCTCTGTTTTATATGAGCTGGGGCCTTGATTGCCTGCCTCACTTTGTTAAGATCTATTGGGAAGGCCTGTGAAAAGAATAGGTTCAGTATTTAAAGGCAGGGGACATCACTTCCTCTGCTTTAGGGGCTTAAATAAATGAAAAGCCACCAGGTCAAGCCAACATAGACTCTTCACACGAACTGCAGTAATTTTAGGCTTCTGCATAAACACAGAAATTAACTCTGTCCTCAGACAGTGACCCTAATTACCCTTTAGGTTGTCTTTAGTATATGAAAAAATCACAAGTAGAACCTTGTAAATGGATTTACTTGGGTTGCGACTGGTATGTTTAACTACCAGCTATGTTATGCATTTTTTAAAGCACCTTAAGATGTGTTGAGGAATCTGATTGCATGAGCCTTTCATTCTAGTTTTAAAGTATAGATTATACTACAACAAAAATCAGTTTTATAAGTTCTTTGCTAACATTCTAGTATTTCTCCATTATTTTTATTTTATTTTATTTTGTTATTTTTTTTTTTACATTCAAAACATTCAGTGTGCTGTAAGTGGATCTTAGGGGAACATTCTAATCAATTATTCTGAAAATGTTCTAATGTTCTAAACATTTGGATTTTTTCACAACCTTTGAAAAACGAAAGTCATAGAAACATTGCCTCTTTGTTGGTTATTAATGTTGGAAAATAGCTATATGATTGTCCAGCTAAAATGTCCCATGAATGATTAATAAATAATGTCTTGTGCTAACATTTTATAAACTTTATTAATGATCAGGTTACTTTTAACAAATGTTCTATTAGCGTAAATGGAAGGATGTTTGTTCATCCTAAAATGTTCTCTGTTTGCAATTTATATTGGATTATTTGCATTTATATATATATTATATTATTTTTTTTTTTATCACCAGAAGAAAAAAAAAAAAGCACAGGGAACAATCATCTGAATGAATTAATTCACTAAGATGAATATGACTTCCAAAAGCTTAACTTACTGAGGTTGTCATGCTTTGGTTAAGTTAGTAGTGTCACTCCTTTTAGCTAATCACTCCCAAATGCTCTAGAAGATCCGACATGCCCAGAATTGATTTATTAATTCAATTTCTCTATTTTTTTCCTTGTCTTCTTTCTACATTGTCCGTTGGGAGGCCTTGCTCATGTAATGCACTTGAATGGACCAGTAATTATAAAACTAGGACATATAGCAATGGGAGATAATTAATATTACCAAGTCCCGGGGTGAAGGTTTTTTTTTTTTTTTTTTTTTTTTTTTTTTATGAAATTTAGGATTTGACAGAGGCTTTCAATTATGTCAACCCCACCGGGTACTTATATCCAGAATGTATTACGTCTATATTAGGTGCCTGCACATGACAAATGTGTGTTCAGATGGAATTAGCATCACAAGGGATGTGAACCTATAATGCTTTGCTAGCTTTAATACATTACACGTGCCAACAAATAGCTGATTAGGTGTAAAATAAGCCTCCTCACTCACCATATGGATGCAGAGATGTCAGTTTGATGGACAATATACGGAAAGCTGCCTTCACACCAAGACTCCTTTCCTCTGGACGCTGGACTATAAAAGAGAAGCAAAGCTTCATTGAAAATGAGTTGGAGAGTTAAAAAGGAAACCTTGTGCCTTTGAAGCATGAACATTACAGTGAATTTTCATCTGATCGCTAGGTTAGGAAATCATCTTTTTTATACTAACTTTTACTAAAGTCAGTTTAGCAACGAGACAAGACCAGAGATCACAGCTATGGCTCTTTTCAAGGGTGACTGCTTATACAGCTCAGACTGAGATGAAACTGAGATGACTCACCTCTGGAACCTTGAAAATGTCTTAAGAAAGAGTCTCGAGCTTCTGCTGTGAAGACAGTGGTTATGCTAATTCAGCTTACTTCACATTATTTTGGTCAAGAGCATGCCTTGTTTATAAATAAATAAATAAATATATATATATTAATGGTGGGCCATTATCGTACTCTTATCATGCGATAAAAAATCATCACCGTTAATTTATTCACAAAGTTGGGTTAGGAGCAGGGTCTCTACAACGCAAGCTATGGTGACTTTCCACTTGATAGTTTAGCGCGGATGTATACTCAGCCAAACTGCACTGTAGCTCTATTCAGACGGGACTAGTTTTCTAAACTACTGTGCATTTGGTTCTTATCACCTGTCGTCTGTGATATTCATGTACCATTTCGGACAGGACTTACGTTTATTACAGAGGTGAGAGAGTGTGTTTTGTACATCTGGGCGTCACAGAGATCACGCGCTCTGTAGGCATGCATTGCTATAGTCATTCAGGGATGCGTTTCCCAAAGGCATAGTTAGTCTACTATGGTCGCAAGTTCCTTCATTACCAGCATAGTTCAACAATTCTGTGTTTCCCGAAAGCATAGGTCAAACGAACATTCGCAGTCAACGTCACAAACGTACGTGATTTGAACTACAGCACTGGACCTGTGGTTAGAAGCATAGTTACTTGTTAGTAAGATATATGGGCTTTAATAAATATGCTCTTGGGCACAAGAAGCAAACTAACATGCATTACTATCTAAATATGAAAAGCGATTTAATTATGTGTTTTCACGTCCATTCTAAACGCTGTTTTTTAAAAGTGCGCATGTGCAAAAAAGGCTAAGGGAAGATCCAATAAAGCAAAATGACGGTGAACAAAAATAATAAATTAGTCAATATGTGTCATGTTCAATAAAGCAGCATCTTGGAGATCTCTAATCAGTTTAATAGGAGAAGGTATATCTTCACGACATGCGTGTGACGTCATTAACAATGGCCCTATGTTGTTGAACTAACTTGGTTCAAACGACGGAGATGCGACCGCGTTCGGGAAACAGTCGTGTGTAGCTAGTTCGTTTCCAAAACAATGCATCGTACTATGGTGGTTTATCAGCGAGTTACATCGTTGTTCGGGAAACGCACCCCAGATTGATTACAGTTAGTATAATCACAAATACCATGGTGAAAAGGGGTGGGAGAAAAAAATCGATTCAACGCGATTCTCTCTGCAACTATTCTAAATCGATTCCGAATGTTTCATAATCAATGTTTTTCCTGCATATGGCACATGTGCGCGCTGGAGACGCACCGGGCTTCTTTGCACCGAATTTGCGCTGAGACACATGCACGTTGCTTGACATCGTGTGCTTCCATCCGTCACGTTTTACTTTAGCATTTTTTTTAATAAACCCTTTGGAATGCATTGGTATTAGATGCACGAATCCTGCGCCCATACTTTGTCACTGATGGTCACGTGTGCTGTGTTTGTTTGTCCTGAAGTCCTGTGGTTAAATGCGCTTCCATTTTCAAATGATTTTATACAAAACTGCTGTACACACAGTCAGCTATGTTTTCAGAGCAGAGCAAAATATCTGATATATCAAAAGAGATCTGTGCATTAGTCTGAATAGAGCCTGTTAAATGTTTATGATCTCATCAGTAATAATCAAGCGGCAATAATGCACAGGAAAAAAAAATCCAACTTTTAAAGGCCAAAACTATTTCTGTAAACTTTTGTATACTCAAATAATATTTTTTAAAATAAGTAATAGTTTTAAAAGAGTAGCCTGTTTATATAATGATAAAAAAAATACATTTTGCCCAAAATAAATTTGATTTAAAATGTAGCCATGTGCAGTGATACTGAGTGAGAATGTGATATTCTCCTGGTTTCACATGCATGTTTGAACTGCTTCAGCTGAAAATATCTTGCTCTGACATATCTTAAAATTTTTGTAAAAGATGTATTAATATCTAAATTTAACTAGTGCCTAGTCCTGTCTTAAGGTAAGCCATGTTTGAGAAACTGGGCCATTGTGTTGATAATGATAATAATATTATTGAATTGAATAGTGAAAACAAGATTCACAACCCTACTTTTAAGATGGCAGTACTGACACACAGATATCTTAAATATAATAGCTAGCACACATATTCTGAATGCCTTTGGCAGAATTCAAATGAGCCATTTTAATCTAGATTAAAAAAAAAAGATATATGCCCACCCCTAATATATATTTTTTCAGTTTTTCCTTTACCAAACATGTTTTGTAATGCGCCTCCAATCAAAAACAGCTTTGTTAGTTCTGATAAGAAATAAAGTCTCAGACTTACCTCTACATTTTAGAACAATAAACGAGAGTACTGTGACCTCAACAGTTTCAGTTTAGTTCAGTCTCAGCAAATTTTTGAGCTCAATTTATTATTACTGGACTATATATTAACTTGCATTCCATTAGATATTTAGATATTTGATTTATATTCGATTTTAAGCTTTTTGAGCTTGAAAAAAAAGCTTTAAGCTTTTTTTCTCTGAAATTGAACCAGTAGTACATTACATTTATGGATGCTTTTCTCTGAAAATGATTCAGCAGCCATTATGCAAAAACTCTACCTAAAATGCTCTTTAATGCCCATCCATCCAGAGAGAACTGCTGCTTTAATAATTAGCTTTTTCCTTATAGAACGATTTCACCATACATCTTCCTGGGCATAAAATAAGCTGTTTCACTCGACAGATCAATGTCAGCAAACTTTGTTCTTCCAGTAAAGAAGAGGGTCGCTGCAAGAAACGAAACAAGCTCTGTCTTTGTGACCCTGGTCCCACACTAACTGACCTTGTTTAGCACCTGCTTTGTTTACCTGCAGCTAAAACAAATGCAACAAATAAAATTGTTCATGGGTGTTGTTTTGCACCAGAGGGATTGATGAGATTTGTGTCTTCAGAGGACAAACATGTGGAGGGTGATTGAGGGATGAGTGTTGATTTCATGTGGTTTTGTATTGTGTGGCTATGTCTTTGGCGAGCGACAGTATTGTGTCACAAGGGCAAAAAGGGGAATACGGGATCATTAAAGTAATATTTTCTGAAATTTGTTTCTCAGAATAAACAAAGGCAGACAGATTTGGAGTCACAGACCCCCAAAATGGCAGAGTAATAATTTTTGGGGTGAGTAATAAGTTTAGGATCCCTTATAAAATCTTTGCTCTTTGTTAATCACTGTTCACAGCTTATGATTAAGGAACCAACCATGAAACATATTGTTCTAAATTTAGCCTGCAAAATGTAAAAACATATTGAACGTTTCTCACAAATGAGCAGTAACTTTCCAGTAAACGAAGATAATTAAAGCACTGTATGCCCGCACAAAACTCTTTGTTTATGTTGCTATATTTCAGCATATGGCAGTTTTAATTTGTCCATTTATCTTACTACTCTAATTATTATTTATACTCATTTGAGATAAGGCTAATCTTCTAAAAAGGCTTCTCTTTAGACTTTCCACCACTCCTTGTATGAACACAGGCAACTGTAAATGAATTTATGTGTCTGACAAAGAGCATTAAAACTGATTTATAGCTTCAGATGAGTGAACAAGTTACAGATAAATAGAAATTAACTGTACTGAATTAAGGCACAGTTGCAAAGCATTTTACTGTACTTACTGGTAATCCTTGTCTCTGGCAGACAAGAAACCAACCAAAACTCTTTAAATGTCAGCATGCAATTAATATTGACACTATTCACTGTCTTAACACGTGCGCTTATTTTACAAAGATTGTGATATTTTAATTCCCCAAAATGAGTAAATTGCAGATTGTTTTCATTGTGACCTTACTGAATCAATGCATGCAAATAGCATGTGACAATTAATGGCCTATATCTGAGGATGCAATTCTTTCTTAGTGCATTTTACCTTGTTTTTAACGTTTGCTCCAGTGCAACATTTTAATTGAATCATTTTAAAAGTCCCTGTGGTGGTGGCAATCGGTTGCATATATGAGGGATGCCTTAGGAGAGCTTAACTTTTAACTTTTTTAACTTTTAAAATGACACACCTAAGCTGTGGGCAGCCCTAAGGGTGGACAGGGGATTCCATACGTATCGTTTTTCAAACCGACCTCCTTTCCAAACTCGGCATTGACGACACGAAAGAGCTTTCAGACCCACCTGGATATCTTCATCTTCATTTATGATTATGAGCAAAACAGCGGGGGAGGGGGAAAAGCGCGAGTAAGAGATGGCTAGCTAACCAGACAAACGGTCTTCACTATTTAATGAGGAGAGAGTACTAAACTATGCCACGGTAACTTTGTCTCTATTGGGCTGTTAACTGTTTGCATCTAAATCTTTCAGTCAGTGAATTGAACTCGAGAATCAGATCAGTAAACAAATCTGGTTCTAAACCTGGTTTATTATAAAAATGCAATATATAAATGATACTTCAGTTCTCACGAATTAGCCATAAAAAGAAAAAGGCATATATTAGTATTTCCATATTAATAACAATAATAATAACATAGGATGGAAAAACACAAAGATTGCATGTTGTAGTATAGTAAAAATTCATATGAAGTCTGTACTAAGTATGTGATTCAGTGTTATATCCTGAATGAATATGTATATCATAAACATATAGTCAATTATTGTTGTTCCTAAAAGTTATAAAGGAATCTATGGAGTGAAAAAATTAGTTGAATTTATGAGTCAACAAATCACTCATACAGTGTTTTGTTAATGTGACGAAGGAGATGGGGGCAAGCAGATGCAGATGCAAGGCTTTATTTGCAAACATGGTCGTACACGCTGGGTCAAACAAAGGCGAACAGGTATGGCAGAGACACAAGAATAGTCCAGAGCAGTAGCGAGGGTTGGTCGATCAGCGAGCAAAGTCCAAACGGGGCAAAACCAGAACAATAATCTTAGGCAAGGCGGAGGTTGGAACACATAAGATCAGGCAAACAATGAACACACAGGGAAACCCTGTGTACGAGAAAAGACACACAATACTCAGCAGTTAAACAGACGAACACAAACAGCTTTTAAAGGCAGAGACAAAAGGTTAATAATGGGGCGGAGCTGATTAATCACTATGGAAAGTAACACTCGAGTAGAGGCAGAACAGGGGAAACACTGAAACTGTGGGGAACACACTTCACAATAAGAGTCCTTAGAGTGCAATGCAGAAACAAGACAGGGGTGACACACATAACTGTCCGAGCTGGAGTGCCCTCTGGTGGAGCTTGAAGGCACTCTGGCTGGTGATCGTAACAGTTAATACCTGCTCGTGGAATCACTTTTAGTAGTCTTATATTTCTGAAGGTTGTGTTTCATATATATATATATATATATATATATAAAAACAAATAATATATAGAAAAATATGAAATATTTTGTTTGCAGAACATCGGTGTGTATATTATGTACTCATTATAAATTCAAACACATACATGTATACAGTTTGGATCAATGTCTTATGTTTATATATTAAATATATGCATAGCCTATAAAATACAATATATATATATATATATATATATATATAGTGATGTATAATATGTATAAACACAAATATTTCTTTCAAATATTTACTGTTTATATTTATATAGGCTACACATATAAAATATGTACACAGTAAACATACTGTATATATGTACAGAGGCGAACCAAGGTGAAGTCGGGGTGTCAGGCGAAATGAATAGATGAGGCCATTGTAAAAGATTATTTCGTTAATATATCTTTGTTGCCTTAATATACATTTATACAACATAATAAAGTAGTCAAAAGACATTATATAACATAAATAGTTTTGACAAAGTGCATATTCTTTGTCAAAATATTAATCTAAAATCTTAAAGATACAGAACAATCTTATTTACAATAATGGATTGTCACCTTAAATCCTGTCACTATGTTGCAGTGTCAAGGTGGATGGTACTAAAACATATTTAGTCAAAAACGCTGAACTTACCATTTTCCCTGTCAGGAGGCTGGACTGGGGTATCTTCTGTCTGAAGCAGTGCTGATAGGGACTTAAGCACTGCTCCTATTTATAGAAATATATGGTAATCGTCTTGATTTATTATTTATTATTAGTTTATCTACTGGCAATGTTAACTAATTTTGTTGTAAAGTAAATGCATTGATATTGTAACACCATATCTAACATGCTGAGTATGTTAGATATACATTTTACTGTCAGAAGGATGGACTGGCGTATCTCCCTGAGGTGGTGGTGGTGGTGGTGACAGCAACTTAAGCAATGCTCCTGAATGCAGAAATATATGATTATCATTTTAATTGAATCGGTTTAATTTAATTTACTGTTTATTAACTATTAGTTCATTGTTAGTTGACAACAAATTATGTTAACTCAACTATTTTAATGTAGAAGAGCTAAATAAAAATGTCAACTAAGTAAATGTAATGATATTTATTTACATTTTTTTGTGAGCTCTCCACTGGCAGCAAAACACAATTTCCATGTGGTGATGTTCACCTCATTAACATTATCACCTACTGCAGCCTATTAATACCTTCATAAAATACTGCTGCTACAGTACGTGTAACCCTAGCTATAATCCTATTGGAAATTAGACAAGCTAGAAAATTATTAAACGGAAAAAAGCTGGAACAACAACTTGCAATTTATCATTTGACAGCACTAATATGTCACTCGTTTTGAAAAAGATATCATGATGAATAAATGGATAAGAGGAAGAAGAAATGAAAGTTGAAACTAATACTTATAAACTTCAGGATGTCTGCTATCAACTGAAATCAGATACAACTTGTGTCAAGTGACAGAACTGGATCATTTCACGCTGTAAGTTCGGTTCTTTGGGGAATGTGTCCTTTATTGGGCTGAACAAACCAAGAAAGTATTATACATCCCATCTATCAAGACTGAAGTGATATATGAAATGATTCTTCTTCTTTCCTGTTTCCACACTTGGTAAGACTGATGTAGCTTCAATAACTTTGTGGATAATAATAAATTACAACATATGTTTTGTAAAAAAAAAAAAAAAAAGCCACATCAGATTAGATAAAATAAATAACTATAATAACATAACATATAATTAACATATTAATAACATAATATTATAATAATAATAATAATAATAACTAGATTTGATAAAATAAAAGTATTCTTTATATAATATATGTGTTTGTTCTGTTTATTTATTATGTATATATTAAAACACAAATATTATATTTTAAAAGTATTTACATGTACATGCATTTTTAATTACTTTGTACATGTACTTTAATTTGATATTTTATAGATAAATAGATAGATCAATATGTGTTAAATAAGGAGCACTTCACATTGTTGAACCACATATACTGTACATTGTACACATCCCTGTTTATGTCCTCTATATCAATCCAGCTTCCATCCCTTATTTCATATCATTCTCAGCCCTGAGGGCAGGCAACAAAGGCTGAGATGCTCTGTCACCACGTTTCGTCACTTTTAGGCCATGACTTCCTAATCTGATATTCTTCACTTTATTTTATGATACAGAAATACTTGACCCTTTGTCTGCTAGATAAATTACTTCGCCTTAGGCAAGGTTATCCTGCAGGTTTTAGAAGTGCATGTCCTTAAAATGGACACAAAATAGAAAACAATTACAAGGATTTGCTTACTTATGGGAAAAAGCAAATGTTCCTTCTGAATATAGATCACAGTTTTCTCATGTAATGCGCAGAAAGCCCTTTCTATCTCTGTTGTTGTATGTCTACACGCACACAGTCAGATGTAAAAATAATTCCCACTGTACGTTAAGTTGAATGCTTAATTTTTGACATCTAATTTTCCACTACTATGTCTTTAAAAGCAAACTCCGCCACAGTGACACGACAATCCCATGTGGCCATTCTTTAATCTTTTAATGCCCCCATGCTGTGAATTATGATATGACATGCAGGGTTTGATGTGTGTTAGAGTGCACACACACGTATGAATGCAATCAGATGGCATCAGTGTTAGGGATGAGTGCTAGGTTTACTGATTAATTACTGTGTTTGTTAGGTGCTGTATATTATTCAGTTGGCGGACACTCTGTCTGAATTAAACCTGTCATTTATTATGCATGAGAGATGGTGTCACTGATACTTTGATGTGTTTACCAGGTGTTGCGCTGGAATGCTAATGTCTGAATCGTATTGCTTGTCATAAAGAATGGTAGTCAGTGTCAGATAAAAAAGAGACCACTAATATCAAATCTTTGTTAAAAAATAAAATAAATAAATAGATACAAATTCAATTTTATGCATTTTTTTTTTTTTTTTTTTTTCTCTGGACAAAGTTGACACTTTAATGTACATTCAGAAGAGATCTCAACAATGTCTCGGTTGACATTTCTCATGCCATTTCTAATCACAATCAATCATCTGACAGCACTAATGTATATATATATATATATATATATATATATATGTGTGTGTGTGTATATTATTGCTCAACGGGCCCGCGAGACTGGCAGAGCGCCAGTCTTTTTGCTTTTCAGCAGGAGACCTCACCATCAAGTACAGGCAGTGCCGCGTGGTGTAACACAGCGGTGGGCTAACACAGCGGCATGGACCGCCACGGCCCCAGTCCGAGGCGCATAAGACCATGTCCGCTCTCATGGGCCGGGCTTACCACCTTGCACGCTTTGGCTACACTCAAAGTGTTCCAAGCCAAAGCACTGCACGGGGCTGGTTCTGACCAGGGAGTTATACAGGAACTCCGTGCCACAACTGACTCAATTCCCCAGAGTGTTGCCGCCTATTCAACCCGTGGTCAGACCTTGCATTCCTATGGGCAGGAGTGCCCCTAGGACAAGTGTCTAGGCATGTGGTCGTGCACACAGATGCCTCCTCCACGGGCTGGGGTGCTGTATGCAACGGGCAAGCAGCCTTGAGACCCTGGACAGGCACCCGACTGCTGTGGCATATCAATTGCCGTGTTTCTAGCCCTGCGTCGCTTTCAACTGATGTTGCACCACAAACACTGCAGCCGTAGCGTACATCAACCACCAGGGGGGTCTATGTTCCCGCCGCATGTCACAACTTGCTTGCCACCTGGCAGATGCGGCTGAAATCGCTGGGCGCTCTTCATATTCCAGGGACACTCAACCATGTGGCTGATCAGCTTTCACGGCTCCACCCCCAGGCAGTCCAGCTGATATGAAGTAATTTCGGCGAGGCAGAGATAGACTTCTTTGCCTCCCCTGAGTCTGCCCATGCCCATGCCTCCCTGAACAGACCCTGTGCAAGAGTCCGGCCCTCCCGGACTTGGTTTTCAGACCTAAAGCTCCTCGCGGCAGCCCCTCCCTGGAACATCCCCTTGAGAAGAGACCTTCTCTCTCAGGTGATGGGCACGATCTTGCACCCGCGACCCAATCTCTGGAACCTGCACGTCTGGCTCCTGGATGGGACGCAGCAGATCTTTCCGGCTTGCCAGCGGGCGTGATCAACACCATCTCTCAGTCTAGAGCCCCCTCTATGAGAGTTTTGTCAACTGAAAATGTATGTTGCATACCATAATGCAGTGGATGGGCAATCCCTAGGTAAGCACCAACTCATCGTAAGGTTCCTTAGAGGGGCACGTCGGGTTAATCCCTCGAGACCGCCCTCGGTACCCTCTTGAAAACCATGGCGTGGTTAACCTTAACTGGCCTGCTCCATTTGAGCCCTTAGCTTCAGTCAAGCTAAAATATCTGTCATTAAAGACAGCGCTCCTGATTGCTTTGGCTTCTATTAAAAGCTCTTTGTCTGCTTTGAAGGTCAGCAGAAAGGGAATGCTATCTCCAAACAGAGGCTGCCCCACTGGGTGGTGGTACTTATACCAGGGAGAGCCATGCCCCCTAGGTTTGAGAGCCCACTCTACAAGGATTGTTGCCTCTACCTCAGCATTGGTGCACGGTGCCTCTTTGGCAGATATCTGTCAGATATCTAACACCTTCTCCAGGTTCTATGACTTCCGCGAGGAGGCAATGTCTTCCCATGTCTTAAATCAGACAAGCAGGTAGCAGGAAGACCAGCTGGTGTTGGCTTGCACTGTGCCCTTTGCAGGGGGTTTTCTGATGCCAAGGCGAAGCCCCTCCATTCTCCATCGTCCTCCTGCCCCGCAGTCAGACTCAGAGTGGAGTCACTCCTACTGGGCTCCTTCACCAGTAGGTTGTGGCCTTAACATCTTTGTTCCACAGTCAGCTCGAAGGCTGTGTTTCCCTTTACTTATATCTACATCTTATCGATGTAGTGCGTTCCTTATAAATCTCCATGCAAAATACTTTTTCATGTCTCCGCCCCCCCAACCCATGCTACAGCTCTGAATCTAAAAATGTCTTAATTGGAAGCTGGCATCCCGACAGGGCCTCAAATGCTGTCCTCAGAGCGTTGGGATGGTTACGTGCAGACTCTCCTGTCGACACGCTGCTCAGGGTCGTGGCCTTTCCCATGGGTGTTTCCATATGTAACGTCGAAGTGATTCGACTAAAAGGGTAAAGTGTAGGTTACGAACGTAACCCACATTCCCTGAAGGAGGAAACGGAGACATTACATCTTTCTGCCATGACCCTGGGTCACGCTGATGCCGACTCGGCTCCTCAGTGAAAACTCTAGACGTTTTGTATAATATATGTGCGTATACTATGCATATAAAGATTATGTACATGTAAATACACTCACGTGCATTATTTGTTTTTGCAATATCTACATGCATATACATTTATACTTTTAGATTCTTATGTTTTATATTATATACATCAATACATTTTATATATGAAGATAGCATCTTTTTATTAAATATATGCAATCATTTGTTTGTATTCACATCTAAATAATAAATATATATAGCACACATAGATACAATTAATTGTAGCACTAATATATATATATATATATATATATATATATAGATGTATATTCTATGCTATTGTATTACATTCTAAAATGTTTAAATATATAAATAATTCCTTAATATTCCAAAATATATATAAAATTCTCATGAACATGAACTCATACTCACAGTCTGGGAAGGAAGGATGGAAGGAAGGAAGGAATGAATGAATGAATGATAAATCCTGACTGTGTTTCTGTTAAAGTACTTTGAGAGTGTTAAGGATTTTATCATCTGCAGGGTTTCTTGAATGCTCAAATATAATGGTACTTCCCTTGAGTCAATGTTATATGAAGAAGAGAAAGAGAAATACAGATCGAACTGTGGACACTGTGGTTGGGTTTGTGTTTCCTTTGGCATCAGGGTGTCTTAGTCTCTTACATTTGCACACTTACATCAGTACAAAAGTCTGCATGTTCCCTGCTGTAATTCAGAGGACACACATTGTACTTTTAAAGCCATATTTGTGGCATCCCTTAATAATGTTAGAAGTGTAGATGTTTAAATATTTAAACGTCTGAGTTTAAACTGAGTTGCTCTGCAGTATATTTTATGGTGTTTATTTAGCTTATTATTTATTAATTTATTTTATTATTTGAGATAAATAACAATTCTTCATTGGCAAACAATCATTCTAACATTAGTATTCACCTCAGTACAACCTGGAAAACACATCCAGCTATCTGTGACACTCTCTGCAGTAATAAAAGACAGAAGACGGTGTAATTATTTCTCAGACAGGACATTTGCTTTAAAGTTTTGGTATGCCTTGCTGTCTAAAAATTACCTTTTCTCCTTAAAACAAACCTCTCTGTCACTACAGACGTGTAATTGCAGACAAAGTGGTTTTAGTTGCTTCGCTTCTTCTAAAAATATCCAAAGGCTCCAGTAACCATCACTTATTGAGATGATATGTTTAAATATATTTAGAATAAAATGACTCTTCTAATTTAATATAAAGATTTTATTTTGATATACTTTGATTATTCTTAGTTACCCTTTCAGTCGGATCACTTCGACGTTACATATGGGAACTCGCCAGAGAGACCAAATGCCTTTGAGCTTTATACAAAAGGCCAATGAATA
>JAUYWG010000031.1:16178451-16193792 GCA_034779775.1 Enteromius afrohamiltoni | reverse complement strand
CCCAAACATGCTCAATGGGTGACATGTCCGGTGAGTATGCTGGCCATGCAAGAACTGGGACATTTTCAGCTTCCAAGAACTGTGCACAGATCCTTGCAACATGGGTAAACTTTACTTTACTTAGTTTACTAAGTTTACTTAGTAAACTTAGTAAACAACAGATATAAGTCTAAGATCAGTCTAACTTTTTTAAAGGAGTACTAGAGTACTATAGTAAAAGAACATCTTAAACCCATGTTTAAACTTTCTTTTATGCAGCACAAAGGACTTTACTTTGGAAAGCACTCATGCTGGTATTTTTCATCTCTTCTTTCATCGCAACTTTAGAAGCAGAGAATTGTGAATGAAATTTTTATAGATTTGCTTTAATAGCTTTAATAGTACCTTATTGAAATTGATAGCCTCCGGTCAATATGTTTTTTTTTTTGTTAGTTTTTTTTTGTTTTTACGAGGAAAGTCAGAAATATTATTGATATAATATAATTGAATGACATGATGATGAGAAAAAGATTACAGTAAAAAAACAGACCGTTTTATGAAAACTCAATAGGTGGCTGCTGGTTTTCATACAATATAAACCTTTTGAAAAGTTCACTGTTTTCCTCATGTCTAAAGACTACTTTGTTACTTGTTCTGCTAATGCAGTACTCTGAAAACATAATATTGACAAATATTTAGTAATGATCAATTATCAAAACTGGCCGCGGGTCGTTTGTTCTCAGTCGCTTTGCTCTGGTCTGCTTGGGGAAAATGAGTAATAAATGAAAATGAAAGCATGAAACTGCATTCTAACACTGACGCCCCCGGCACACTGATTCCATTTGCTTCTATTCTTTCCAAATGCTGTCAGCTTTTCACTGTTAATGTGAATAGAGTGAAAGACTCATAATGATGATGCTATTTTCTGTTTTGCAGCATGTAGTTCATGGTGTGCACTGGAGTTATTAGCATTCTGGATGTGTAATTTAACAAAAGCGCACTTCATTCATACTGGCATTCAACATGCAAACCCTATCATTACGAATGATTATATGAAGATTTCACTTTATTAAAATATTTATCTTTCATTTCAGACTAAATGTTTAACCGTATATATTAAATATCAAAATATATTATATTACATTATATAAATTATATTGTTTTGCATTTTAAAGGAGAAGGGGGGCAAATTAAATATTAAAACAAATAGAGTGTGCTTTTTGCACTAAGCAGTTATGCTAATAAAAACTGGGATATACTTTATTTTGATAGTCCACTTGAGATATATAATTAACTTTGTTAGTCACAGCGAGATGTAAAGCAGCCTGTTGTGCACAGACAGCAGGACCTCTATTTGGATCAGGAAATATGGAAAGCACTTAAAATTTTAGGAGCATAGATAATTGTGTTTCTTCTAACCTGTTGAATCAGATAACAGCAGTTGTAGTACTCACTTTTCTGCTATAATGGGCCACCAGTGCTGTAACTGTAGTAACTGATTACATGTAATCTGGATTACAAAATCAGATACCAAAAATGAAGTATGTGTAATCAGACTACAGTTACTGATTTATTGATCACATGATAACAGTTTGTCTTTTGAAGGCTTTGTGACTTCAAATATGTGCACAAATATGACAAACTAAAGTATATGAATATGGCTTTCAAAGAGAAAGACTTGTTGATTAAAATGTAATAATGTAACATAATGATAAAAAAGTAGCTAGTTTGATTACAGCATTTTTTTTATTCAAAAATGTAATGTTATAGATGTTATAGATAAAACTGACTACTTGTCACAAGCCGCACCTCTGTGGCTATCCCCGGAACTCAGCAGGGGGAACCATTACCAGACTATTAACGTTCCTACCCGGACTCATTTCACCCATGAACCTTGCTTTGTTCCGCTCTCAGGTGTTTCCCATGCCATTTCTAAGCATTTATTCATGTTTGATATTCTGGTCTGATTTTTGATTGTATTCTGTTTTTTTTTCTGCTGACATCCCCATTCATTCTGACTTTTTTTACGATTTCTGCCTGTCTCTGATATTCCTGCCTTGCTGTGTAACGTTACCGACCTCTGCCTGTTTGACTACTCTAATAAAAAAAGCACAAATGGACCCGAACGACTCATCACACTACAATTTGTATTGTGTAATTTAGAATCAGTAATGGTAATATTATAAATTTGACTGCAATGTCAACGCTGATTTTCAAATTAAGAAAACTTAAATTGTAAAAATAAATTAATTAACAATTTATTTTTTTTACACTTTTTAATCACACTTATTTTTGCACCGCGGAACATTTCTCACTGGATGAGTTTCGACGGACTGATTATACTGGAGCATGAACTAGCGTTTCTAATGTTCTGAATAGGGATGTCCTGATCCCAATCGGTCGATCTGTTTGCGAGTTTTGGAAGTAAACACGATCCTGTAATCAGCTGTAAATGCCATCCAGTGCATGATTTCACATTGAGCCGTATATACTACACACAGCCGTTGTTCACTGACGAGCTGCACAAATCCAAACTGATAATGAACATGGTTTTATATTGGTCGGTTGGACTTGGTTGAACGAAAATAAACAATATTTTGTTGCTTAAGCTTATGTATACAGTCATAAAAAACGTACTTTTCACTGTTCTCAGGTCAAATATTTATATGCGATTAATTACTTACAAAGCCTCTAATTAATTTGATTTTTTTTTTTTTTTAAGCGAGTCCCGGCCCTAATATATATATATACTGACACGCCATGGTTACCACCCATCTTGTTTAAACAACAGCAAGCCTCAATTATTTTTTAATTATTCAGGACCTTGTAAAAGTCTCCACTAACCACTCTCTAAGGTTTACGCTCACAAGCTCATTGACTAAACTACAGTATTTAGTCACAGTGATTGTTTGGACCATGAGCCAGTGCTGGATTTCTGCCCGCCTTCTCCACTGGAGAGCTACTTCAAACTGATCTCTGCTATTCGCACTTGACAGTTTAATGACAGTTATTATAACCAGAGCTAGGACAAATAGAAATGAAACATATTCACTTTATGCTGCTTTCACTAAGGAAATAAAGGTGACCAAATGGAATTGGATTAAATATGATTGTACTTAAAGATACTGTATGTAGGATTGACATTGAGTGGTTGAACTAGGTATTGCAGTTCAAATTCAAAATATACTCGTCCTATTCAGACTTGATGCACACACAGTTAGCCAAATTGAAGACCGCAACTAGAACGAAAATAATGACGATGGAATGCGCTGTGTTTATGCAAAGCAGGCGACCTGGGTAACTCAAGCCTATTCTGAAAGAGAGGTAACTATTACTCCAAGTCAGTTACCGTGGTAACTTACTCTCTGAACCTAACCTGGTCGGCAGCAGGCTTATTCTCTAAACTCAGAGTTTCTGTTGGTCTCCTCCCCTTTTTTAAAGACGCAGTGGTATTTCACACTGTAGCCTTAGTCATTCAATGCCCACATTTCGGACACAAACTGAGGTGAAAGTTACGAGAATGGCTTGTCCTTTTTTGGAGGATCCCATAGATGAAGAGACTGTATTAATTCGAAGAGAATTACATTTACGTCGGGCAAGGATTTTGAGACCCATGGACCTTTTTGTCTTTTCCCTTGTAAAGGTGGTATTGTGTGGTTGAACTATTCGGGATAATTGTCAAAAAAGTACATACTTGTCTAGCGCCTGAACATTAGTAACCAATTGTATTTTTTTCTTTTTTTGGAGTTCAAGTTCTATCTGTAAGTCAAGGAAAGTTTAAATATTGATTTAAATGTTGAATCGTGGTCTAGCGGTTTGAATACAATGTCAGCACACGGGTGACCTGGGTTTGCATTTTTTTGCGTTACAGTTTTTCATTGCTATCAATGAAGTTACATATATCCATAATCTGTTCTTACATCACTAACATTGCCAATCGTGGCCATGCTCTTACATTTCTTTGCTAATGGAAGCTTTCTGTATCTGGGATGCAGAGTAAGTAAGGCCACTGTATGCACTGTATGTATTTAAAAAACCTTGACATGCTCAAACCTTACCTGATTGAATTTTCAGCTGCTGCCATTTAATAACTGCAGGATTGCACCAACATGACAATTACAGTTAGATTCAATAACATATTTTTAAGTTTTACCTTTGATTATTACTGGAAAAAAAATATTATTAGCTTATACTAATATTAATAAATAATATTAATATTAGCTTCAAATAATTAGCTTACTGACAACAGGGACATGCACTCTAACTAGATTGTGAAAAAGTCAATAAACGTCACACCTTACATTACTTACATTAAGGAAAACTATCAAAATAAAGAACTTATAGATATGGTATTTTCTGTTTAGTTTTTTTTTTGTTGCACACATTTAATATTTAGTATAATATATAGTAAATATAAAAAAAAATACATCAATTGGCAGTGTAAATGTTGATTATTTGTACATGCATGTATTATAAATGTAACGTTTCAACCCTAATTTAAATATTTTTTTCTCTCATTTGACATTTTTTTTTGGTGGTGCAAGGCAGTTCTCAATGGGAGAAAATAATTTAAAAAATAGCTTGCATTAAGGAAGAACAGTCTGATAAAAAAGAACAAGTGGTGCTAAGGAGGAATTTAAAAGAAAATTTCTGGAAACACTTAAATGGATTATACTTCAGGGTCTGACTCAACATGGCTGAAACGGAGGATAAGCTTGGTGCAGATGTGACTTTACATGCAGACAAAGTCCAAGGATTATTTTAATAATGTGCACAGGTTTGAGGTATATTTTTTCAGTAGAGCTTTTTTCAGCTCAATGTCAAAGCAGTCCCTCTTGTTTTATCGCTATGGTTATGCTGACCAGTGGCCAATCAATTAGCTCAACACAACAAAAACATTTGCAATCAGTCACAGCCAGATTCGGTGGGTACTGGCTGTTGAACTAAGAGATGGAAGAATTCAGAGGAAGAGAGAGCTTGGGGACTGCAGTCGGTTTCTTTGCCCGCTTGTCTTTTTTCGTCTCTTTCATTCTCTCTGTTCTACATGTTTACTTCCCTCAGGCCACCTACTCTTCCTCCCTGCTACTGATGTCTTTAAAGTCAATTCATGACAGGTTCACTCTTGGTTCATTTAGCAAGTCCTTGCAATCACAGATTCTGTTTAACTGAACTAACTTGTTATGAAAATGCACTTGAGATACATACAGAAATGCACACACACACACACAAGTGCTGTCAAAATGTGTGTGTTCTTGACAAGAATTGCATTTATTTAGATGCAGTGTGTTTCTACGACCATATCGTTTGATAGACATTTCAGACATGCACTTAACCCGTGCTCAAATGTGGTCAGGCTACATGTGAGTAAAAACACATTTTTCTGTCCTGTCAGCCATTATACTGTGCTTGAAGCACATGCTCTTCGTTTGCACAAATGCTGTTGTGTGCTGCATATCATGTCATATTAAAAGGCAGAAGCAGCTATATATATATATATATATATATATATATACATATATATGATTGCAAGGACTTGCTAAATGAACCAAGAGTGAACCTGTCACTGGCTGTTGAACTAAGAGATGGAAGAATTCAGAGGAAGAGAGAGCTTGGGGACTGCAGACTGCAGTTTCAATGTGTATATATATATATATATATATATATATATTGTATAATGCCTTTAAGTTGTTTCTACATTCATTTGAATTGAAGATTGCATGCGCAATTATAGCAAAATAAAACTATATTTAAAAACTTTAATAAGATGTCAGAATAATACATTTCTGAAGGGATTTTTTTTTTGCAATTTTTTAATGTAATTGCAATTGACAGTACACACAATTAAAGGCACAATATGTAATTTTTTTGTAATAAAATATCCAAAAACCACTTGCACAGTGTTATATATTTCATGCAGTTGTGTACTTACGTTATCTCAAAAGTTCTGTAGGATTTGTAAATTCAAAGAAATTCATGATTTAACTCTCTGAGGTCGGCCGTCATGCCTGCGTGATTGAGATCTTTTTTTATCTTATCAGTGCAAAAGACACTAATATAACTTTGTTGACTTTGGTCAAACAAGTAAGTGTTATACACCATTCAAATCTGTTAGGTGTCTACTTTTTTTGAGTACCCTCTCAGTAACACTATCACAATTTTTTGTGTGTTTGTTTTCTTTTTAGTGATTAGAAACCAGCTGCATGATAAACCCGGATGACATATACTCGGGTCTCTCCAAGCTGATCACCTCTAGGGGCGCACTTACCAACATCAGATGTTCAGCTGCACTGATATTCTTTGGTAAAACAAGCTCCCTGAATACTGATGGTGGTTATTTTTTCTTGAATTCATGGAAAGAAGCAGAAAACACTCAAATATAAGGTATTTACAGGGTTCACTTGTTTTCAGGATTGACTCAAAGGCCGTTCACATCCCTGTAGTTAGATCAGTGTGCTCAATGATGTGTCTTTGACCTTCATGATGTATATTTTACTTATACTGTGTCGTATATTAAAAAAAAAAAAACTAATCATTTTAAAAAAACAGTTGTTTTTTTTTTTCCTCAATCTCCTCACATTCTTTCTTACCTGTCACTGTCACTAATGGGCCATTAGGGGAGGTATCTTTGTTGCTTTTCACTGAATATTAATGTCTATTCACACGCCCATACATATATGCTTTCGGACACAAAACAAGTCTTTTAAAATTTAAAACACTATATTGTTTTCTAATTGAAATGAAACATGTACATCCATCCTGGTCACATATTATTGTAGCAGAGTTTCTGCTGTATACAAAAACAATTATATGTTGGTCAATAGTATGTTATAAGTAGCGGAAATAACCACAAAAATCAGAGCATGTCCAAACATCTCAGTGTCCCCAAAATCACCTTGGACTCCAGAGGGTTAAATAATGAACCGTCACTGTTCATTGTCGCCTATCAATGACATGATATCCATGCTATCCTCGTTTTTCGCCTATGAATACTACGGCAACACACATGGACAAATGCAAAAAAAGTAGATGTACACATACTGAGGCAAGAATATATTGGAACAGTCAGCGAAATAAAACAAGAACAAATATCGGCGTGGCTTTCCGAAATGAAGAGAGATTTATGAAAAACTCAGACTGAACAGAGACTCCGCTCTTACATGTTTCTTTATTAGACGGGTAAGCAAAAATATTTTGTTATTCATTATGGAAATAATTGTCACGTTAGGGCTGGGTGATATATATCCAACGATATATTATGCCCATCTAGTTAGTAAAGCCAGTTCTGGTTAACTGGCGCTCCATTTGGAAACAGCTGATTGAGATCAACCATTAATTAAAGAAACAGCTTTACTGATGAGATGTGCATAATATATACCACTCAGTCCTAAGTTACGTACAGGTGGTTAGGTGATAAAATGGATATAAATGAGATTTTCATCTGTGAACTTGTGAAAATGACATCTCTCAATGTTCCAGGCTCCGTCATTGCGTCATAGACATTTGTCTTTGTTATCGTTTTGAAAATGCGACCTCTAGTGGCGAAAACTTACATATTAAAGTTAGCTTAATAGAAATCTAAATATTATTTAAAAATTATAATCTTTTCACAATGCTGATTTTACTGTATGTTTGGTAATGTAAGTTATCAGACATTTTAAATCAGACTTTAAAGCACATATGGAATAATAATAACGGTTTTCATTTTGGTTTCCATATGTATTGAATTTTGCAGGTGTTTATGGTCTATGTATATTCCAATATGTATATTTAATCATAGCACAGTACATAGCCTACATAAGCATCATGGCTCAGTGTCAGAGCATATGATCTTTGTCAATTAAATATATGTTGCTGAACTAGCAATGCAAGACATGCAGTGAGATATCAAAATCGGAAACGTGTTCACTGAACAATTCATAAACGTTCTCATCTTTCTCATATGACTGTGCTTTCATGTGTTGAACACAATGAAGGATTATCACAAACCTCAAGACCCAGGGCACCAGCAACAGAAAAAGGGTATTCTATGGTGAATACATAACAGTTATCTGGTATTGTTTGCATTGATATTCAATGGCATGTAACAAATTTTATTTTAATCAAAGGTTTGCCATTATACAACTTTACATTGCATTCTCAGCATCTAGATTTGCCAGTATTTCCATTGAGCATGCTTACAGCACATGAGTCCGTGCCGTTAGCTATGGAATCTGCACCTCCCAGGACCAGGAGGCTTTAGTTTGATTGACAGCTGCTAGAGCTACACAGCCAGAGATGGGATCTCTACACTGCTGCACTTGTTCTTGGGTAAATGGGCAATACAGCAGGAGTCTCTTTCATTAGGCTAATCCTTTGAGAGAGACCCACACACAAACCCTCATTAATTAGTGCAAGCCCATCACTAGCATCAGCCGCTGAATGACAACTAGCTCTGTTTAGCCCAAACAAAAATTTTGACAAAAAACAAAAGTCCCTCCTGAACTCCGAATCTTTTTATCATAAAAACCTTAAATGAGTTATTTGCTATTTCATGTGGAACATCCTTTTGCCTTAATTTGCTGTGCTTCACTGTATGTTTTTTAATACAATCATTTTGGTGTATAAACCAACCAGCTGTACATGAATCATGGCTTCTTAAGGAACGCTGTGCTAGTTATAAATTTCCCATTATGGATTGTAAAAAAACAACAACAAAAAAATGTCAAAAATGTCAACATTTGTATTTAAACATGTTTTATTTAGACATTGCAGGCAGTTTTTTTTTCATGCTCTGTCAAGTTTGTGATTTTAGAAAACAGTTTTGTAAAAATTTTAATATTTCTGTTTTGTTTTTGTTTTTTTTACTGAATTTTCTGATCAAAAGAGCAAAATATGCTTTTTTTGCATCTTAATAATTGTTTATTTTCTGTGCAAATTTCTGAATATTTTAATGCCCCACTATTTTAAATATGAAATCGTAGCAGCAAAACAAATGCATAAAACATGTGCAAACCCAAAGCAAGCTAAGGCACATCGATTCTAGTTGGATGTTTTTTCAGCGATGCCAACAGGGATGACTTCATTGCCATGTTCTCATAGAGAAGGAAACATATTTCTGTGGTGGACCCAGCCATGGTTTGGGCACTCAGCATGGCCACAGATGGCTGGGAAGAGAGCAGAGAGGGTGACCATGTGCATGGCCTATGGAGTTGGCATGAAGCCCGACTTACGTATTTCTATTGATGTGCATGTAAGACTATGGGCAACTATTTTTCATTGTGGACTTTTTTTTTTCTCTGTGTTGTTTACATTCAACACTCCATACCCCCAAGAGATATTCAAGAGCGAGGCTGTCACACTCACAGCGTCTTCCTCATTAGTGCTCAGGCTGTATAACGATGTGGCTTGATGAGCACTGACTTTTGCCTTTGGTGGTCCTGTTGTTGAGATTTTTGCCTGTATTGCAATAGAGGGACAGAAATGAATGGCAGGTGGACATGTTTATTCCCAGCATGCCTGTTGATGGCACACGGCTGAGGCAGTCTCCCTACTGCTGTCCAAGCTGCTCAACTTTCTCAGACATGGTCAAAGAGTGACAGAGGAAAGTTTTTCCTACCCATAACAAGACACTGAGGTCACGGTGAATCAAATAATAGAGTGTAACAGCAGGGCATTTCTCATTTATTTTCACCACAGAACAAAATATTTTTAGTTGTAATGTATAAACCTTTCAAGACAGACCTATGAGCTCCAAGGGTTTTAAGTATTGATTTATGCTTCTGTAAATGCAACCATAGTGTGTAATCACCAGTTTTTTAAGTTTTTTTTTTTTGAATTAATGACATACTGCTATAGTATTTGTTAATATTTTGAAATAGATTTTGTTTTTACACTGCAGAATATATATTTTTATACATTTCTTTCTTTTTGTGTCTTATTTTCCAGGACCATAAAACCAGTCAGAAGTATCACAAGAATATTTTTTATGCCAGAAATCATTATAATATTAACCAAGGATCATGTTCCATAAAGATATTTCCTACCCTAAGTATATCAAAACTATTTAATTCATGATATGCATTGCTACAAACTTCATTTGAACAACATTTATTCAATATTTTGATTGATTGATTTTTTTTTTTTTTTTGCACTCTCAGGTTCCAGATTTTCAAATAGTTCAGCCAAATATCTCCATATCTCAGCCAAATATTATACTATCCTAACAAACTATTCATCATTTACTTTCATAATCAATTGCTTGTTTTGTTTTTTTTGTTTTTTTTTTTACTTTCAGATGATGTATAGATCTCAATTTAAATAAATAAATAAACAAATAAACTGATCTAGGTCTAGGGTCACAAACATCCTTAAAGCATTCTTTTAATTAGGCAGTCACGGAAACAAGGCAAAATACTCAAATAAGATTTTCTTTCAAAGAAGTTTTGTTTTGTTTTTATATATTTCATGTTTTATGTAATTTATACTACTTTTAGTTTTACACTTTATACTGTTATTTTAGTACTACAACTAAAAACTATCTAAAATAAGTGTATGTATAGTTTAAGTAATTCATGATGGCAGTAAAATAATGACAAAATGATCACAAGAAAGAATAAAAAAGGTGTATTTCTTTGATTTGGGCTCTTGGTGGTCTTGGTGGATTATCAGGGGTCACTTAGGGCAAATGATAATGTAGTACATGGCATTTCATTATGCAAGTTGGCTTTGTCTAACTGTCACTGGACTCATAGTTCACTCAAACAGATGGGCCGCACTTACACTGCTGCTCTGTGAAACTGTCAGACCTGCTGTTCAGATAAAAATTAATTACCTAGCATGCAGATGGGTAATATTTAGCTAAATGAAGCTTAATTTTAACCCCAATAAATTCACTATATAGCAAATGATTTGTTATAATTTAAAATAATAGCTTTCTGCTGTAGGCTATAGCTGAGTCTCCATTATTATTTTTGATACACTCCCAAACGATTAATTCAAAAATGAATTTGTCCAAACCCCTCTAATGATTGGTCGATTTCATGTAAAGCAGTATTTGTGAGCTTTTAATGTTTCAAAAGCGTTGCCTAGTGGAAAATAATTAATTTGCATTTTCATTCAGACCAACACAAAAAGATCAACAAGTGTGCGGACAATATGCTAAAATTTCATTTTGACACATGGGGCGGCTTGGGACTCGTTTTAAAATTGACTCGTTTCAATGGCAGAGTTTACTCTTTGTTCGAGGCAATAAGTTTATACACTTTTGGATGTTTTCATTCACTTAGAACTGTGTTACATACTGCATGAAAGCTCATTTCCAACAATCCATGATAGGGGTACTTTAAAATTAAATTTAATTAAACACATGATAGAAAAATCTTTCTAGTTTAATCTGTATTTTGAGCAGTTTGGAAATCAGGTGTGGGTCACATTGAACCCAGCTCAACAGGATAGCTATAATAGTTTTTATCATGTTAAAAAAAAAAAAAAAAAAAAACATTAAATACATTGCACTGTACATTTCCTTTGCTAAATGGTGTTCCACACAATAATGGAATTCAACTCTCCCTTTAAGTTTGACTGAAACTTCTGTTAAGATATAAGATATGAGCAAAATAGGGTAATGAAATGCCAGTCAAATGAATAACTGCTAAGCTGCATGCTGTCATATAATCTTTTGAGTGATTTTAATATATAAAAAAGATTTTGGCTAAACCAGTTATTTAGATGATCTCAGATATTTAAGAGACATTTGCAGGGCATGACTGGTGCATAAAATGAGAGCATGAGTTAATATCAGGGTGCTGTCAGGTGAAGTGATTAATAGACTGATTAGCTCTTCAGCACAGATATGTTTAACACTTTCACCAGCTCACTAACACCACATTCTTAAGGTAGACTACAACAAGACAACACTAAATAAACTAGATGGGTTAATTTTGCTGCACTGAAATACAAATAAATAAATGGTCCCATTTTACAGTATATTAAGTGTCCCTAATACCTGTGTACTTCCATAGTAACTAGATGTGTATCTAGTATGTAACCACAGAGTAAGTACACATTGTTACATCTACAGCTGTAATATTTCTGTAACTACACACGTGTAACAATCCTTCGATTGGTATGCGTAAATGTGTAGCCGGACATTGGTAACAACACTTTTTGGTAATGAAAGTACAAATGTGTAACAGGACTAACAGCACTTTTTGGTAAATAAAGTGTTACACTTTATAGACAAATAGACATAAATTGTGGTTAGTGTCCAGAATGTTACACTTTATATTTATTGGGAAGTTCCTGAGGAGTTACCATGTACTGTATATACACTGGTATTACAGAGGTGCACCAACTCACTTTACATATCCCCACTTTACATATACCTAAACCTACCCAACTACACCCCCTGATCACCCCCTGTGCCAGTTACTGTGCCAGCTATGTAATTCCTGTTACATGAGTACTTAGTGAAATGAAAAAAAGTGTTGTTACCAATGTCCTGTTACACATTTGTACTTACACATACCATTCTGAGGGTTGTTACATGTGTGTAGTTACAGAAATATTACAGCTCTAGATACTATGTAACAATGTGTACGTATACTGTGGTTACATATTAGATACACATTTAGTTACTATGTAAGTACATAGTGGGACCAAATAAATAAATGAGGTTACGTTCTGGCACCCATGCAGAAGTGAAAAAAAGGGTAATGGAAAGCACTTCGCTGGTTCGCTGAACAGTATAAACTCATAAGGCATATAATTTATTAGCATTTACTGAGCATAACTAAGCCACTGATTTGAGTTGCATTTAAGTAATTATGGACAAACATATGTCTGAGTGAGTCAAACAGAGGGATCTCAGTTTATCCAGCCTGGATGCACATATACCTCAGAGATCTGGGAGCATATGCGGTTATTTACATATGGAAATTACTGAAATGATTTATTTTCATTTGAAAATTATAATTAGTCAGTGCTCAAGTATACATACTGTTTATGGAGTAAGCAACCCCTATGAGCTCCATGGCATAATTTTAGCATATATTGAGTATAGTTCTGCAGTTAGTGAGTCGTAGTGTTACTATGTGACATGTTAAATGTACTGCAGGTCTGAGGGAGGCAGGCCACGACTAAAAAATATACAGGAAAACACTCGAAGACAAAAAAAAAATGTTTGGATTAGTTTGCTTTCTTTCTTTTCTTAAGGTTCATATAATTATGATAAAAAATATATTGCTGCAATCTGCTTTGTATTGTTGTATTTTTGCAGTTGTCATGATTGTAAATAAAGTAAGAAAGAAACAAATACATAAATACATAAATGTAAAAATGAACTTAAAATTAAGTTTACGTTGTAATTTTAGTTGATGTACGTCTCAAAGGTCTTTACTTTCTAAACAAACAAACAAATAAATAAATACCTCAATTCATAAATGAATGCATAAATACATGTATGCACAAACAAATAATAAATAAATAAATAAATTTGACAAACTTTTGTACAAAATTACATTTTATTATTTTTCTGATGTGGTTGTTATGCTCATTATTATGCTTATTATTACTACTAGATATAAATGAATTTAAATGTAACTGATCTTAAATGCATGCTTAAAATTTAGTTTTAAGTATAAGTATAGTTTTATATTTTAAGTATAATGTATATTCCAGTTCGCAGCCCTAAATTAAATTTGTTATAAATTCACGAAGAAAAAAAAAATCAGTTATAAATGGTACACAACCCTGCATGTCCTTTTTCTCTCTCTCATAAAGTCTTAATCAACGCGCATATGTCTTATACGGACATAAAATTAGGCTCTTCTTCCTTCCACATGATATTCATGCTATTATTTCCATATTAGCATAATCATAGAGCTAAATCAGCACTCTGGGAGAAGCCTTATTGTAATCATTGTAAAATGTATAATAAATCTAGTAATAAAGTTCTGCATTTGTCTACATTTCTATATTTATAGCATCGAAAGGCTGCATTATATTCCTCCGGTTTTCTTTTTCATTTCTAGCTCATGTCATCAAAGCCTTTAGCACTGTTTTTGCAAGCGCTAGTATTTGCTATTGGAAACAAGAATTTGAACAGTTGCAACATCCACTGAAACAGATTTGAGTCATCAGAAGATAGGAGACATTTAAATGACAGAGGTATAAATCATATAGACACACACATGAGGTAGGAGGTGTTGACATGATGAATGTCATGTTTGCTCGAGCATGCATGCAGATAGACAGAGAGATAGTGAGAAAGACACAGAGGATTATTAAAAGTGCGTGACAGTGCTGTCAAGTCCGACTTGCTCACCTTCTCAAGGGCGTTTGATAGAGGACTGTTTTACGATCAATTCTAAACGACATGCCTCATATAATATCTCTATCTTTTTGTGGATATCCTCGTAGCACAGGGAATTTGAAATTAATATAATTACGCTTTTGGTTTGCTGACATGCTTTGACTGCTTCAGGAAATAAGACGTTACGGTAGTTTGCTAAATAATAAATGTCGCCTTGATCTTTTATTTATCAGCCTTAACATTGCAGTCAGCCTTGCCAGAGTATGAGAGTGTGCGAATCCAGAATACAACTGTTTGTTAATCCACATCTGTGTTGACAGGTGTGCTCAGATACGCTTCCCTGACCTCGTTGACGCTTTCTGGGTGCCAGATTGCCACCCTTGGCAGACAGACGTCGCATGAGGGAGCACGGGGCCTGATCCGCACCAGGTTTGCCTGCGAAACCTGCATGATTTAAAAAAAAAATTATAAAAATCCAGTCTTAAGCTCAGGGCATCCGACCACAAAATACATCCACCCACGACAGAACAATAGCGCTAATTGCTCTTGTGAGGTGGGCGTGGTGTTAAAAAAAGTTTCCGCTGGCATGTCTATCAGTGTTCTGTCTCATTTAATTGCGCATTACAAGCTTATAATTATCTTACAAAGTGATAAAAGGCAGGCAGTACTCTTTTTTTCCCCTCTTTGTAGCTGTGAATTTAACCGCTGAAAGAAATTACTGGCAATAATTAGCACTTAAGTGATTGATTAATGCATCTGGGCATATAATCAGTTATTGAAGAGGAATTATGGAGGAATTAACTGGGATTTGAGGGTATTATATTAGAAAATTAAAGAGATTTTTTTATTTATTTTCCTTGTCAATTATTAATTTTCCTTATAAATTGCTTAAATACTGTTGTATTTATTTCTTTTTCATTTCTACTGTTTTCATAAGGCAGTGTGAAATATTATGATGTTCGTAAATGAAGAAACATATTTACACAACCTTGTTGCTCATTTCACATTTAATTCAGTTTTGCAAAATATGCGACTTTTTATACATAGATAGATAGATAGATAGATAGATAGA
>JAUYWG010000031.1:16155151-16172751 GCA_034779775.1 Enteromius afrohamiltoni | reverse complement strand
TATACACATACATATACATACATATATTAAAATCTAACCGAATCGCAAAAGTGCAAAAGATAGTGCTAATGTAACATTGTCTCCTGTTATCCCAAGGACACCTTATAAGGTTTATTTTACTTATTCATTCCCTGCAAATTCAATCCCTGTAAATGAAACTCAGGTGACTTCATTGTGATGTAGCCGTCTGCAGCACAGATGCTCGCCTTCAAAGTCACATTTACACAAAGGCATAGACACACACTCACAAGTGCTCAGCCAGACATACCTACACACACATACAGAAGTCTTAATTTAATGTCTGGAGAGAGAGTTTTCAGCACCCTCTCGAGAGACAGATGCGCAGTCCACATTAAATCTATGGTGATGTTAGAGAGGTTTCAAACAGATTAAATGAATTTATGACTATTATGTGGGGTAGTTCTTAAAGATAAAGATTGTTTAGGGCACATCTAAACTTTACTTTTCATTTAGTGAATGCAACACATTGTGCAAATACACAGAAGGATAGGATTTGTATGAATATGTCTACTTTTTTTTTTTTTTTTATTAACTTATACTTAACATTGAGGTTTCATGTCTAGTAGCTTAACTGGTACAGCATGACACTAGCTACATCAAGGTCATGAGTTTAAATGCCAAGGAACATACGGTAAAAATGTAAATTTAAAGAGTACAAATTTAGTTACCAGGATGATAAAGAATGCATTTCCCTTTAAAATAGCTAATTGTAAACACACATTCATACTTAGGTATGCACAGGTATGCAATGCATTTTCAAACACTAACATGTTCTTTTCATGTTTGCAATTTTAATTGCACTGTATGTTGTGTTCATGTGTTAAATAAGCCCAAACTAAAACAAATTTGTGATCTTTAAACTGTTATGTATTTATGTTAATAGTTATAATAGTTAATAAATGTTTTTTGTCTTAGTGTGAAGAATATATCAATAATCTGACAATCTTTTTTTTTCCGTTATAAATAACCTTCTGAGCAATAGAAATGTTCTATAATAAGGGAGCTTTATTTTTATGAGTGTCGATAACAAGCTGCAACATAAGAGAGAATGAAATCATCGTTTTTATCAGTTTAATGGCTTTGAAGTATACAACAAACAAGCAAAAAGAGAAATTTCACATGTGCAATAGTAAAATCAACCAAACGTGAGGGTAAAACTGTATACTTTTATTAATAGCTAAGGCTAAAGCTACTATGACACTCCATATCGAGTGGGTGAGTTTATTAGCTTCATGGGACTGTGGGCCTTTTCTTTCGCCTTTGCTCTTATATGTGGGTGTTGTGGGCCTCCCTGGGGCGAGCACATCATTTCCTCCATAGTGCCACAGACACAATGAAGGGGCCATCTGCGCTAGCCCACTGATTTGCGCAGGGTAAAATGGAGCATCACTGATTCGCTCATCCCTTTGCCCCAAGCCCAGTATATACTCTTTCTCTTCATCTCTCCATCCCTCATTCCCCTGCACTGGATGTTAAGGTCCCCCAGTGGCATGCTGTGGATGCAACCTGCAACAATCTGTTGGAGCTTACTTCCCTTTATTGAGAGCTGTGCGCTTACATGCTCAACACGGACACAAACAACACCGGTGGGTCAAAACAAGCCATGAACCCTGCATCGGATCTTCATACCTGGCTACATCTTATCCAAAGTGCTCTATGTGTGCAATTAAATCAAGTTACTTTTAACGTGCTTTACAGTGTTTCAAAGCAGCTTCACAATAATTAACTGGAAAATAACGATCAACGAACATGATCGGATATAAGAAAAAGTCTGCTAAGAAGACAGCACTGCCATTATTCTCTATTCAGATGGAGTCAGGTGAATTGAATCAACAATGAATTTAACTGAGCTGAATAATGACTCTAAACTGAATCAACACATGTGAAGTTCATCAATTAGGAAGCAGGGTAAAATGAGCTATAAGCATGTATAAAGAATGCAGTAGTGTTGTTATTGAGCTTGAAACATTTATGAAATATTCAATTCCTTTTAAAGAATCTCTACAGAAGACAATATTGTCAGCTAAATTCATTTAAAAGCTTATTCAGTTCATTCAGCTGATTCATTTGAACTGAACTAAATTAAAGCTGAACTGAACTGTATTTGATTCCTTAATCATATCTACATATGACAAATGTCAACTCAATTTTTAATGTTTCAGTTGAGCTCAATCAACTCTGAACTGAAGTGAGCTGAACAATGACATTAAACCGAATCAACACTAGGTAAAGTTCATCAATTACTCAATGTCCAATCATTAGAGTTCAATAACTGTTTGAGTTCGTCAATTATGAAGTTAAATTCAGCTCTACAGAACTCTACAGAAGGCAATTCAGCTTGAGTGAGTTGATAGTCAGTTACAAAATAAACTGCATAGCACCATTCTTAAGTTCAGTTTAGGTTTTGATCCCATGCATCATGACAGCAGCAAGGGACACAAACTCCATCAAGTGGCAGACATGGACAGGACGGAAAAATTACAAAGGCCGCACATTTACTAAAATGATGCTTAAATGTGTTGTGTAAATTCATTGGAAGGAAACCTAGATTGTAAGTGCTGCTCATCTGATCAAATGCTTGATGCACATTGCTTTGGTTACTAAGTTCAGAGTGGTTTTTATTGCATTGCTCTGTGGTTGCTAAGGTGTTCTGAATAGTTGCTAGGTGGATGCTTACTCGTCCAAGTCTGAAGAGCCCATCTTCTTGTCCCTTGAAATGGATCAGGTCCTTCCTTCAATGTCAGGGATTTATTATTTTTTGCCAATTTTATCGACCATCTGGTGAAAAGCACAGATCTAATTGCTTCGAAAAAGTTCAAACAGCATCCAATTTGATTCTTTCATGTTTGTAGCTGGTTTGTAGCTAGTTATATGCCACATTTTAGTACTTAGATTTTACCAACCAAAATATGAACAATAGTATTAATGATGCTCTCTATGCTACAGACAACTATTTTTGACTTTGTTTGAAAGCAATGAATCTGTAGTATCAAAAAGGCTCTTCGCTTTTTTAAGACTGTGTCTGTTGATGAAAACGACACTGAGAAAATTAAATCATCGATCTTCTTTCCCTGCGCTGAGATAATGGTTGCCCTTGTAAATACATGTGAGTCTCTAGAGGATTCACATTGTGCAGTTCAGATTTATTTCAGACCGAATAACATTGGAATCCTTTTTCAAGAAACAAACAAATCAAAACAAAACAAATCTGTTAAAACACTTGAGGGAGGAGCAAGTGCAGATATACAGACTTAGCAACTTTTAAAAGCAAATGCTTTTTGATTTAGAAATGCATAAAAATGATAACTATTATGCGACAGATTCTTATATTGCCACAAGGGGCGCTGTAGTTTTGGTAACACTTTACATGAGATTTTGTTTATTTACATTAGTTATTACTGTGTATTTGTTAACATGAACTAACCATGAATAATTATTACACTGCATTTAGTAAATGGTAATTTCATGCATTTCTTAAAATTAGTAGTTATATAGTAGTTTATGTTTCACAATAAAACATTATTTCAATATTTCTTCAAAAATGCATGTTAAATTGTGTTACAATTTATACATAGTATAATTTAAATACTGCTTCCTGTTAATGTTAGTAAACCTATTAATGCTAACAATGGAGACCTTATTGTGAAGCATTACTGCATTTTCTCTTTCAAGAAAACTAATGTCACAAGAGAGCAAACGTTTGAAGATAATCCTCCTAAAAAAGTTAGTTAAAGTTGACATGTTTACAGCTTCCAGAATAACTCGGCTTCCTGAATAATATCACACGTTTAATGGCACACAATGCGCAAAATAATCTTCTGACCTTAGAATAAATCTAGCTTTAAATGCAATAAAAGAGAAAGTTGAAAAGCTGTTAAAAGTGATGATTATTTTATTAAATGATTACATCTCTGTAATATCTTCTGCATTTATCTCATTAGCCACAGTCGTTTTTTTGAGCTTCAGGCGAAGCTGAATTCACAGAGCTGAACGATATGAACTCTCACATGATTCATCTAGAAATGCTGTGCTATATATTTTAAGATGTCAACTCAGTGTCAGACCCACTGCTGTCATTTTTCCACATCATTTGCTTTAGTGACCAAAGAAACAATATAAAGTTTTGAACAAGTCACACACGTTCTTGAATACACGTAATCTAACACCATTTTAGACAGACTTTTTTTCTTGAGAAATGGTGCTTGTTTATGCAGTATATGCTATACTTATCTGCTCTTCAGTATCACTTGTTAAGTTGTCCAGACATAATCATTCAATCGTTTAGTGAACTTCTCAATCTGAGGTTCGGTTTATGTCCCTTGCACAAATGGCATGAGTTTGAATACCCCAAATTTGAATACTTTTGGTCAAGGGTTTGTTGAATTCACTAACCCAAAGTATAAGCAACAGAAATGCTTGACTTACTGTAGCATGTACCAATAAAATGGGATCACAGAAGCGTGGTCTATTAGAATAAACTGCAGTGAAGGGGAAAATCAAATGGAGAGCAGAAAAAGTGAGAACAACTTCCTGTTGTGATGTTGATTTGCAGGGAGAGGTGCATCTGTTACATGCAGATGTTTGTTTGAGTGAGCATATCTGGTTTCATCCGGTAGATCTAACTGCTAATTCCTGTGAAATAATTCTAGAACATTTGTTTAGCAACACATTTGAAAGAAAGCACACTGTACTATTTCTGCTCCAACCTATAAATTCTTTCATGTTATATATATAGCAAATGATAAATGTGATGATCCACAGGCTCCAAAATCTACAAAGGCATCATGAGCAAGTTCAAAGCACTAAGGCTGTACTGAAATGTTAACTACAACATTATGCTGCCTTCTAAACCAACTTGCATTACCAAGATTTTAAGGCAGCCTTGCATGCATCCAAAATTGCTTTGTGACCAACTTCAAAAAAGAATCATAGGCACAAATTATTGCACATTTAAAAGCATAGGTGCGCTGACAAAAATAAGACTGGATGCATAAATATGTACTACAACATTATGCTACACTCTAAAATAACTTGTTTTACTTAACTTTTAAGGCTGCATTGCATGCATCCAAAATTAATTTTGTGATCAACTTAAATCAAAATATAATCATAGGCACAAATGTTAATGCATTTCAACATACCATAGGTGTGCTCACAAAACTAAGACTGTTTGCAAATGTGTACCACGATATTATGCTGCCTTCTAAGATAACTTGTTTTAAGGAAAAGTAGCAAAAATGCCCTGCAAACAACTTGGGACAAAAGATGGTAGAAGTAATGGCACGAATTGCAATTAGAACATGGCAAACTCCAAAACAGATTTCAGGTGATAGACAACAAGAACACGGTGCAAAATTAATTGTATGCATATAAACTTTGACCCCGACATCAGACGTTTCAGTCGTTTGAATCAGAATGATGCATTCACCCTTTAAGGACAATGGAAACCCAAAATTAGTCCTTGTGTTGGGTGTGGATTTTAAATGGGCTGGCGCCTGAGTGTCCTGATTTTTTAACATGCTTGTATAATGGAAGCTCACTAGACCCAAATTATTCTACCTGGAATGAGGTTGCAACCCTAACTGCATTGTCTTGTAAAATGTCACGTTTGTCATGTTCATGCCCTGTGAGCTGAATTGGCTTGACACCAGCTTCACAGAAGACATGAAAGATAAGACAATACTTGCAAAAGTCTAGGAAAACGAAAGTTGTACCTGTCCTTTGAGTAGCATATGGTAAGACGATTATGCAAATGGCTTTGTGGTTGGTTTAAGCAGTTGATTTGCTCCTGCGTGACAGGACCACATCCATTGATTGCCATGCTTCATTGGCCAACCTTGTTCTGGTGGTGTTTCATTACTGATCAGATAAATAATGAATGACCAACCCTTAGAAATGTGTCCAGCCGCCATTCTCGCAACCTGCTCAAGCAAGACAATGCCCGCTGTCGGCAAACAATACTTCTTTGGGGACTGGATCAAATATAATTTCCTTTTTAAAAAAAGGTTAGCATCGTGATATTCTAATAAAATGCAAATGAGCTCCAAATATTAAAAACAAAGGACCCAAAGACCTTTACTTTTTAATTTGTAGTTAGTTGTGTAGATTTGTTGTCTTTGGCAGCTGGTTTGAGAGATGCTTGTGTTGCTTTAGGCTTGAAAGCAATTGAAATTCAACAATGCAGTGTAAACGGCACAGACGTATGGGGCCATACAAAAAAATGTACTGCCTCAAAACAAAAGACACTGAATTGTGATAAGATAAGATAGCAGAAGCAAGAAGTGCACACTATATTTCCTCTGTTATGGATATAGGGAATTCTCAGCCACAAACAAGTTCACTAGACTCATACAAATTAGCCTTTAGGGTTATTTTTCTTTGCCTTAAGACATTTGAACCTTTGACAGGACATATAACATCTAACAATGTCACCAAACACTCACCAGTGTGATGGGTCTTCATTATAGTCTGATGTTCAGAGGAACTGGCACATTTGCATATGCAGTATGTGCATACATATGTGTGCATAATGTGGGGTGGATGCAGAATACATCTTTGGATGTCTTCCATTCTCTCTGGCGTGTGTCACTTCAGTTGGAACAAACAAGTTACGGTACTTGTACAGTGTGAAATAGGATGTAAATAAAACAAAGTATGCTTTACAAGAAAAATGCAATTTTAGACTTTGTGTCAAAATGTTAATTGCTATTTATTTAGAATTAATAGGAAAATATTCTAGTGATCTGAAGTGAAACTACATACCTACATATTTTTGGACCTATTTAGGAACATACAATAATAAGAAAAATCACAGATAAAATCTCTAATATCTCAAATGTTTTTCTTAGATGGGTGTGTGTAAACTAGGATATGTCCCATAATACAATAAAGACATCAGAAACCATAGAATTGAATTAAACAAATAGACAAGGATGGTTGTGAACAAGTCCCAAAAGAGATTGCTTTAATATCTCAGTAGTTTCTCCTAAAGAGCACTGAGATAAAATGGAAAGCATATTTGACTGAGGTTTGACTGCTGTTTTGGATTTTTTTTTTACTTTGGGAAATTTTGGGATTGTGCTTAAGCTTGGCAAAATACCAAGTCTTAGATTCCAATATAAACTTAAGATTTTTAATAAAAAATTAATAAATAGACCATGCAGTGACAGACCAAATAATCTGGAAGATTCAACCTTGAAAAAAAGAGAAACAAAAAAAACTAAATGAAACCATTTTCTATCCAGTGCTACATGAAAAAGAAAGAAAAAAAAAGCTTAACAAGGAAATAGTTAAGACATGGCAAATAACACATTGAATTAAATGTGAACTGTAAGTAGAAAGAGTAAATATTATATTTCCTTGTAAAACATGCTTTCAACAAAATATTATATATATATATTATATATGCACACTAATTTTACAATTCCATCTTCCATTGTGTCAATTGTTCTTTTTTGCTATACGAAATACGATCGAGTAGTCAGAGCATGCCATTATTGAGATTTCTCCAATAGATTTCTCAGTATAGAAAAAGCCTTAAGCATCTCAGTTTGTTCTACATTTAATCTCCTGGCTATCTAGCAGGAGAAACAACTGAGAGATCAAAAAGATCTCATTCGTGACTTGTCTTTCTTATAGGATAGCCTATATGCTTTTGGTAACCGCGCGAGAGAAAGACACGGAAATCTGCTGCATCAGGACAGATCCCATTCCCTTCCAAGGATGTGTGGATCGGGTTAGACAGGCAGGTTGGGCGTAAACCTGAGGCATGAGGAGTCACGGGTCGAGCTCTATGTGCGTATGTGTGTATATAGATAGATAGTTAAGTAGATGGATATTAGGCCCTGCTTAAATGCATGAGAGCGCAATATGTAGGCTTCACTGGCTTCTAATGGACCACAAATTCTCTCCTCACTGTCAGCCACACACTGCTTGCTAAAAATAGGAATGGGACCGTGTTTTTTCCCCTTCTTTGTCCTGTCATCTAGCATGACATGCATGCTTTCATATTCTCCGCGGTTTTTGTAATCTTTTAATCTAGTTTTGTTTATGCCTCCGCCCCCTTCCACTGCTGTTCTACCTGCATCCTCAAGAGAGTTGACAGAAACCATCTTTGTTGTCTTCACACACCGTGTTTGCTCACAGATGTCAGCACACAGCCTGTCGGTGTCATGTGGCATGCCGGACAGCTCAATGTTTGATTTCATGTCAATACAACTGGGAAGCCTTTCATTCCACGCAAATTCTCGGAGACTCTGGGGGGGGGTTATGTTTCAGTTCATTTGCATGGAGCTGTGTTATGTCATTTTAAATGACAATTTTAATGAAGAATAGTGTGTGGTTGTTTTCCTTCGGTGGAAATGTATGAGGAAGAGGTTGCTCCGGGGATTTATTTTATATATTTAAATATCAACTTTGTTCATACAATGTGTCTCATACAATTCCATTGAAGATAAACATATCCAAATGAAACCATCTTTGACATCAGTGAAAAAATCTTTGCTAAATATGTTTCAAGATATACGATATTTTAGATATCGTAAGTGCAATCCAATAATTAATTCCATTCATTCTTAATAGAAATGTGTAGTATGGGTAAATAAAAATAGAATTTGTCCTATGGTGTGACATAGCAAAACTAAACAAAAACATAAATAACATGAGAAGAAAAATTCTTATTCTTATGTGCATATTACATTCATATTATATTCATGTATTCAAAATGTATTGAATTATAGTACAATAAATCTTGACACATTATAATGTAAACTGAACTAGTCAGTAACTGAATTAAGTCTCACCGGTGTAACATCACACAGCTGGATGGTACTACAGGTGCTGAGTCAGTGCAAGATGGTATTTGCATGTAACATTAATGGAAACAAAAAAAACCAAAACAAACAAACAAAAAAAAAGCAGATATTGTGATATTGTATTCCTGGATCCAAACCTACAAATAATACAAAGGCAATTGTTGAATGTTGAAGATAAATAATCTTTAAAATTAATGTGGAAGAACCTGTTCATATTGAAATCGCTGAGTTGTGTATTGTTTATTGCTTCTGTTTCATTCAAATTAATTCTGAGGTATAATTGTTTGCATAGTGAGAAGATTATAGGACACATCCTAAAGCACACTCATACAAAACAAGGTCGGGAAAACCAGTCTAATTATGCACTGAAAAATCCCAGGGTGTCTGAAGCTGAGGGCTGATATAAAGCAAATTATGCTTCTTTCAGAATGTCGTGGTAAAATATAGGCTATGCACATATACACATTTTTGCCTTAGCTGTGGAAAAAGACAAGTTAAGTGTGTTCGGTTGCTTCATCTACATAAGCACAAGTCTGTTTCTTGATTAGAATGCAATTACCCCACTAATTTGAAATACTTCATTATTTCCCCTAAGTATGTAATGTGATATAATTATCACTATTATCATCATCATCAATGACGCAACCAAATTATTCATTTAGGACTATTACAGAGTTAGTTATAAAATGTTCTAGTGTTCCACTCACTGCTTATATGTTATAATAAAATGCAGTATATTAGGAAGATGCTTTTAATACCTTTAACAATTTGATATACTTGTAAATGATTGCATTTTTTTTTCAAATCATTTAATTATATTTAGAACTGTGAACTTGCAATCATTTTCTCAATTCAGTGTTATTTTATGAGTTTGCTAACTGCACTCAGTAATTACCTTTCTTCTCTCCCCCTGTGTTGTCTTTTTAGATACAAAGAAGAAAAAAAAATGCTGGCCAGTATCGTTTTCGTTTGCTCCTTCTTTGCTGGAGCTAGTTTTGGAGATACTGAGCCCAAGGCATTGTACGGCGGAGCTTGTGAATCTTTGTGCACATGTGAAGAGAAAGATGGCCACTTGTACATTAACTGTGAAGACAGAAACATAAGCAAAATCTCAGAAGTGAAAGTACCGACAGATATGCCTTTCCACTTAAACCTGTATAAAAATGACTTAGTGGAGTTACTCGCAGACGATATGGATGCTTTCAAGAACGCCATCACCTTACATCTCGGCGCAAACAGCATTCAGGAGCTTGAACCTGGTGTGTTTAGTTCACTGGGATCCCTGAGAAAGCTACACATAAACAGCAATTTCCTGGTCATGCTGAAGGAGGATACATTTCACGGCTTGGTAAATTTGGAATACCTTCAGGCTGACACCAACTTCATCCGGGATGTGGAGCCTGGGGCCTTCAGCAAGCTTGTCCGTCTTAAAGTTCTGATCCTCAATGACAACTCCATCGAGTTCCTTCCAAGCAACATTTTCCGCTTTGTGCCTCTGACACATTTGGATCTGCGTGGGAACAAGCTGCAGACACTGCCATTTGTGGGTTTCCTGGAGCATATCGGACGTATCATGGAGCTCCTGTTGGAGGACAATGACTGGATGTGCAATTGCGAAATCTTGCATTTGAAGGTCTGGATCGAGAACATGCGGGCGCAGTCATCCATTGGCGAGGTGGTTTGCAACAGGCCTGAGGATCTCAGGGGCATTTCTTTGGCTAGAGTCAAAAGGGATTTGCTTTGCCCCTCCCATGCTGACATCAATCTCGAAGAGCCATCAAAGTCTCTAGACATGGTTGTCACCCCATCCACCAAGGTGGTTCAGATACCGAATGTCAACGATGGCACCAAGATACCCACACCTTCAAATGGCCTAGGGACATTTTGCGTGCCAATGTGCTCTTGTCCTCCTCAAAGCATGGGTTTCTTAATGCACTGTGAAGACCGGGGCATTCAAAGGATATCTGATATAGGCATTCTTGAACAAAGCCCAACCAAGCTGTTTTTGACTGGAAATATGATACTGCGACTTTTCAAGTACGACTTTGTGACGTACGACAGTCTGGAACTGCTCAATTTGGCAAACAACCAAATAGACTACATTGACAACGAGACCTTTCTGAGCTTGAGCAATTTGAAAAAGCTGTACCTAAATGGAAACAGGTTAGAGAAAATCTCGGCCACAATGTTTCTTGGCCTTCACAACTTGGAATACTTGTACTTGGAGCATAATGTCATCAAAGACATTGAGGCTGGATCATTCAACCCTTTGACAAATCTAAAGCTCCTGTTCCTAAACAACAATCTGCTCAAAACTCTTCCTGCACAGATATTCCGTAATGTGCCCTTGGTGAGATTGAACCTAAGGAAAAATGTCTTCATGCACTTACCTGTGAGTAATGTGTTGGACCAGCTCAATTATTTGGAGCAAATCTATCTTGAGGACAATCCTTGGGACTGCACTTGTGATTTGGTCAGCCTCAAACAGTGGGTGGAAAAGCTAAGCAAGGACACTGTGATGGGTACTATCTTATGCCACACTCCTCAAAAACTGTTTACTGCTGAGCTTAGAAATCTGAAGCATGATGTTCTCTGTCCTGGTCTGGTCACCTATAAGTTCTTACCTGGAGACACCAAGGATGCTATTGTAGCCACGCCTGCACCAGGGTTCGGCACCAGCGGCTTTTTCTGGTCACTGACGGAAGCCGTGCCACTGTCAGTGCTCATCCTCTGTCTTCTCATCCTCTTTCTAACCTTCATTTTCTGCGCTGCGGGGATCATTGTGTTTGTGCTGCACCGTCGGCGGAGACAAGCCAAGAAAAAACAAGCTGAGGAGCAACCTCGCGAGAGCAGCCCCATCCACCTGCACTACAGCATGTATGGCCAAAAGACCACCCACCACGTAACTGAAAGGCAAGGGCATGGCATGTACGATGAACCTTCCCGTAGCCCCATCGTTCAGGTCTGCAGAAACCCTAGTTACTGCTCCCAGCACAAAGAATACGAGTTGGACGAGTACGACAGTGAGAAACCCAAGCATATCTGCCACAGCATCCTCGACAAAGAGAGCGACTCCCTCCTCACACCCAACGTGAAGTTCAGGGCCGTCACCGACTACCCTGCTGAGTTTGTGAGTTTGGGAGACGCGAGCTCCCTGTACAAGAACATATTAGAAAGAGAACGGGAGCTCCAACAGCTCAGCCTCAGCGAATATCTCAGGAAAAACATATCACAGCTACAACCAGCAGTGGACATGCAAGTCCCCAACCACCACAAGGAGCTTAAACTAATGGAGACTCTTGTTTATACGAGACCACGGAAGGTCATGGTGGAACAGACTAAAAACGAGTACTTTGAACTCAAAGCCAACTTACATGCCGAACCAGACTATTTAGAAGTCTTAGAGCATCAAACGACTTTCAACTGAGATAAGTACACTGTATGCTTTGATTTGACAAATGATACTCCAAGTGCCTTGACAGTTCATTCTGAGTTCCGATTTAGACAGAGATAAATGATAAAATGAAGTAAGTAGAGGCAATTCTCAATTTGACATGGGCACAATGTCTAATTTCATGTGGACATTTAGTGTTAGCTTTGCAGATGATGGATTATGCATTCTAACAAAATTCCAGTCACAGCGAGACAGTTGTATTTGGACAAGATTGGCTTTGATACCAGAACATTTGTTGTGCATTGTGCTTAATCCATTCTATTTATGTTTGGTAAGGAAGACTAGCATAGAGTCACTTCACATTTCTATCTGTGTATCTCTGTATGTGATGGATCTTCAAGCACTGTTTATCTGTAGCAATGGAAGAAATTAGTTTTCTTTCTTTTCTGTCATACAGAACATTTATGGTTAGTTAAATGACTCCCTGATTTGCTATGTTTTGAATTAAACATTCCCAACACAGTTTTTGTTCATTAAATATTAAATAATGGTTGTATTTTGATCGCAAGAAGCCTGAAAATTACATTTATAATAAATAAGGCATCATAAAGAGCGAGTAGCCTGCCAAACGGCTATTGTTTTGACCCTAAGGTCAGACTTTATGAGTGGGCTCATTTATCGTGCCTGAAATTGGCCTCTCACCTGGAGTTTTCAACACGCCTGGAGAGTTTGTTCAGAAACCACGTCACACAGACCCACTTGCTCATTACCTCCACTGCTTCTGATATGAACAAAAACTCTGCTGGGCATTCTTGGAGAAAAGGAAAAGAAAAGAATTGCACTACTTAAAATACCATTTAAAGGTGGTTGATGACAATCACGTTGGGCCGCACAGTCTATGCCATTTTCCCCCCCATAGGAAAACCAAGTAGTGTAGCTTCTGGTTTGTATAATAGTGTTGTTTAAAGTTCTTTTGAAAACACAAATCATATCCGACCATTTTCTTTCAGCATGACAATTATGCAGGGTGTTTTATCTTCATTATCTGGCTGGAGAAAAAAAGAATATATATATCTATATATGTATATGTATAGAGAAAATTTGCACACAATTAATTGTGTTAAGCCTTGAAATGTTTTACTGTATGAAAGAGCACCATAGCTTTATTTTGTACAAGTGTGGATGAGAGTTATTTATTCTGTATATTTGTACATAATTTAACATTTATATATGTTTGTGTGCCTTTAATGTGGTACCAGTTAAGCTGTAAATAAAAAAATAAAAAATTATAAATAAATAGAGTGTATTGCAATAATATGGCAAGTAACATGAATAGAGTATAAATGGAGATAACAAAAATGAAGAAAAATATAAGAACTTACTTCAGTGGTTCATATTATTTCAACGGGTGGGTGACTATGCGAAAAAAAAAAAAAAGTTGATGGCATCTCACACAGCAGGGAAAAACAATGTTAAATGGAAGTTGTAAAATGACGCTATTAGGAGGATAGCAAAAGTGTTTAACATTTAAAACGTCAAATTAAAACTCTAGAGTCTTTTGGTCTGCCACTTGATAGAAGCTAGTAAAATTAGACTGCATAACATGTCCTCAAGCCAAGAACAAATATACTGTAAGATCAAGACTGCATAAAAGATGGGTTACACTAGCAAAAAATATTTATACCTTTATGGGTGTAAACTAACAGTAATAACGGCAGCTTCTTTGAGAATAAACATATATAAAAAATAAAAAAAACATGTTTTAAAACATGTTCAGTTGGGAAAATGTACGACAGTTCAAAAATAGCATTGAGATAATTTGATCTCTCAAGCCATAAATCACACCCAAACATACCATAAAAGTCACTCACATCAGTTTGTGAACTTGACAGCTTGCCATAGCCAAACATAATTCTGTCAGACCCGCATTTCACAAAAAGAACCTTTTTTGAGCGCACAAGCAGCGTCGACATTCAATTGCTCCTTAGAATGCTGAAGGCTTCTTTTCATCCACTCCACACTTTCATTTTCTTTTCTCCTCTCTTAAGTGGCTTTCCAATATTTTTCCATTAACCATCAGAAAGACTCATTCACATCAACCTGAGTAATTTCCTCCCTCCCTCAAGAAAAGGAAGTCACCTGGGCAGGAAAGGCTTAGAGAATTAAAACAAAATGGATAGCTGCAAAAGGGCGGCTGATGACTTTTGACAAGTCGCTTGTTGCAACTTTCAGCAAAGTGCAAAACAGTGTTCACTTTCAAGAATTGTTTTCAAGAATGCAAATTTTCATGGTGTGAATATTTTAGCAAGGAAACAAACCAAGGCAGAGACTCTTTCACACTGCTGGAAATGAGTATTGTGTACTTACACTTACACTTGATAGATTAGACTGCAGGTTGTTGTTTGCGCTGAGAGCTTGGTATCTACCATCTATTCTTTATTATGCCCTCTAAATACCAGTTTTAGGCCGAGTCCTCTGCGCTTCAGTGCACATGCCTAATTTTTTATTTTTTTTATCCTGAACTCCTCTACAAAATTCTCTGCAGAGGATGTGCAACAATGGAAGTAACGAACCGACACAGGTCATTTATGTTGATATTCTAAGGGACAATGTTGCTCCACTGAAAGACAGTAAGGTTTTTCATGACCTTTCACAATTTTGTGAGGATTTTACATCCTGTGAACTCTCAAGGGCTTTAAAATGTCTTTTCTTTCCTACAAGTTATATTTCACAGCAGAGCCATTCAAACGTGATGTATTTAAGAATTGTCTGAGACTCCGTGACTTACTGGTTCTCCGTATAGGCACAGGAGGGAATGTAAATATCTGAGAAAACTAAACGGCCTCCATTAGAGTCAGATGCCACTAGTGGGCTTTCTATGTAATTCGCTACATAGGCATCGCTCCGTCTCTGGGGAGATCTTGAGTAATGAACTCGGCATGTCAGCCCTCACAATCTATAGATGAATCGCTGCTGTTGTATGTTGCCAACAAATCCATGTAACCTCTAATGCACATCAATGCATCTTTGGTAGCATAGATCTGAACTGAAACATGCTTGAAATTATTGGTAGTGGCAGGTCTGTTTCAGCACTAAGTCTTGCGTGTAATGCACTTTCAGACCTGCGGTTTAAACATACCAATGTCTGGACCACTTGCTGCAATAAACATATGTATAAACATTGTCTATATCCATTCTGCTCAAATACACAAATGATATGCATAAAATTAAGTGTAGCATTTTAAAGATATTTCAGTTATAGCTGAAGAGAATTCCTTTCATTTGGCCTTTCAAATACACATTCAATGAATTAATACATGTAAAAGCTGCATATTTTAATCCACAAACAAAATGTGAAACTTGCATTTTACATTTTTACAAAAAAATACAGTCTATATATATACCAAAGTCCAGATTATGCAACACAAATATTGTATAGCAAAGTATGACAAAAATACATTTTAATTTTAAAGTGATTACAGTAATTATACAAAAATATAATATATAAACATAATAATACTATTATATTATTACATAAGTATTATGTAATATTCTGCAAATAGGGCAACATCTATGTGCATCTGCTTTACACACTGTACATCTAAATACACATGCACACACACTATATATATATATATATATATATATATATATATACACAATGTTTGTGTGTATGTGTATGTAATTTTGATACATAATATATCAAAATAGTTGACTGAATTAGCAATAATCCTGCAGAAGGCTAGTTTGCTTGTAGCAATACAAAGGGTAGTGACCCATCTAAATGTAGCCCACATTTCACTCCTTCAATGATAACACTTGTCAATCAAATATCCATCTGGAGATGCTTGGTGGATCAAGTCATCAAACATTTTATTTGATGCCAACACTTTGCTCTCAATAACTGTATTCAGAGGTTGAGTCACGCGATGCCATGTTGCGACTGGTTCTGTGCATACTTTAAAAGAATCAAGGCATCTTTTGGCAGGAAATGTTGTACGCGGCTGTGCGGTGGTGTAAAAAACAAGCCTTGAAGTCTGTTTTCCATCCCATTGGTGATAAATTGGCGTCCAATGAGTTCATCTCCTGAGGCGAATCCACAAAAAGCGAACAGAAAGAAGAAGAAAAAGAGAGCACAATAACTGTTTCTTGCAACATGGTGGATCTTCTGTCAGATGTCTGTAGGACTTTGTTGTTTAGAAATACATTACTTATTACTCATGGCTAATTTACTGGCTGTTTTTAGTCACTGACAAAGTGACAAACTAGTTTGACGTCGTAAGGGGCAAGCCATCACAAATGCCTGCTCTCATATTCCTTCCTGTCAGTCGCAACAGAGTCGCTCTGGGCAACCCCTCAAGTGCCTGACAGATTTCTCACCAGATCTTCTCCTCGATCTGCCCAAGCCAAATGAGAGGCTCTTTGCTCCCAAATGCTGTAGTCCTTACCCTTGACCTCTCCAGACAGGAGTTTGTCAAGTGACATCCACTAATGGGTGACCACTGAAAACCTGAACACGTTGAGCACCTTTTCTGTCATAATGACTGTCCTTAAATGTTGTCCTGCTTTTCAAGAGAGCGACTTACCTCCTGTCTTCTTCAGAATGCTATTAAACACTGCTGGTAGACAGACCGCTTACGAACTGTGGTCTGCTGGTGATTACACATTGCATGGGAGTAATGTCAATCTATTAGATGGCACATTTTAGATTTAGATCTTTTTATTACTTTTGACCTCACTCATTTATCACACTGAGGATTTGTTTGTACCGTACTGATATATGCACACAAAGAAAAAGTACTGAAACTGAAATAAAAATTAAGTTATTTATTAAATGCATTATGTTATCATGTTATAAATAAAGAAGATAATATTATTAATTCAAATTCAAATTTTATTTGTCACGTACACAATCATACAGAGTACAATATGCAGTGAAATGTTTTTGTGAGACCACAGTCGCGACGGCAGCCACCTTACCGGCGCCATAATACAGGTACTTTATTTCTGGATTCTGATTACATAATCCAGATTACATGTAATCATTTACTACCCTGATAAACCACAAATTATAACATAATAACCAATAACCAATTAGCCTTTTGGAATATTAGCATGCAGTACAAGCTAATTTGAAAGAAATGGATTACTTCATTTTTCTATTGACAGAAATATATAATTGTTTTTCAGTATGAATATGTTCAAACACAAAACATGCTTCTTTACAAATGCTATGCAGTCTTGTTATTGTTATTTACTATAAAACTATTTAACTATATATATATATATATATATATATACATACAGGTCCTTTTCAAAAAAATTGCATATTGTGATAAAGTTCATTATTTTCTGTAATGTACTGATAAACA
>JAUYWG010000031.1:16132448-16146160 GCA_034779775.1 Enteromius afrohamiltoni | reverse complement strand
CAAAATCAGGCTTAATCATTGTTCATTGTCTATTTTTTTTGTATTTTTGATTTAATTATTTTTTAACTACTGTAGTGACAAACAATTTCATGCACATTGATTTAAATTGAACCATTTACACATGAAGAAGGAAATATATAGTAATACGATTTTAAAGATATTAACATTTAGAATGATTGAGTAAAATTAAGCTGTATTATTACAGCTCAATAATAAACATACAAATAAACAAATACAGTTTTCACAGCAGATTTTAGTTTCACTCTGCAGTTTTAATTAGTCAAATATTGAAAGAAACATTTTAGTGCAGGGAAGGAAGGGGGGACCAATCTGGCCTGCAGATGTACAAAACAGAGATTAGATTTCAATTAAACATCTGGACTTTATGCCTTCCAGAAAGACCTAAAAGGGGGTTTGCAACTCAATATGTATTATCCTTGCAATTAAAGTGAATTTGCACATACAGTAAACGTACAAATAACAGAAAGACAAACAAACACCATCACCCCAGAGTGACTTGTGACTGTACAATATTCTGCTTTTTATGTGGCTAATTGCCAAATAAATAAATGGAATCTTTATTTAAAATTCTTATAATAAATATTATGTACATGAGCATAAATATGCATGCATAAATCTATTTTAGCTGTGCAACTGGGAATTCATATCTATAATTTTTGGTTATGAAGAAACATGAACATGTAAAAACAACATAAAGCTGGGGTCAAACGTACATTGAAAAAGCCTTTAGAAACCAAAAACTGCAGAATCAGCCAACATGCTGAAAGTCCCTTTTTGGTGTAACTTTTTTTTTTTTTCCTTCTTCTTTGGGAACAGGTCAGTCATTTGGAAACGAGCAAGAGCAAAGAGGTTCAGTGGAAGACTGATGTAAACAAATGGTAGATGTTTATGCTCATGGTTACCCTCAAGCTGTACACAGAATCCAGCCCCATTAATGCATAGTGACGACGGCAGAGAAGAACAGTATCATACAATATTAACACTAGCTCAGCAGCGTGGCAAGATGAAAAAAGATGTGTCATTGTTGCCTTCTTGAATAAGAATAAGGACATCAGGGATTTGCTTTTGGAAAAAGTTAGGACCTGCATCCTCATATTTGTGTTTATCATCAAGATGTAATCGTTATAAATGCGGGTGTTTGAACAGAACAGGTTGCTGAATCTGGTGCCAAATGATTACTAATGAAATCTCAGCTAAATTAAAATAATTAAAGTTCACCCAGAATTGGAAATTCTGTCATTTGTTACTCACCCTTATGTGGTTTCAAACTCATATGAGCATATGCTGCATGGTTTTTCATGAAACGCTGAAGGAGGATATCTGAGGAATCTTAGACATGACATCAGTGATCTATATTTGTTGATTTATTTTCAGTGTAGCAATACCGTTATTTCAGAAGACTTTAAAAACATATTTCAAGAGTTCACGCTTTCCTTGTAGTCACAAAATTAGCGAATTTGGCGCGCTGTCTGGGGAGCAAGCCGGGAGGATGGCGAACTCCGAACCCTAATGGTTTGAACCCTAGCGTGGGTTAGAGCTCGGCGTTCGGCTCGTTCTCCGTCTGCCCCCGGAAGACGTGAATCAAATAGTAAAAAGGCGGAGAAGGGGCAGAAGTGGGGTGCACAAAAGTGAGATGCGGGAGAAGGGAACCTGGGATATTTTGTAGTGAAGGGGAAATGGTTTAATAGGGTGCGAATTAACGAGGAGATGATTAGATGGCTGGGTGCCAGCCGTACGTGGTTAGCTCATCCAGCGACCCTCTCGAGAACTATGTTATTTGCAAAACATTCACTTATTGTGGACTACTTTTATAACACATATATATTTTATAACAGTGTTTTCTTCCCCTTTATGGAGCTTGACAGACCTGATTATGATTCATTAAAATAAAAATAATAATAATAATAATAATAATAATATATATATTATTTAATTTCTTTCTTTCTTTATTTACACATTTTAATTATGTTTACTTTCTCTTATGCCATTTCAAACCCACGTTGTGTTATTTCTGTCATGAAACAATGAAGGAGAACTTTTGAGAAATCTTCATTGACGTCAAATCAATGCCTCAGAATATTTTAAATATTTTAAGTGAACAGGGAGTTAGATTTCAGTTCATTCCTCAAACAAAGCTACTGTATGACCCTTGAAGACTTACAGAGTGCTTTTTTAGGCTTGACAGCTCAATTCTGCAATTCTCAATTCTTTTTAATCCCTTTAAAGTTTGTTTCAATCCCATATGCTGTTATTTTTGTCTTAAGGAATCGTATTTGATATTTTGACATTGCCCCATTCTTTGAAAACAATCAGTGAATGGAGTCTTAAAGGAACCATTTACATACTTGTTATATTGTAATAATCATGTATTGTAATAATCATACAATGTGTCTGTTATGTTCAACAGGCATTAAGAAATCATGTTACTTTCAATTTTTATTATTATATATATATGTTATTTTTATTAAAAAAAGCAGTTGCAGCCCTCAACTGATGTTTATGTTGTCATGTTTTGACATGTTTTGTCTGAAGCGCCCCCCCTCCAACTATCTCCCAATCATGAAATCAGCAGTGTTTCATCATCCAGGTTGCCTGCTCTGCATAAACACAGCGCATTCCATAGTCAATTTGGCAACCTGCGTGTGCGGCAAGGAAAAAAAAAAACAAAAAACATCTCCAATATTTTGAATTTGAACTGCAATACCTAGTTTAACCACTCGGTGTCAATCCTACATACAGTACCTTTAAAGTTTACTTTATAAGTCTATTTTATTATTAGTCCTATAGACACTTGCATGCCATACAGGTGAAACGGTGTTTCTGTCCGTTTTCACAAGTAAACACTGTTTTAGTCATTATTGCGAAATGTTTTACTCAATATGTTACTCTGCATTTCTTAAAACATATTAGCTTTTTTATGTGTGTGAGTACAAGTTGGACAAACTGTATAGACCTGTAACTGTATAAAATATATTTTATTAACTAATTAACATAACACATTTATAATTGAAGTCTTCACAGAGCGATGGGATGACGTATAAAAAGGTAAATTATGCATTAAATGCATTCCGGCCCCCATTCTTACATCCTATACTGTATGCACACACGGACATTTAAGAGCTTTATAACTCCAGTCGCATTCGATCCATAAACAGTGTGATGGAGCGCATTAGGCCCAGAGAAACAATTATATTTAATTATGTAAATAGCTGAACCACCCAATAAAACCTAAAGAGGAACGGAAAAGGGAGCGAGGTCAGCAGATATTTTTAGAGGCACTGGAATAGCTCGCTCCTGCGAGTTGTGGTATCACAGCTTGATTTTCACAGTCACAATCTCCAGAGTTAATTGAAGTCAATAACATTCAGCCTCCGGGGTGGAATTTAAATGGTTTGCTGCAGGTGAGTACTTTAAACCCTACAATACTTTGATTTATACTCTCTCGCTCTTGTGGAAGAAAAATTCTATGGCACAAAGAAAATCACACAAAGGACAGGGGTAATTGTGATCACAGCATTCTTGTACAACATTTCTATAGACACAGGAAAAAATCAATATCAATTTGACACAGTTCAAGGAAAGAAGAGCTGCCTTGTGCCACGCACAAAATGCCACAAACAACTTCGATATCACTCACTCATTCAGAAAAACGGGCCGCGTGAGGGACAAAACAGACAACAATTAGTCGCTAACATGAAAAAACCTTGATGAAAAGACCTGGATGAATTTCCAGACTGGTCTGCTGCTGCAATGAGCAGGGTAATCGTGCGATAAAGAACAAAAAGAAAGCTTTGATATCAAACTCAAATCGAAGCGTCAAACTAAGAAAATAAAGCGCACCCTTTGAGTAACACTCTTTTGTGCAGTAGTTCTCAAAAGGAGGATAAATAACTTTGCTGTGGCAGCAAGAAACACCTTTGGGTGATGTGTGCTGGAGTCGAGCGGGCAAACTTTACAACAGCTTCCAAACAGCTGCGACAGCTAATTCTGCTCCTCAAATGGAAACGACGAGGCAATAGAAGACAAAAGAAGATAAGGTCATAGTTTGCAACATAATTGTGTTCTCAAAGACTTGATTCGCTCTTAAAAATAAAGTATTTTATTTCTTTATTGGCATCTATATGGTTTCTTGTAGAGCAGTGGAATCTTTGCACTGAAAAAAGTATCTTCAAATAATTAAAATGTTTCTCACAATAAGAAAAAAAAAATGTTAATTGAAATGTTCTTTGAGGAGCCCCAAATCATTGTGAAAACCATATTTTGGTGCCTTTATATTCCAGCGTACTGAAAGGGCTTCATAAAGTCACAGAAATCCCTCTATTTTCTTGTCCCTGTAGGATTTTAATGGGCCAAACTAATTAATACATTTCTTAATGGAAATATCATTAGTTTAAGTGCAGGTTTATTTTTCATGCACCAGTTATGTCTAAAGTGCTGTTTTGATGTAATGACATTACAAATAAACAAATAAATACATATTTTAAAACAGTAAATGACTTTCCAAGAAATGGCCAGCTTGTGTCAAATTCATACAGCCTCTCTCTGATGAAAGCATCTTATAATTATTAAACTTTTTTTTTGTTTGTTTTGCTTTCAAAAAAATAGATAACTCAATTATAAAGAAATTTTAGAAATCCAAAAAATATGTTAATGTAATCAACATTAGGTCAAGTGTGTTTTTTAATGTCTTTAAATCAATTTTAATCTGAACATCATGTCCTTTTTTTGAGGGATCAGTGTAATGATATGAAAAATCAATTTTAAACAGTAAATTACTTTCCAAGTAAAGGACAAATTGCATCAGATTCATATAAGCCTCTTTACAGTGAAAGCACCTTATAATTATTTCTTCGTTTTTAGTTTTAATAAACAATCATTTAATGAATCATTAATCAATGCTCATCATTTCAGCTCTTGCCAAATCTGTAAGGTGTTTAGCATTGTTATGGAACAAACTTAAAAAGTAAATTGCAGGAACTAGAGGGATTGAAATTGTATTTAAAAAAGTAAAACTAAATAACTAAATAAATATATACACATGTGCATATTTACACCTCATTTTATAGCATACTTTGTTATTCTTTCATTTTAAAAATATATATAAAAAATAAATATTAATATTAAAAATAAATAAAAAATAAATATTTAAGATGTCAAGTACTATTATAGTCATATATATATATATTCTTACCGATATATGCATACAACAAACATCTTGATTTTTCCACAGATGTGTTTACTATTTGCATATTGTACCGAGGACACGTTTGTGTCCTCTTTTCATATCTTTGCGTGAGACAAGAGTTTCCAAGATTGTTTTGGAGCAGATGGTTTTCGGGTGGTAGCAACTCATTCCATCCCATGCTGCTTCATTTCTGAACGAATAAACACAAGTCAAAGCGTATGTGCCGTGAGTGAGTCTTACATTGATAAATGAGTGAGGAACACGGTTCCCTTGCAGACGACTGCTATAAACGCACCGCTGACACCAGCCCACTTATCCCACAAGCTGCATGGATATGGGACAAGGTCTTCCGTTTATTTTTAGATTTACAAGATCTTTCCAAACCTGAAGCTAGCGGTCACAGATCACCCTCCATAGTTCCTTATAAACACACAGGCATTCTTAAAAGATCATGTGTGACATAGATGAGCTTGGACTGTTGGGTTGAAAATACACCGGTTTTATACTTGCACTATTGCTTCATTTCTGTGTTCCTCAAAATAACAAGTTTATGCCACAATGAAGACAACAGGGAATCAAAAGAAAGCTAGACAACTGCTGGATTTCTTCTGTTCTGTCCAACTGCTGGGACAGAGTAATTCTTGAAGTTCTGTGACATAAATAGCAAGGAAGTCAGGATGTTATTGTCCCAGAAGAAGAAGGGAAAAAAAAAAAGACAAGTGATTTATAATTTAAGCAGAGCTCAAAGGTTTGTAGGACAATAACTGCATGATTTCCAGACAGGCTAGTCCTGAGCTAAACTGAACTGGCAAAAAATATATTTTCAATGGATCATTTAAGTCATACTTTGACCAGGGTCTATGCTTTTAGTCTTATTTTACAACTAATATAGTCAAGAACTTGTGTCTCCACTTGCAGAACAACAAACCAAAAACATAACATGAGGGTCAGCACCAGCATTATTTTAAGTGTCTATGTAACTATTTATTTAGAAATTCCATTCCAAATCCATATTCACTGTTCATGAAAAGAAAATTATACAAAATTATATATATATTTTCTTTTTTTCATGAACTATAAATATTATGTGTGACTGGTTTGGTGAAGTGAAGTTATTAGAGATGTAAATCCAGCAGTTAATTTAACAAAACCCAAAATGGCAAAGGTATGCACAAGGCAAGGTAATTGGCTAAATTGCTGAATTTTAAATGGTGTATGTATGTATTATTGTTTGTATGTTTATCCAAAAAGTCATCAAATTCTATCATGAGTATATTCAGGTACCCTCAGGAACTGGTGTCAATGACTTGCTTTACCTTGCATATTAAGGCACCAAAACACATTACAAAGGTACACTCACTTCCGGTTTCGTTCTGTCACTGTTGATGTCAAAATAAAAGTGTGCAACATTATGGAAAACATCAATTCTTTTAATTTATTTATTTTTGTGTTGATTCATCTGATGATTATCTAAGAATGAGACATTATTGGAAAAAATAAATAAATACATAAATCTATTCTGGTGGCCAGTCTATTTTTCAACTACTGTACTTGAAACCAAGTGTAAGTTCATTGAGTTAGAATCTGAAGACAAGCACATAAATGTGACATTTATCAGTTTGTGGTGCTACAGAGTTTGAGATTTGTTCCCCAACAGTGGATACAAATCTTCCTACCCTTTTATTGACTGGCAGAAGAATAATAATAAAATCAGCAGACACAATAGGAGCCACACACCTTCAGTGGTCCCATATATAAGTAGTTTTACTGCTATTGCAACCGAAACAACTTGAAACAGCATAAACCCACCAGCCGAGCATATTATTCAGTTTAATGAGGCACTGTTTTGACCGGAACCGGTTACCTTTTGGAGTAATACATACATGCTTTGTGTGTATCACATCTTGTGAATGTTTTTCCCAGCCATGCATGCGGCACCATACACAATGTGGCTCTGAAATTAGTATCAGATGCTCACACTCGACCAAAAAGCTCATTGTGTCTGGATGACTTCCAGACCCTTTCTCCTTTATGCTACTCACTGATCGTATATATATTCTGAGCGCGAACTGTAACTCAGGGCTAAAGTCTGAAACTAAAAACAGACCAGGCTTGGCAGCTACGGAGTGCTGATGGTCTACAGACCCTCGCTAAGCCTTAAACAATCAGAAAACAAGAGTTCACCCCTGGAGCAGCGGGAATGCACACAAACCAGGCTGTTGGGCTGTTCTGGAGCCGTCTCTTGTAAGGTTTCAGCGCATCTGAAATCAGGCCTGCAGCTTGTTTTATGACAGTGTTTAGGTCTCAGGCAGGATGTGGTGGTACCAAAGCAGTGAAAAACACTGGCTCCGATCCAGAGCTCCAGAGTGTTATTTGAACTGCATGTGATGTGTTTGCATAATCACACTGTAACGCAATATGATAATTTGAGGTAATGAGGATATGCGCATTAAGTGGTGTTTAATAAGTGGGGCTTGCTATGGCACGCGCCACAATTACCGCTGCTCATAATTGAGGTTAGGGACATGTAATTTCCCCCAAACTATTTTGCGGTACAGACGTGCGCTATTACTTTGCTTATACTTTTAGTTTGGTGGACAAATAAACAAGGGGACAAATCCCCTAGACTTGCATCGAATGAGGGACACAACATGCTAAAAACATTCAAAACAAAAGAGGACCCTTGTTGCCTTTAATTTAGTTAAGAGTTATTAAGACTATTAATACTATAAATATATATATATATATATATATATATATATATATATCTACACACACACACACATTGTATATACAGCGTATATATAATATATATATATATATATATATATTAGGGCTGTTGAACAATTCATTGCGATTAATCACAACCAAAATACAACGTTTTATTTACATAATATATATTCCATAAATAAACACACATGCAGTATCCAGGTATTTTGGAAAATATTTCATGAATATACATTTATATTCTTACATTTTTTATAAATATACTTATTATATAAACATAACCTTTTTCTTATATACAATACATGCATGTGTTTAAATTTATATATAAATAATAAATACACAAAGCATACATACATTTATTATGTAAACTAAAACTTTGATTTGGGATGCGACACCCCTATAGCCTACATTAACAACATTTTCATCAAAGCATCATAAGTTTCATCAATAAAGCAATCAACTCTGAAGACTGTAGTAAAGATGCTTTTATTTATTTATTATTTTTTTAATAGTACTGTGTGTAGTACTTTTTACTGTATGTTTGTGTGTACATACACACACCCTTAAAAGTTTCCACTACAGATGCTATTCAAATTTCAGCATGAATGATTTGTGCACATCAAAGCAGGTGACTTTGAATTAAAGTTTTGTGCGCTTCAAAATCAAAGGACAAAACTGTTTTCCGCAGCACATTTTTATCTCATTACTCGCATCCTATTTTCAGCCTTCAACTGATGTGGTGACCGGTCCAATTGGAAAACTACCGTAAACACTGTCAGCGTCATGTCACATTTTTGGTAACCACGTCTAAGATCTTTTTGGTGCCATAGTGGAATTTCCTGTGAACAGAGCACCCTATTCATGAGATATTCACTTTGAAAAATTCAAAAGGCTCGTCTTGATGTCAGCTGGGTGATGTAAGTGGATCAGTCTTATCAGATCATTGCTTCACCCAGACAATGAACATGCCCTGTAATTCGAAATCAATGAGTCATTGAGGCTTGAAAATCTGATGCTGTCCGAGACAGTCGGGTGAGCTCTGCCTAATAGACCGAAAGGCAAGTGATTTCTTAAAATTTATTAGTGCAGTAAATTTGGAACCAAACTTGAATTATTCATGCCATTCAGGCTTTAGGTGACCTTTCTCAAAACCTCCAGGTGCTTTGGGAGAAGGAAAGTGTTGCAAAAAGCCACGCTGGGATGACCTGAACTCTCTGACAGGGGTCATTTCCGGACGCTGCTGCCTCTACACAGGGGATAAACATGTAGGAGACGTGACAGTGGTAGCTAGATGATTCTCCGTGTGTGAGACTTTGTTGACCTCTGTTGACCTTGTATGATGTACCACTTCAAGGGCACTTTGATGCCACACTTTGACAAGCGCACATTTCTGCAACTTTTTGCATTAATTCCCCAGCCCGGATTCGAGTGACCATGGCTCGTCATGAATATCAATGTCAAGCCTGTCAGGCGAAGCAAAGACGAGGCAGTGGATGATGGCTGATGTAACCTAGTTCCAATATAATTCACAATCTAATTGATACCACGAGTTCTGCTCCAATCGGGGAGAAGCTTGAGGATATATCCGCACATGCATTTCACTGCTCCAAATGGGAATATAAAAAGCATAGTATATGCTTTTATACTTTAATTTTTGGTTAGTAATATATTAAAAGATTGTTAAACCCACCCAAAAAATCTTTAGCACTATTTCTAAAAAAGTACTATGTGATTAAATACTTAGATCTATCAATTTAAGGTAAATACTTCTATAATTCTATATATATATATATATATTTTTTTTTTTGTGGTGGTGGTGGTGGGAGAAAAGAAACAGCTGCACTGACATACAGCTGTCAAGACACAAGCCACACGCACACTTCCATGTCACTTGCCTGTTCTACTTTATAATGCATAAATCTACAGCCGGGGTATACTCTACATTCTCCACGTCTACTGAAAGAAAGTCTTGGACACTGGGTTACAGCTGCAAGCGTCAACTACCCTTACATTCAACTATAACAGCTGAAAAGCAATTAGTTTAAGTGAAAACTACTCAGCAGGTACAATTATTTCACACATTAAAAGCTAAAAGTGAAAGGAGCCATTTCTCCTCCATCTCTATTGTAAAAGAAAAGGCGTCTTGAGGGTACACATGTGGCCATAATTGATTCGCAGCACCTGACAGCTTTGGTCATGCTATCAACTCTACTTTAGAGACTTCCTCAGGGAAAAGCACATTAGTGCAAGTCGTGACGCTTTAATTGATGCAGTTTCTCTCATTTTCAGATCTGTTTGTGTCTGTCTGTCCAACCAGTCACAACCGTAAGCACATGCTAGGCATTTGGTATATTTATATTCGAAGAGGTCTACTCTATTATCCTGTGATTGATCTCAGTACTAATTAGCTGTGCATGAACTGAGTGAGTTACTGTGTATCTGCACCAAAGTGTGACAGCTATTATTAATGTAGGAAATGTTAAATCAAAGCCAATTACCTGCAGAATGAGGGCAGACTTATTAAAGGAGAAGTTTACCTCATGCATACAAAAGGTCTAGAGATTTACACAGACACAAAGGTAAAATGAGTTTTTGAAAATGATCACTATTCAACATTTTTTTTTTTGTTTTTGAAAAAGCATGGGTCTATTGGAACTAAAGTAGGCATAAATAAAACCTTTTGAATCTTAAGGTTAAGAAACCTTGAGATTGAAGAAATAATTCACTCAAACCTAACTCAATATTTAATACTCAACCTTGCTACACCTGTAGAAACATAAATAAATAAAATATATATTTTTTTATATAATCATTGTTACTGTTAATACAAATGTGTTAATCATGCTAATTCAGAGTGCATTAACTAATGTTAAAACTAATTGTGAATTTTAACAATGCATTAGTAAAGGCTAACATTAACATGAACCAAGATTATTAAATGTTGTAGAAGTAACTTACTAATGAACCCTAAATGTCACCAATAAAATAAAATAGTATGATACATAAAACCTAGTAGGCACTGAATAATGACATAAGATCCTAACCAATTCTGATTGTTTTAATGGATTTAATTGAATTTAAAACTATATATAGATATTCTACCCGTGGCCACTTTAGTAGAATTAATAAATCACTCCAAACTATACATTAGAAAATAAATAAATAACTTCAATTATTTTACATTTCAGAAAATCTTCACAAAGTGATATTTATCAGTCTGCATGGGTCACATGATTAATTTAATAATACAATACATAATTAAAGGTAATTTGAGAAATAACATGTTTATACGTTCCACAATCGCTTCAAATATTTGAAATACAATGCATTTGTCATTAACACAAAATTTATGGTGCTAAATTTAAATGTTTATGGTCATCACTTAGAAGAGACTTTGGATTATAATTCACATTTACTTGTAGTTGCACTATTATCATTCAAAATCGAATCTATTTATGTTCCACAAGAAAATACGTGAATAAATAATACCATTATAAGCCCATGTGAGTAATAATGAAAGAATTACATTTTCAGATTAACCATCCCTGTGAGTCCACACAGACCTGCAGTGTATAATGTTGTGCGTCAAGCTGTATTTTGCTCTAAGATAAGCGATATTGATATGTGGCCACAATCTGTTTATTGCCGCAAAGACAAGCCATGATAACGTTTAGTCATGCCACGCTAGTGTTTACTGCATGCTAAACTCCAGTTTGCCAAGACAAAGCACGCTAGAGTTCAAAAGTTGGTGTTTTTTTATTGGTGTGAGATTTTGAGGCTGTTTTGTTAGTGTCAGGACTATGGAGCGGTGGTGGAGGGGGTGACTCATATTTTTGTGATGGATCCCACCGCTTCACAGTAGTAGAAGGGCTTGGCTTGCAAATACAAGCGACAGTGTGCTGAGTGAAAGAGACATGTTTATTGATGTTGAGCATCCTGAGAGGTAAGTGACAAAAAGATCTCGAGGGAGAGAGCTGCTGAGTGTGTGCACAGTGGTTTTCCGTGCTTGCCCTAAATAATCGAGATTTCACGGAAGGTAGACAAGCATCTTCAAGTCAAGTCACTGAACATTATCAAGTAGAAGAGAGTGATGGTAATGTATAATGACGAGAATTAAACTTTATTTATCAAATGCAGAGACGGTCTCTGTAGTCAAGACGAAGATAATCACTAGAAATCAGTTGTCCCCAACTAAGCAAGCCAGAGGTGACAGCGGCAAGGAACCAAAACCCCATCCATGAGAGAATGGGGAAAAAAAACCTTAGGAGAACCAGGTTTAGTTGGGTCCTCCTCTGGCCGGATGCCCAGCACCTAATTTCCAGTTCAGTTTTAAACACGTTAGATTGTGTAAACGACTATTTGTGTGTGTGTGTGTGTGTGTGTGTGTGTGTGTATGCATCTGGATCCAGCGATCTGTCCACGGAGCTCAGCGCATAACATTAACAAGTTAATAAACTTTGCTCAGACTATAATACACTAATGTGGAAAACATTTTCTGTTCATTTAAAGGGATGCAATGCCACTGTGAAGGTTTACAGATACTTAGTTTATCACAAACCCAACCTTCCCTCAGATACTGCATCATTCAACACATAGCTCCTCAGAGGCTTAGTGTAATCTAAACCCAGTCAATACTAATAACATCAAAGTTTTAGTTTGATCATGCGAGTCCATGATCCTGAAGTTTGCCCTGTACTTATCTTGTTGCTACTGTAAAACAGCAAATTAGACTTTATGTTAGATAATAAAATGAACTGCTGTGCTTTACAGAGAGCAGTCATGATCTTTAAAAGTCTCTCAAAGCATGCATTTATTATTAGGCTACCACCAAGATGTTTTACAGTTTTCTTTGAAGACCAGTTTGTTCTTCTGTATTCTCAAAAGCACACACAGAAGCACTGAAATCATATCTTTGACCGATTTTCTTTTTGCTCGAGTTGCTCAGAAATTATTTTTTTTGTTTTTTATGATTAAGATGTATAAAGTTAAGAGTGTATATATTCATTTAAATGCATGTAGCCTACTGTATATAGACTTAATCAACCTGATCTTACATAATTGCGTAAAATAACCACAAACTCTTAATGCACGGCTGATGCTTGTCACTGAATGACATTGATCTATACACCTTTTATACCATATGTACATCGACATGCTACGTGTAAATCAAACGCTGTTATCTGCAGTCCCTCCCTTCAGAAAAAAATAAAACAAAAAGAAAATCTTAAAAACAAAATGTGTGTGCTGCTAACCAAGTTTGAACTATCAAATGTTTACTCTAATCTTTTCTTTTGGACAATTAATCTAACCGATGCTTTCCACCACCCACCAAAAAAAAACAAGAAAAGTTGTATACATCATAGTCCTAAAACTGCATTACAATTACCCCCAAATACATCAAACCAGTATTCCCCAAATACAGTTTAAAATATGGGTTAAAACCAGTATGGGTTAACAGCAACAAAAAGCATTACAAATAGAAAGGTTTATTTAATTTAGTATTACAGTTAACCAAAAATGTTGTCAGACGGATTTGCAACAAGAATCATTAGATGACTTTAAAACACTTCTGTTCAAGGATCGCAAAATACTGATTAAAGGAACAGTTCACCCAAAAATAACAATCTTATTACCATTTACTTACCCTAGAGTAGCTTCAAATATACATTTCTTTGATCTGCTGAAAACCAGGCCGTTTTGGGTGTCACGAGCCGCGCCTCTGTGGCTCTCTCCGGAAGACAGCAGCGGGAACCATCACCTGAATTTTAGTTCCTACCCG
>JAUYWG010000031.1:16102552-16117208 GCA_034779775.1 Enteromius afrohamiltoni | reverse complement strand
TATATTATCACAATGTTACTAATTTTGTTGTCAAAATCAAACAAATGCAGTCTATGAAAGCACAAGAAGCGTCTTTCAAAAATAATTAATATAATACATAATATATAATTTATATTTAGTAACATCTTGAATAAAAAGAGAAAGATGATCAATGAAATAATGTCACTGGATGCTTGTAGGTTTGATGAGTTTAAGAAATAAATAAATAAATCAGACAGAAATGTCACTGCAGAATGACCCAAATACATATATGTTTACAGATAGCAAATTAGTTCAACATTTCTGCGCGAATTGCACCAAAGATCAGAGCCTACTGCTCTGGGGGCATTTTATTAGGTGCATATAACATTTTTTATGTGTTACAATATGTACTGCAGTACAGCAGTGGGTCTCTCTTCATTATTGCACATTTTATTTGTCCACACCATTGAGCACAAACAGCCTCCCTCATAAAAAAGCACAGATCTCACCAGAGAAAGAAGGTGATGCAATGAATGGCTGGAATAGAAACTGAAGCAAGGCTATTCTGGTTCAAGCCTTGAGGCCATGCTAGTAATGTAATACAGCTCAATTCTATAATTCGAAATCAAAGACGAGACGCAGAAATAGTTCTTTCAATACCCCAGAGATAACGTAAAACACTTAAGTGCTTTGTATGTTCAATTATTTATTTATTTATTTATTTGATCATTTGTAATTATCCGCTATGACCAAACTAGACAAGCTGCATTTCTAAAGATGTATCATTCAATCATTTATATTTAATAAGTTAACATTAATATTTAAATTCCTTTCATGAAAAGAAAAAAAAGAAAAATGTTTTGTCTTTAAATAAAATAATAAAGTAGCCTGGCTTCTTCCTTATTAAATAATTCAAGCAATTGATCTCCCATGAGCAAACGCACCCAAAAGCACAGCTAGAACTGTCAAAATCTGCACAAGAATAAGGCCTTTTATACATGCGACTGATTTGAAGACCTCAAAGGTAGAAAAACTTTCAAAAGTGATTTATTTGTTGTGTTTATTTGCTTCCCTCCACACACTTACAAGCAGTAAGTAAACTGAATACTTAATAATTGAACAGTATTCAGTAATCTCTTGGTTCCCCTTCTTCAGCACTGAGAAACTTTGAATACAATTAACATGAAAGAACGAGTCGAAGGGCTTAAGGTGCTATTTTGAAGATAGAAATCAAAGACATAACCCCCTGCCTGATTGCCCAAAAAGAGTATTTGAATAGCCGTTGTGAAATATTCTGCAGCTGAGCGAACCAGAAAAACAATGCAGGGTCGATATGCATATGATTATGTGGAAAAAGTGAAAGAAATCAATTAAATGCATAACCGAAAACATCTTGTCTGTTAAGAGAACCGCTGGGTGCACCATTAACAGCATAAACAACACAGCTGAGGGTACTGTTGGGAATTCAGCCTAAGAATACATTATTCAACTAGACTGTTACATAGTGTAAAAGATGACTGCAATGAAAACAATCCACGGTGATGATTCTACACTCTTATTTATTGAACTATTTAGACAAGAATGTTCTTCTATGGCATAGAACCTTTTGTTTAAATGGTTCCATTTCTGTTGCACAAATGGTCAAGATTATAAAAAGTTATGAATGAGAAGGTTTCTGTGGTTCTGAGTGCACAGTGTTGTTATGCGGTTGTTAAAATGTCTTGAGGGATTTCTTGCTGGACCGATATGTTATATGGTAGGAAATTTACTAAATATCTTCATGCGATGTGATTTTTACTTAATATGCTAATTATTTTTGACATAAAATAAAAATGTCATTTTAACCCACACAATGTATTGTTGGCTATTGCTACAAAGACCTGGTGCAACAGGTAAAAAAAAAAAACCCACACGAGTTGAGGCATAATTCATGAATGTACTGTGAGATCCGAGTTATGTGCTACAACTTAATGTTTAGGGTTAGGGGTTACAAACACTTGCCATGGCAAACAAACTAGTAAAACAGCAGACAATAAGAGAACAGCTCAACCCGAGGCCACTAGGCACGGATACGGTGTCAGTCTAGATTTATTCATCTAGTATAGAAAAATGACTCTAGAGTTATTGCTCCATTTTGGAATCTCCAGTTTCATATTTTTGGAGGGCACTCAAAAATGTATAGGAATATATACTCCTTGCATTTTACTTAAGACCTTTTAAAATCCTGGACAATAACCAGCAGAACTGACCTCACATAATAAACCTGAAGGACGCTGACACAGGCAGAAGTTATCAACACTTTTCAGTTGTTATTTGCGACAGCAATAACAGACCATTTTTGATCACTTGCACATACACATGCAGTCCCAGAAAGACAGTTCTAGTAAAGTTTTAGTGTTTAGTCTGAATTGTAGAAGACACTCTATGAAGCTAAATGCAGATGTTTATTGTCGCGAGCTACAGACAGGACTGATGAAACCTGAATCAAATCAATGACCATAATATTTCTCCTCTCTGCTGTTTCTGCCAAGAGCAAGACAAATCTCTCTCACATTTATTCAAAACAATTCTGGCTTTAAATATATATATATATATATATATATATATATTTCTCTACTTCCAGTCCACCATCCGTGTAATATTTCCATAAGTAAAGTTATTTTCCATTCTGATGTTGCTGACAAAAAGGTTGATGCCTTTTTTGTATTGGTTTCTGATCTACATTTATTATTGTCTTCAAAAAGTCTCCACCTACAATAATCTGAAGATGTCTTATCTAAATACAATAAATAAATAACTTACATAAACGATAGATATAAATAATATGCAAATATATGCAGTGCATATGGAAAATAATGTATAAGATGTAGAGCTCATTTAAACATTTAAACAAAAAAAAAAAAAAAAATCCCCTCTCAGTTGCAAGTTTATTTTGCCAAATTCAGCCATTATGAATCACAATTCCAAATCATCTGAGAATTGTAAGATATAAATTGAAAATGACATTTATTACTTTTTAAATGAAGACTGATCAACTGACTGACTCAACTGACTCAATTGTGCAGGTTATTTTTGGTTGGTTTTGGTGGTTGGAGAAGGCAAAGCCTTTTATTAGTTTATCTTACTCTCAAAGGATTTGTATGAGCTGATTTACTGCGCCATCATATTAGGAGGTTTTGTATTTAGTGGTGTTTATGCTGTTATTGAGAACAGTGCTGCTAACCATGAGCACTCTTTGGATGTCTAAATAACTTGTTTTCCTCTCTTTAAAGCTTAGTGATAACGCTTTGATGCCGGTCCGCTCCATATGGACAAAACCTTACCACCCACAGCACAACCCAGAGCGAGGCAGATTCATTGGACGACTCAAGCACAATTCACTGTGAGGAGATTAGCTTAAACGCTCTCGCCAAAATCCAAACCTTTCCTCTTTGGATCAAGGAAACCTTCTCGCATTTTCTTCCAGATTGTTATTTTATGTGTGAATGTGGCTGTGAATCTGAAGACTTGAAGAGAAGCCTCAGGGTGTCAGCCCACATTGTGAGGGAAACTTTGACTGACAAGAAGTTGTGGAAAAAATATCCTGCTGGCTCTTTCCCTCAGTGTTGTCATACAGTGAAAAACATCCAAAGATCATTACAGTGAGAAGAATATTACATCATAAATGCATTTGGTTAACTAGGACATGGATGCTATATACATATATATGGACGTTAAAGTTAACTGAAGAGATAAAGGGGGAAACACATCCTAATGTTTAATATTGGTCGCTACATTTATTTATTTATTTTTTTATGTATGTATGTATGTATATATGTTTGTTTGTTAAATCTATATTTTAGATTTTAGATTATAATATGTTATATAATACAATATAATTTAATAGAATATCATATATAGTATTAATAATAACTCTATTGTATGCATATGTGTTAATCATTTATGATTATATATGCATGTGTGTTGATTATATATATATCACATTGTATCATATCATATCATATCTCAATATGTCCTAAATACCATGCATTTAATAATTTGACTGCCATATATAATCAACAGACATGCATATAATAATGAACTCTAAGAATATAGTTTCCATATAATTTAGTAAGGATTATTATTAATATGTAATTTGCACAAATGTAATCTGCCCCATTCTTGTTAAGATGTTCCGTGCTTGCTGAGAAGATGCTATTAATGCAGTTTAACTTATGGTGCATTAGGAACAAAAACACAGAAAGCACTACAGGCTAAACATTTATTATGCTGTGGAATAACAGTTTTCATTCCTGGATCTGTATCAAAGCATCTAACAATATGAACGCTCGCCTAGCATCTGGCTTAACTTCATGTGATGATGCTAAAACCTGTGACCTGCTTAGATAAAATGATTCACACAGGTCTTTGATCGCTGATTAGATGCTATGGAAAACTTTGGTTAATTATTCATGTATTTAATCTACAATAAACGCAGCCTGCTCTGCAGAAATAAAACTTCTTTGAGATGAAGCTAACAAGAGCCCACACGTCAACATTGTTTTGCCATAAGTAAACAATTGCAATGTCACGTAAAACAGTCCCACCGCTTTAGAAGGTGCTTTGTGGATGTGCCGTAAGTGAAATACGGGCTGTGATCGGTAACAGACTTCAACACTTAATTAGTGACACGCAGACCACCAGGCATGACCACCATGTTTACATCGCCTTTGCACCATATCAAGTGTGTCTAAACAGTCTACACAGGACGACAAAGTCTTCCACATAACCCCACACAGACAAACACAGTTTCCAGAGAATTGTTATACAACCGACCAACTGTTAAAACACGTATTACATGATTAGAAACGTCTACACACACAGATGTGTTTTGATTCTTATTATTTCACCATAAAAGGAATGAAAATGACTTGACGTTTGTTAAGCATACTGTTGGAGCTTAATTTGTAAATGATTTAACCGTAAAGAGGACTGTCCTCCATCACTAACTGATAAATAGTGTAAATGAATGAGACTGATCCTTGCAATTGACCTCGGAATGAGCTGATCAGTTTTTTAAATACGACTCAAAACAGAATTAAACTGGTGTGTGAAACTAAATAAACGCATTTGAAAATAAATGGCTTTAACACTTTTAATCGTATTGATTACTTACAAACATAAATTAATCACATGCTATTTTTGAATGGCTGCTAAAATTGCAGCAGTGCAATTTAAAAAAATAAATAATTTTTTTGTAATTATATGGATGTGTATCTATATATATATATATATATATATATATATATATACACACACACATATACAACATTATATACATATACAATTTATTTATTTTTTTACAGATGCATAAATGACAAACATATGAAACTTCTTTAAATTGAATCCGTAAATATACTGTACATGCATACATGTATAAATATAAATAAGTATACACAATGCATATGTGAAGTGCATATATAATTGCATATCCACTATTGCATTAATGTAGCAGTTTTGAATAAGACTGCCAGCCCGACTCCAATCACTGACTCTTGCTCAAAGACCAAAATATAACTGCACGAACGTGCATTCACTCGCACATGACAAAAGGAAGTTGTAACAGCCTGCCAGGTTTCTTGGTCATTGGCAGAGCTTCACACAAAGTAAATGTGTGGCTCAGATTGCAGTCAAACATTTTGCTAAAAGAGATGCCGACCCATTTAGGGCTGTTGTTTGAACGCAAATGGATAGCAGAAAAAGGATACCTCAAGGCTTTCAGAATTGTGTACAGATGCACCTACCCAACTGTTAGCTATAGTCAATCCCAACTAATTATGCACTTAGAAATGTTTTCTTGGTGACTGAGGTTGCCGGTCCGTACATGTTTCTTGTTAGATTGGTGCACTTTGTTTTCCCCAATAACATGCAGCATGCAGACATACGGTTGGGTTGTAAATGAAGTTGTTTACATAATGTCCTTGTTCCAAGCCACTTGTGTCCTTTAATGATTGCGACAGATGCAACAACTCTTAATTTTAAATGTGAACACTTGGGGTCTGGATTTAGGCAAAGAATAAATCAAAACGTTAGAAAGGTTATTAGTTCACACACTTTTTTTTTTTTTTTTTTCAAGAGAGAGACTTTTTCACTCTATAGTTATTATAGATTATGGACTGCTACTTCACCCTGAAGTCTTTTTGTTTGTTTTTTTTAATTAAAAATGTTTTAATGATAGATTTATTTCTTACAAACATAAAACCACCCCATAACTGTACGGATAAAGAGTACTACTACTACTGATCACACTCAGCTTTTGATTTCAAAAGAAATTGATGGAGAATTGATGGACTGGGTTGGTGTTGATTGCTTGTGTAATACTGTGATGTTTTTTTAATCAGCTGTTTGGACTCTCATTCTGACGGCACCCATTCACTGCAGAGCATCTATTGTGAGCTAATGAAGGAATGCTACATTTCATTAAAGGAAATGAATAAAAAAACTCACCTACATCTTGTGTGCCCTGAGGGTACATTTTCAGCATTTTTTTATTTTTATTTTTTTTTGGCTGAACTATACCTTTAATACCCTTAACATCACGACTATGGACAAATATGGCATGGATTTTTAACGGTAAAGCCGATTACCCATTCGAAATGCATCATATCATATTTTAATCCCTGACCTCTTTATGACATCTGGCTGGATGTTTACTTTTTTCCGTCGTTAAATATGGGCAGCTTTCCCATCCTAATTTCCATGACAGCTGTCACACTTGTAAAGCAATTCTGGTGTCAAGACCAGCACCGAACACGCTGCTGAACCTGACGCTCCATGCCAACCACAAGCACAATCTACTTCATTATTTCCCATGTTCTATGAAAAAAGATTCGGCGGATATTTGAGGTTAAAATGAGGTAAATGTTCTTCCTCAGATTGAAGCTCGCAAGATGCCGAGAGGTCCGTAACAGATTCTCATTACTTTAAATTTCTCGTAATAATTCCCTTTTACTGTTTTATGCCTCTCTCATCCAATCTGTAAAAGTATCATTCCCACCTGCATATAACAACCTGGCACACATTAGCTCAACGCTATTATCGCTCTCTGAATTGTGAGCTGTAATTTTGGCTGAAAGGAATGGAAATTCATCATTTCTATGCACATCTCCCATGGTGATGAATGACAATTTATTTTATTTTTTTTTCCCAATCATTCTGCTTTTCCTCAATTGAGATTAGATAAGAGCTACATTTTCAACAAACAGGCCTTACACCATAACTAATACTGGCCAAAATATTTTGGGCTAAAAAGTTTAATAAAAATGAAAACTAAAAAACTAAATACTGTAAGTCATAACCGCAGAGCTCAGGTGTTTGGAGTTTGTTGCTAAGACATTGTTATAAGGTTTCAAGGATATTATGGGCTATTGCTATGTGGTTGATCACTACCCCGAGACAAAAGTGACAATTTTCGAAGTTGTAGCACTGGCAGATAACAAGAAAACTTTAGTCCACTTCATATTCCAAACTACATGACTATATTTGTAGTTAGCAATGTATTCCACTACATTACTTGTTTTAGCAAAAATAATCAGACTACTTGTTGATTATTTTTTAGATTACTTTTTTATCACATTGATTTGAATAAGAATAATATATTAAAACTAACCTAAAAATAATACAAAGACAAATAAAATAAAATAAAAATATATTAAATTATATGTTATTAACAATTTTAACCCCAATTACACAAAATGAATACTGCATGAATAATATACAATCATGAAATCAGTTTCAAGAGTTCACGCTTTCCTCATTAGTAAGTTTTAGCGGGTTTGGCATGATTTCAGGGGAGCGAGCCCGGGAGAACAGCGAACCATAAACCCTAGTGGTATGAGCCCTAGTGTGGACAAGGGTTTGAAGCTCGGCTCGGTCCCAGACTGCTCCCCCCGGAGGCGTGGATTATAAAATAGGGGGAGAAGGGGAGGAGGAGGGAAGCTTAAACCGAGATGTGGAAGGATTGAAAGTTGGGGTTTATATAGTAAATAGGGGAAGAATCTATTGGGCGAGAGTGATTGGGAATACTTAGCTGATGGGCTATCAGCTGTGTTTGATTCATTTGTATCGCATTCCTCTTGAAATGCGTTATTTGCAAGACTGTTCACTAAAAAAAAAAAAAAAAAAATATATATATATATATATATATATATATATATTCTGTTCTTATTATTATGTTTAAATGTTAATTATGTTTAAAGCTTAGAAAGGCTTTCAAGCACAAGCAATAGTAACACAGGTTCTTGAAAATAACTTCTGTAAATGTATAAATTGTTTACTCTGGTGGTGCTTTAGAACACATGCCAACGATCGCTTTGTTTTAGAAGCTATGGATCAGCAGGCAATTGATTCACACGTGATTAAAGAGCCTCAAAACAGCCTTTTTGCTTGTACCAATTTACTGTTATAAAAGTTGAATACGTCACAGCTCTCAGAAGCAGAGCTACACACATTTGTTCACAGAGCTTATTGCCTGCTGATAATGAACCCGGCGTGACTGACTCGTTTGGCCTTTTCCATATCGTTTTGTAGATCCTTGAAGTCAATTAATTTATGCTGCTGTTGAAGATGTCTTTTAATTAAGATGGCTAAGGCTCAATTAAAATAAGAATTGATTTATCCTCTCTTTTTTAAATTGAACAATTTATTTGAAAGCCCTCAAAATCACCCATCCACCACCCCATGTTGTTTCAATCCTTTCTGCTGTTTTTTTGGGTCTTTCTTCATAAAATGATTGTTCCCATTGACTTTGTCTGTCAAACATAAAAAAAAAAAAAAAAAAACACCATGAAAGCAACATAAAAGGTAGAGTATATACCTCACATGCTGTTAGGCCTCCTTCTCACAAATGCATTGTAAGCTTTTAACGATAATTTTGGGCCCTTTCTTTCTTTTTTTTTCCTTGGCCAGGCATGGCCACTTCAACAGAAAAAAAACATGATAACTTTATAAAAAATTACTATATATAAACCACCATTCAAAAGTGTAGGGTCTGTAGGACTTTTATGCACTTAACAATGCTGCACTTTTCTGAATAAAGCACAGTAAAACGATGCACTACTGTATATGTTTTCAGCAGCCATTAGACTTCAGTGGAAAAGAACTCCCTCCAATCCTTCAGAAACAACTTTGCTGTCATTTTTGGATTAATTTAACACATGCTTGCAAAATAATTATAGTAATTTATTTTCAAAAGTAGTGATCTAAAATTAATTTGTTTGCTATTCCGAATTTACTTGAGAATGCCTTTTTTTTACACAGCATTGCAATCCAAATGAAAACATAGGGAAGTAAAAAAAAACAACTATGAAATCAATTTTGATTAAACGTGTCCTTGACAGACAGATGTTTTCTTTCTTCTGTTTGTGTTGAATTGCAATGCCTTAGATAGCTTTACAGATAGACAAAAAAATAGATGAATTATTGTGGTGCACTAATTTGCTGTTGAGATCCCATATCAGTTCGGATGCTTCCTTTCAAGAAACATCTATGTAGGCCACAGACAGCCAGGGCACTGACTAAGCTTTTAAACAGCGCTTGTTTTTGAAAGCGAACAAACTGCATCTTCAACGGCTCTTCACAGCTCAGATTATTGGGAGTGTTTGAAAGGAGACTGTATTAATATTTCACATGCTTTGTGAATTAGGTTAATCTCCCCCCTACTCCCATATGCGGGACTCCAAATTTCTTTCATTTCTCTTCAATCCTGTCTCAGTTTCACAATGGGAGGGCTGAGCTTCAGCTGCTCTGGGAAACCATGGCAGATGTGTTAGAGAAGGTGGAAGAGGAGAGAAACCAAGGTTGGGATTACAAAGCATGACATCTGGAGCTGATAACAAGATATACCCATGTCTACCTCAGCCGGCTCCACACATACACTTACATTTACATTCAGAGAGACAAACTCCCACGTACAGACACAAAGAACTGTTTTACTATTCACATTAATGAATGTGAGCGGTCACTGCAGTCTTGAGTGCTTTGTCAGGTCTAAATAAAACTCAGCTAGATTTATCTCTTATGAACATCGTCTGAAACAGTTGAAAGATTTTACTGAGCAGAAGAAGTATGAGACGTGATAAATTGTATACAGGAGAGACCGGGGCTAGTTGTCACATAGACGAGTCAAAGTTCCAGATCACTCAAACATTTGCTTTCTCTAGCAATGTTTTTTTGTACAATTAATGAACAAACAATAGTACTACACTGAAAATTGCATTTAAATCTATAATAAAAAAAGAAAATTGCTTATATGCAGCACATATACATCAAAATAAATGTTTTTTTTTATTTATTTGTTTTTCTCTCTCTCTAAATTGTTATCATTTGTGAAAGAGAAGATGCAAACTGCACTCTTTTGCATGTTAAACTGCTAAAACTTTTTTTGTCCCTGTGGTGAAAACTCACCAAACTTTACATGCATGAATAATCTGTAACTAATTGCGTTTTAAGTAATTATGGTTTGGATGGGATGTATGGTTGCCTAGAAACAAGCGGTTACATTTTAGATATTAAAAATCAGTCAGCCCTGCTATCTCATTTGAAATAGAGAGTAAAGATTTCACAAAAAAATACATTTTATAATGAGGTACAACATTTGCCTGAAGGACTCTATCCTTATAAGTTCTATCATTAAAACAGTATTTTAGGTAAAACCTTTATAAGCCATATTGTTATGCACTACTAATTTAACATTTTATTCCAGTTTTTTTTTTTTTTTTTTAGTGGATCTACAAATTGAACCACTAAATAGTACCACTAAAGAGACTTAACTCAAACAGCAGTAACAAACTTAGTTTGAAACAAGTGAGTCTCCACAATAATAATAATTATAATAATAATAAAAGTACAACTCCTACACTCGCATGCTTAATTTGTGCAATTTTCAAAAAGCAATAAAGACGGCATTTGTCAATGCGGTAGTAAAACTATTGTGATTTGACACACATCCATGCTAAATCTAGCAATATTTCTGGGAGCACAGGGTAAGTATTATATAAAGTGTCAAGTATCAGTGTTGAGCTCTAAAAACGCAAATATTGCAGCTCAAGTCCACATGACATTCACAAGCAATATCAGGCATAATTTTCCAGAGTTTAGTACATTTCAATTTATACTGGATTATGCTGTCTAAAGTTGGTTGAAAAATTGTTTAAAATATATAGGTTCCCACTGTGACAACTTAGCTCATGAAGAGTGACAACATGCCTTGAGAGCAGACAATAGCTTGTAATTTTTTTATTTTTTCAAAAATATGTGAAAACTTGAAAGTTATAGCACAATCGGAAACATTAAATGCCTGGCAAAAGACCAAACTGCTTTCAAATTATAACAATGGGACTAAACACTTTAAATTGAACCCACCCTGTTTGTCATGTTTCTTAATTGCATATTCTTTTTCTGCAAAAAACGCCACACAAAAGAACTGAGATAAAGTATCCAGACCTTGGTGAAATCCTCCCTCCCGACACATGAATTACCATAATAAAGCGAGCAGGTGTGCCACGAGTAACAAAACAAGCCTAGTTACAATCTTGTACACAGTGATGCAGTTGACATTGTTAAAGCTCTCCATTAAAAAGTTCAAGTCAGCACTAGCTGTGGAGGTAAACACGAAAGCTAATTACAGCAATTAAGCAGTTTTGCCGCACTGCGGAATGCACCAAAATATTTTCCCTAGGCAATTTCATCCCGCAACAAACAATTGGGTTTTTAAAGGGGTCGCGGAGGGTGTGTGAAGGAAATGGACAATGCTGGTCCCTGGTGACATGTAGTAACTCGGTCCAAACTGATCTTTGTCCTAAAAGTTGAAAAGAAACCAGGTTTTTACCAGTTACTACAAATCTAGCGTTCTGGGTCAGAGCTTGAATCATCAGTGCTGCACTGACCCCAGCTTTGGCCCGTCCAGATAACATTCGATTTCACCTTTAAGCTTGAGGAGCTTTCTAAAAAAATATCTCCTTTGTTTGAAAAGAACAGGGTGAAACTAAGCTAGCTGGATATAGTTTACAAACCACTCTTTCTTTAGGGCATGAATCACTAATACTGCGGTTGCTCATACTGCGGGTTAGAGATGTACACAGACTCCTGGCTGCACAATTCATACAGCAAAGGTGACGGCAAAACTTTCAGAGTGTTAAAAAATATTATGATTGTAAATAAATGCTTTTCTTTTGAGCTTTATATTCTTATATTCAAATTATATTCTATCATCTACAAATCCTAAAATAAACATATATGAAGCAGAGCAACTATTTTCAACATTGATAATAATCAGAAATGTTTCTTGAGGATAGTTTGCACATACAGTGTGTTGAAAAGTTTTTGCATATATATCATCCATTTAAAAACAAGTCATACTTTTCTCACAGTTATTCCTTTAAATAATGTTCATTTATAGAATTGTTTTGTAAAAATATAACTAAGCAACCACAAATAAATATTCTCTCAAACCTATTCTGGCTCAAGCCTGGACCGTAAAATTAAGCTATAATATAACTATGAACTTCAGAATGCCAAGCACACTTTCAACAATAATATTTCACCCGCTTTGTGTTTAAATCAGATACGATATGCTTTTCTAAAGTTAGGATGCATAAACTCATAATGAGCAGAGAAACATCAGTTTTCTCAAAAGCAAAAAAAAAACATTTCTTTTGATGGCTACTGTACACAAGGAGGAGAAAATAATTAGGGGGCTGTTGTCACAGTAAAACACTGGAACTCTATCGGGACGCATCAAAAACCTCCATTTATTAATTAAATTGGCCGGTGTTGAGGACCTGTGTTGTGTGACTCTTATTAGAATGGGAAAGAGATACGAAGGCCATTCAAAGCGGAGGAAAGCCTAATCGTTCTCTGCGATCTTTTCCCGTCCCTACATGAATGTATAGAAATTTCGGCTGCTTCTGCGTGGGAGACATAAGGGAGATGGTGAGAGGGATAGTTGACTCCTGGCCCCCTGGTCTAGATGGACATTTTCGCCCGTGAGTGTCAAGAGAGCAGGCGTTCTGGGAGAAGTCATTTCTCCCTCAAATGCTACGGCAGACACAAAGGAGTTCAGTGTTGTGTGTTTGAGGGGGGCTTGCGGCTCATTTTTCCAGCGTTAGAGCTATCAGCAGTCTTCGTCTCGCCACCAAACAATGCCCGCTTCTGATCAAAGTGCACAGAGACGTGACATTCACATTCAAGTTTACGAGCTGCAGAATGTATTATGCCACCGACAAAAGAGGAGCAGAGAGAAAAAAACACGCAAGCAAGACAAGGGGAAAAGGAAGTGATTGAGAGAGGGATCTTGAGAATGTGTAAACATTTTTGCAGTTTTTCACTGACAGTTCCCAAAGGAAATTTCCTCCTTGGTTTGTATAAAGAGTTGACTTAAGATGTTTCCACAGGAGAAATAAAAAATTAGGGCTTTTGTTGGATTAAAACATTATGCAAATGAATAAATAGAATCAATTTGCATAAAATAATATTTGCTGATTAAAAAAAAATCCTAAAAATATCACAATTAAAAAATATTATGGCAGATGAGTAAAGTATTGAATAGACATCACAAAGAAGTTAATTTTTGTTATAAAAACCTCCTGGACAACAAGCAGTCTGGCTACAGAGGTGGACGTTCAACCAAGATGCACTCAGTTGTTGAAGCCCTAATACTGGCGGTAGTATCTTCAGTACTCTCATTGCTGAATCTGTCCGCTGCTTTTGACATGGTTAACCACCAGATACCCCCATCAATCTTATTGGCAAAGGGTATCTCAGAAACTCCACTATAGTGATTTGAGTCTTGGAGAGGTGAGGTGCCCAAGTCACAACATCTAGCTACTGGGGAGCCTCAGGGATCAGTTCTTGGACCACTTATCTTCTTTGTCAACATGATATCATTAGGTTCTGTCATTCAGAAACACTTCAGAAAGACTTTTCATATGCCTACTATGCTGATGACACTCAACTCTGCCACTGCATAAACTAGAAGTCCTTCAAAAAACGCATAAAACTGTGATTGATGACGAGGGGAATATCTCAGACTATACTGCTGTAAAATCCTTATGTGCCCCTTAGAAGCTTCTATTCTGCAAGTGAACAGCACATTATTGTAGCATACCAACTCAGTCTGAGCAGCTGAATCATTAGCCATCTTGCACACAAATTGCCAAATTGCACACACACACAAAAAAAAAACACTTATTCTGTCTTTCTGTGACCCTCTAACTCTCTAATTCCATTTTATCTATTTGTTTGGTCCTCCAAGACTTGTACTCTATTTGTTTTCTAATTACTTGTTTTCTTAAAAAAAGCCTCCAACACTACCGTTCTTTATTCTTTTTTATTTATATCTGTGTCTTTATTTATTTTTTATTCAGTTTATAAAAAACTTGCCACGTGTACTGCATTAGGTTTTGATTGCTTCTGGTGTTCTCATTCATAAGTCACTTTGGATAAAAGTGTCTGATAAATTACTAAATGTGAATGGTTTATGTTTATCATATTAATGTGGTAGGATGAAAGGCCCAACATAAACAGATTACAGATAAAACAAATATCACTGGATTATGCTTTATAAGTAAATATTTATATTTCTTTCTAAAATAGCTTTTCTTGACCATAAGTAGTCACAATTGATGAATTGTGTTATATATTATATGTTATGTATTAT
>JAUYWG010000031.1:16065580-16078987 GCA_034779775.1 Enteromius afrohamiltoni | reverse complement strand
TACTTATGGCCACCCCTATGTGAGTAGTGATCTCACCCTGGCCACCCCAGGAAAAATTTTCTGGCTCCGCCACTGCCCATTAAGAATAGGCCTATTTAATCACAACTGTAATTGGGGACCAGGCTTCACACAGCAGTGGCTCCATCTGAAGATACAAATATGGATTTTCCTCCCACATGTCTGACGCAGTAGATTCACTTGAGTTCAGTTCCTCAATGTTGCACTTAGAGGCATTATACAACAAAATTACTTTAAAATCACTTAGATTTGCAATGCAATTCACAATACAATGAGATGCAAGGCACTTTACAAAGATCTTTTCAAAAACAATCTGCTGCCACCAATGCTGGGAAAAAAAAAAAAAAAATAAATTATAAATTTAAAAAAAAAAAAAAAAAAAAAAAAAGGTCTAATAACTATACACAAAAGCAGAAGTTAAAGACTCAAATTATAATTTTTTCTAAGCTTGATGTATTCTTTCCTCCAGAACATTTACACTCTTTTGTGAGCATCAGATTGTTGCTGCATAAATTTCAAGTAAATGTGGCATAATTTGTTTGACAAGGCAAACAATGTCTTGTAACACCAGGAGAATGTCTCTCTCGTGTCACAGAACAGTTGCCACATTAACTAGAATGGGTGCTCAGTGATGCAGATATTTCCTACAATTAAATTCATTTATTCAGCTAAAGGCCTGGAGGTAAAGGCCACGCTTCTTCAGGATTGAATAAGTGAAAAATGAATGAACGATTCTTTTAATGAGTCTTTTTGTTCATAGATTCAGATGTGCAATGGCAATTCATTTTCTTAATTAAAGAAATAATTTTAAATATTATTTTCATATTTTAACAAGAAATATTCTTTTTAATATATTTGCGGTGCTTGGTAAGTCAAGCAACACAATTAAATTTTACTCATAATTAGGGTTGAGGATATATGCTGTTAATTTTCTGAACTACTAGACTTGATGAAAAAATGCTTAGACAGCAATGTACACCATATATTAATCAGAACACCTTAGTATTCACAAAGCAACATCGGCAACAAAGAAACTGCATAGCGATGCTCTAAAACAGGGCTGTCCAAACTCGGTCCTGCAGAGTTTAGCTCCAACTAGGGATGTCAATTTAGGATCATTTCCACAATCAATCGTCATTTAAATTAACTATCAATTAATCGATTAATCATTAACCTAATACTGTAAAATGCATATGGGCATCTATTGCAGGGTTTTTGCATTATTGCATTGCACTGTTGCATTATTTGCTGTAATGCTGATCCCGTCGAGGAAGACACCTTGTTAAAGGATTTCATGACACTTGTTTTTTTTTTTTTTTATTTAAACATAGCATTTACATTTTAAAATATTTAAAATAAAAGGATTTCAAACGTATGGCATTTGGGGCTGGGACGCGCGGTCAGTGATCTGCTTCCAAAACAACATAGTTTTATGAACAGTTTTTACGTATTGGCACGACCTCACACGATTTTGTACGATTTGTCTAAAACCCTGTGACAGGCAGGTTTAGGGGCGGGGATAGGCTTTTGGTCATTCGTACAAATTCATACGATTTGGCAACTCGTAAAATACGCACAATTTAGAAGCTCGAGGTTCACAACTACCTACAACTAGCCTTAGTGCTAATCTGAGAACTCTTATGTGTATAACAAAAAAAGCCTTCTACACAACTTCTCTGTTTCTGTTTTATTTTCAGAATGCTTTAAAGCTATCAGTAGATGCCACCAAAGGTAGCCTAACATTATACACTTTATTAAACACTTTCTCACTTGGCTGAAGAGAACAGCTATTTATCAAGGAGTATATTGCATTAAAGAAAACTGCCATTTCAGCGTTCCACGGTAACAAAATGCTTCATTTACAATGAAAGATTAAAACACTTAACTCACTTGTCAATTTCCATTAATAAAGGGCAAAAAAAAATTCTACAAAGTGCTAAACACTGAAATTGATACCACAGTAATAAAGCCTTGATCCTAAAAAGTTAGACTATTATAGTCCAATAACAAATATTAATTTAGTTTTTGAATTAATATACTATTGAAATGGTGTAGGCTATGCAAACAAAGGATCGTGTAATTTCAAATTTTGTGCTATGTCGTTGTGTTATTAGCACTGATAATCGCAGTGATATTGAAGTGTCTTGTAATCACAGCAGGAGTTCATTTGTAGACTATTTGCTCTCACATTTTGGGCTCACCTTTCTTGGAAAAGAAGTATGTTAGCAGTTGCTTTCCCTCATTTCTTTTTTTATCCCTTTCATTCCTATCTTTTCTTTTCTGAGAACCGGATTTAGCTTTGTTAGACATTATCCTCCACAGCACAGTTATGCACTGCTGTCTGCCGCTTCAGCAGAATGAACTCTACTTCAGATGCTCCTAGTCAAAAAGCTTGGTGAAGGTGGACTAAACCATTTCGTGGAAGGGAGAGGGGGCCTGTCCTTAGACTATATATATTTAATACATCAATCAACTGATCCATTTACCCAAAATATTAGCATTACATTACATTACATTACATTAGTCAAGTACATTTATTGTGATCTTAAAATTATATTTAAAGGAAAATAAAATTTCGCTCCTCAGGGGCCCTCCCCCCACTTGGGGCCCTGGTAATTTAGTCCCACCTTTCACCCAACTACAACACCTGATACCATAATGTGGTAAACGCGGGGATTTAAAGATTAATTTGTTACTATCACTTAAATTGTTCCTGCATTTAAGTTAAATTATGGGTTTTCTCTTGAAAAGTTCATGAAACATCAGTAGTCACAAATTAATATGTCGTAGGAACGAATGAAAAAGGAATGAATACATCTGTGCTGTTTCCATCAGCAGCCCTGACAAATTGTGCCGGAAACATGATAATAAAGCATGACTTTATTATTACTATTTTAATACAAAATCACAGTGTGTTGTATCTGTTTTAATGTAGGTTCAAAGTTTGGATCGTGTTAAAAGCGTAGTTTGTACATTCAGTCCTTTCACAGTCACTCACAGCTGTTTTGCACATGAGCCGCACACACCCCAAAATGAAACGAATCGATTATGACAGCATCTCTTATCCTCCATTAATGGATCATCGTTTAAACATTGATAAACCCTGCCAGACACCGTCCTTCCAGGACTGAGTTTGGACAGCCCTGCTCTAAAATCCAGCTACAAAATTAAGCATTCACATAGCAACACTTTGGCAACCTCCACAACATCAAAGCAAATGCATTGCAATGATAAAAAAACAATGTAACATTCATATAGCAACACCTTGGCAACCCACCAATAGCCATAAATGTAGCAATTCCATAGCAATGCCTTGGCAACTTAAGAAAACACCATACTATTTGCATAGCTACACTCTAAAACTAGTGTAAAAAATGTATGTCACATAGCAACACCATGGTAACCTCCACAACTTCAAAGCAAAGGTAAAAGCTAGTCAGATCATTTGTATTTATTTTATCAGGACCTTGGCAACGCACCACAACATCACACAGTAGCGACTGCTGTGAAATTCATATAGCAACACCTTGGAAACCTCCACAATAAAATAATGCTGTAAAAACAAGACAAAAATTCAGATTTTACATAGCAACACCTTGACAACCCATTAAAACATTATAGCAACACTGTAAAACCTTATGCATTTGCATAGCGACCCTTTGGTAAATTCAAAGCATTTGCATAGCATTCCTCTAAAATCTAATCAGAACATCTTTGCATTCACATGACAACCCACCACAATCTCAAAGTAGGTGCATAACAAACTACATAGTACATTTTGGTATTTCCATAGCAATTTTTTTTTTTTTTTGAAGCAATGATTTAAAAAAAATGCAAATACATAAAATCAATTTGAGCAATCTATTTTACACAGTTTAGCTCTCCTCTGCTGTATCAGTAAGATGTTTTCACAGCAATGCGATTGAACATGCATTTTAGAAGAAAATCCATGCTGTTAATAATATAGGCCCTTTTATCATCTATGGAATACCTCCCTTGAATTATTAAAAATAAAGGACCTGTCCAATTTATTCCAATTTTATCTCAGAGGAATCTTAATATTTAATACACCACATTCACCAGTGCCAAAATCCCAGCATAATGTACTTTCTGTCGATGCAGAATGAAGCTCCTTCTATCCTTCGGTCTGATAGCGATATCCAGCTTTCAGTAATACTTAATGACAAATCCGCCTCTTTATTCCCTGTGATATTGATAATACGATCCAGTGATATTGCTGCAGTAATCTTGATAGCAGGCACATTTTTTTGAAGGGTTTTTGATTTACTAAGCACTACTCATTAGAGCTCTAGGTACAACGTGATCCCCTTTTGTAAACACTCAACCAATGGCCGCCATCCAATGTAAATCAATGTCAAATCGTGACAAGGAAAGTCGCGTGGCTCTGCTCTGCTGAAGTAAAGTTTATAGCGGCTCCCTGTAAATAAACTCAGCACACAAACAGTTTATTTGGAAAAAGGGCAACCTGCTTCTTTGTTCCTATTCAGATTTTCACATTCGTGGAGGGATAAGGTTATGGAAGGACACAGGCAAACATGACGTCGTATTGCCAGCTTTGAAATAACCTGAATTTGACACAGTGAACAATGAATCAGGGCAAAATCCATCAGGAGGATGGGGGACTGTTGTGCAACCAAAGTCAAGGCTCTAAAATTGCTCGTATTCTTTCAATTAGCTCAAGGCCAGACATCATGTCAGCGTGTTACCACGGGTCAACTCACATTTGAGATGGTAATCCCAAGATAATCCTATCATCTCCTTAAACATTCTCACTGCATTTAGGTGGCTTCACTGATAGATATGTTTCAGTTCTGCTCCAAAACATTAGACTGCCAATCCAGACAGCTTATTAGGGAATCATTTACATGCTGGTGCAAGAGATTAAATGGTCTATAGTAATATATAATCTATAATAACAGATTGAATGGTTATTATGATTATAGACCATTAAATTATGTATAATAATAATATAGTAATATCATACAACAATTATATATAAATATAATAATGTTCATTTAACAAAGACTTTTGAAAAGTTGTTCAGTTTTGGTATAGTGGCAGGTCACCAGAAATAAATACATTTATGGGAAACACATCCCACAGCACAATAACCTGAGACCAACTTCATTACCTGCGTTTGTAGCCGACAGCATTAACCAGACCCTTAAACAAACACAGACAGGAAGTTAACTTCGGCAAGGTGCGTGTGCCTGATGAAACCGTTTGTGTAAATAAAAAATATAAATATTATTATTATTAATAATAATAATAATAGCAAATGCTTATTTATTCTGTTACTGATAAAAAATAAAATAAAATATGGGTGTTTACGGCATTACCAAATATACATATATCTGTCTTTGTGCTATTGGTCTCACAGCCGTTTTGAGTGCAATTTGAAGTGAGAATTTGGGTTTTGGTTGATGTAATAACAATTTTTGTCTGTCTGTCCATCACCCTCTGTTAAAACTGTAGGATACTGGTAAAATAGATTTAGTAAATGTCTGTGTTCTGAAAAGCATCAAATTAAGTAATTATTTGTTTTATCTCAGGATCTATGTAGTCGGAATCTATTAAGCAAGATTATATTAAGGGGAAAATGTTTTTCTGTGGTAAGCACTGGTAATTAGAGAGCAGACAGCCAAAATAAATAATAATAAATTGCATCATTAATAAAAATAAAATATTAAAAACCACTGACACAAATATGTATTTTAGTAATAATAATAATAATAATAATAAGTGTTATTGTTGGTATTCATAAATGCCAATATTTAAAAAATTATTTGAAAAAAAAAAAAAAAAGTTAATCATCCAACATAATATTTCACTTAAGGATGTATTATTATTATTATTATTATTATTATTATTATTATTATTATTCATAAATGCCCAATTTAAAAAGTTGTTCCAATATTTTAATAATAATAATATTTTTTCATAAAATCATCCAACATATTTTTATTTACAATGTGTTCTTATAGCATTAAGAAGCCTCCTCTGTGCACGCTATGGCTTTGTTCTAGGTCCATCAGGCCAGGATGGTCACGACCCGGAAGTTCTTTCAGAACTCTGTACCGCAACGTACTACGCGCTTCGTGTGACGAAGGTTACGGCGCGGGCTCTGGGTCGTGCGATGTCCACTATGGTGGTCCAAGAGCGCCATCTGTGGCTGTGTCTGGTTGACATGCGAGATGCGGGCAAGACCCGGTTCTTGAACGCTCCAGTGTCCCAGACCGGCCTCTTCGGCAATGCGGTGGAAACTTTCGCCCAGCAGTTTTCCGGTCCCTGAGATGTTTGGACATGCTCTGATATTTGTGATTATTTCAACTACTTTTAACATACTATTGACCAACACATAATTGTTTTTTGTATACAGCAGAAACTGTGCTACAAAAATATGTGACCAGGAGGGATGTACATGTTTGCATTTTTTAGAAAAAAAATATTATGCGTGGTTACTAAGTTTTGAGAAAATAAAACTCTAAAACAAGGCCATCCAAGCCATAGCGAATGGCCCTGAATAGGAATTTAGAGTAACCAGCCTATTATGTTAGAATATTTACTTCAGAATGATGTGAAAATCATTTTAATTACTTATTAGCAGAAAACAATATAGTGTTTAAATTTTTTGAAAGACTTTTTTTGAGGCTGAAAGCTTGTATGCAGGGGCGTGAGAAAAACCATGAATATTCAGTGATTATCACCTGAATTGACAAAGCCCCCCCCACCTAATGGCCCATGAATGTGACAGTGACAGGTAAGTCAGGTAACAATGAATGTGAGGAGATTGAAAAAACAGTTTTTTAAAATGATTTGTTTGTTTTTTTACAACACAGTATAATGCAAATATACATAATAAAGGTCAAAGACACATTATTGAGCACAGAGCTACAGAGATGTGAACAGACTTTGAGTCAATCCTGAAAACAAGTGAACCCTGTAAATACCTGTTATTTGAGTGTTTGCTGTTGCTTTGCATGAATTCAAGAAAAAATAACCACCATCAGTATTCAGGGAGTTTGTTTTACCAGAGAATATCAGTGCTGATGAAGATCTGATGTTGGTACAGGACTCCTGGAGGAGATCAGCTTGAAGAGACTCGAGTATATGTCATCCAGGGTTATCATGCAGCAGTTTTCTGATCACTAAAAACAAAACAAACATACAAAAACATCTGTGAGCATGCTGATATCAGTATATGTATCATTGTGTTTCATCGTCTATTACTGTATATCAAACATAGAAACAGCATCACATCCAAAGAAATGTAATCAAAACGTATCACTCGATTTCAAAACATTTTAGTCAGGAATTACAGTTCAAGAAAAACAAACAATAAAACGTCAAGCAGCATTCATCATGCACTTGTGATACTGTTTTTATATCGTATTATTATATTACAGAACACAGTAGGCTAACAGCATACAGCCGGTCAACATGCTACACTCACATTCAGACATTTTAGTCAGGTGTAGTTCAACGAAAAACCAAAAGCACACAATACCACGCAAACTCATACAAAAACAAACAGCACTCACTCATGAGAGTGACTGGAACAGATCGCACCCTGCATCTTGAGGTAAATCCATCTGTTATCTTCTTTGCTGAAGTCAGCGCTGTTTGTTTTTTTTTTCTCTGTCCTTCCGTGTTAGCTGTTGTGGGCGTGTTCATGTCGCGCGCGTCTCACGTGGAGATTGGAATGACAAAGCGATTGTAGCTCGTGGGAGTGGTCACTGCATTTAAAAGCAGGCACTTTAAGCTTTCTATAGAGATATTTCTCATGTCTGTGAGTCATGTTTTTGCGGAGTTACAGTTCATTTTATTGAAGGCTTTTTTAAAAACAGTTCACGGAGAGAACAAACAAAAATCGCGCAAATTTTTTATTTTCCTTATTTTGCAAAAGCACACACTTTTGTTGTTACTGAGAGTGAACTCAAAAAAGTAGACATTTAACACATTCAAATGGTATACAACACTTACTTGTGTGACCAAAATCAACAGAGTTATATTAGTGTATTTTACACTGATAAGAAAAAAAAAGACCCAAATTACGTGGGCGTGACGGCCGACCTCAGAAGGTTAAAGTCTACGTGGCTGCCATCTCTGAAAACCACAATCTTGTCGATGCCAGGTCCGTGGGTAAGCACGACCTGGTCATCAGGTTCCTTAGGGGGGCCAGAAGGCTAAATCCTCCATGGCCCCCTACTGTACCCTCTTGGGACCTCTCTCTTGTGCTACGAGCATTGAGAGGGGGTCCCTTTGAGCCTTTGCCAGCAGTCGAGTTAAAGTTTCTATCAATGAAAACTCTTCTCCTGCTCGCATTGGCCTCCATCAAGAGGGTAGAGGACCTGCAGGCGTTTTTGGTCGACGATTCATGCCTACAGTTTGGCCCGAGGATTCCCAGGTAACTCTGAGGCCACAGCCCGGCTACATGCCCAAGGTTCCTACTACTCCTTTCAGAGATCAAGTAGTGAACCTCCAAGTGCTGCCCCGGAGGAGGCAGACCCAACCCTAGTGTTGCTATGTCACGTCCGAGCACTCAGATGCTACGTAGACCGGACACAGAGCTTCAGGACCTCAGACCAGCTTTTTGTCTGTCACGGTGGACGGCAGAAGACGGGAATGCAGTCTCCAAGCAGAGGATGGCTCACTGTATAGTGAATGCCATCACCCTGGCTTATCAAGCACAGGGTGTGCCCTGCACCTTCAGTGTACAGGCTCACTAGACTAGAAGTGTAGCTTCGTCCGGGGCGTTAGCACGCAGCGCCCTGCTGACAGACATTTGTAGAGCTGCGGGTTGGGCGACGCCGAACACATTAGCTAGGTTCTATAGTCTTCGTGTCGAACTGGTATCCTCCCGAGTTCTCACCTCAAACAGAGCTGAAGAGCTGGAGTAGGACCTGTTCGGTCGGCTTAGCAATTGAGATTGCTAAAAATTGCGGAGCATCTAGTGCCACGCCCTTGGTGCAATTAATTGTAACGTATTGTAACCCTTGTTCGCTGAAGAAGGGAACGGAGACATCGCGTCCCATCGCCATGGATCTGTACCGCTGCTAGGGGCCATTACACAGGCTCGGCTCCTCAGCGAAAAATGAATGAATGCTTAATCCGCTGGCCTACTTATACTTGCGCTGCGAGTGCAGCTGGATATTAATCAGCATATGCCAATTTCATTGGCGTGTTTGTATACACACAGAGTTGATTTGCCATCTCGAAGCGAGATTCCTATTCGTCAATCACCGATGTGACGTCTCCGTTCCCTTCTTTAGGGAACAAGGGTTACGTAACCGAGACATTCTTTCCTTTACGCTTGCAAATCCTATTGTTGAAGCAAAGTAGCCCTAATTCACTGAAATTATAAAGCCTGGAAAAGCATTTTTTTATATAACTCCAATTTTATATACATGTAGGGTGGCTTGAGGGTGAGTAAATAGAGCATGTTTCTATATCTATCTGTAGACATGCGTGTCTTTAGCTTAGCAGCAAACCAGTCAGTTATGAGCTAGCATTTTAGTTAGCATGCTGCACTAGCATCTGTCTGCACTAGAAACATCTAAACATGTGGTAGATGGACATCTTCAACTGATGCAATGCATCCCGCTGTCTATTTCAAGGTGGTTTGTCAAGCCAGTCAATTCCAGTTTTAAAAATGCATCTCGAGACACCTGTGTTTCGTTCCATTCCATTGCTCTCGTGTAGTTTTTTTTTTTTTGAACGTGAAAGGCCCCTTAGAAGGAAGCTGCCTAGTTTTTTGGAACCAAACTTCTGCCTGCATAATGAATATCTGTGACACTAATGTATCTCTCAGCAATGTGGCTGTGTCTGCTATGATTACGAGAGACCTGTAGAGACTTTTTTCCCACATTTTTAGCATGAAGTTGCTTCACAAGTGGGTATAATTAATTCAGATCAGGAGGCTGCATATGGCGGCACCAGCGTGAGACGTAGAGAGCACAGCTGGGGTGCAATGCAGTCTGATTTACAGACAATTGTCACATGCATGCCCACTTTAATAGAGAGAGAAACCCTTCATTAAACTGATCAAAGAGTTGGAGAGATATCCAAAGGCTGGACTCAGGGGAACAGCAGCATCATGCGACATGAAGAAAATAACAACTATATATGGAAGCACACTAAAGTTACAAAGGGTGACACAGATACAGATAAGTAACTAACTGTTTTAGCTCAGGATCTATGTAGTCGGAATCTATTAAGCAAGATTATATTAAGGGGAAAATGCACAGTCTAGTGGTCAAACAATGTGCGTGTTTTCTGTGGTAAGCACTGGTAATTAGAGAGCAGACAGCCAAAATAAATGACATTTATTATATCACCATTGACACAAATATATATTTTTATTTTGTAGTTTAGTAATAATAAAAATAATTAACATAATACATAATAACATAAAACATAATATTTTAATTGATGATGCAATATTATTATTAATAAATGTCTAATTAAAAAGGTTTTCCAACGTGTTTGTTTGTGAACAAAATATTCATCAAACATGCATTTTAGTCTTGCGTACTATAGACCCAGATCCCAATCCAGCTTTGTGAATAGATTTCTGGCAATATTTTTTTATCGCACGATAAGAGTCTCGCGTTAATGCAGCATATTAACGCCGATAATGGCCCACAACTACTATATATATATATACAGAATATTTCACATTTTTATATGATTGATTTTAATATTACATCTATTGTAATTAAATCCTGGAGATTTACATTTCAGTCAGTCATCCAATCAATCAAAATCAGAAACTAATAAAACTGGCTGATGTTTATTGTTGTTCACACAATTTTCAAACGCATAAAAAAGTGAGTGAATTACAAAAACGTTTGGCCTTATTACTACCGTCATCACAAAATACCTCCCTTCGGGTTTATGATCTTAATTAAAGAGCAGTTGATTTTAAAGTGTCTCATTTTTTACCACAGTACTTCTCAAGGGACCAAACAGAATCAAGCAGAGCAGTGAAATATTATAGCATTTCTGATGCAACGGCAGGACAAAAGGATGCACAAATTTTCTTATGGCATAGTGAACGTCTCCTGCTGTGTCCACTGAGTGATGGATAAGTGACTGAGCACGTTTCAAAGAAAGCCTTGGCATGCCTCAGCAGAACACCTGCTGGGCTGCCTGAAAGGTGTTAAATCAGGGCTTATTTCTCTGGGTTAAGATCTGTAAAATTAAAAGCCATGAAGCCAGTAGAGGATGTGAGATGACAAAAAACAAGACAATGCGTAGAAAAACTGATCAAGCTCATCGTTTAAAGCATTAAAATTCTTATATTTATTTATTTTATTTTTTTCAATCCATCCGAATACGTGCGGAGACATTAATGCCTTCAGGAGACACACAAGGTCACGTCAGTTACGTCTAATATCAACACCAAGACTGGACAAGTTAGCAGCACACTCTATAATTACATCAGACACACAGATGTCCCGAATCCATCAGACTCACAATTATCTAAACATACAGTAGCCCTCCAAACATTACATTTCCATTCAATATTAGCTTGAAGCACCATTCAACCTTATAGATATGTCATTAAGCTCTATAAATATGTATATAGCCACATTCTCACCTGAACAATTTGCTTATGGTAATGAACTGGTCAGTGAGTGTCATAACAGCAGATGAATATTAAATGTAAGAGAGAACTGGTATTTGATAACCTGACTGCATTAATGGTGCACTCATGAATAGCTCTTCTGGTTAAAAAGTTTCACTTCATTTCACTCAATACAGTGAGATAATATAATTTGGAAGCTGCTAGAACTTTTCTCTGTAGCAATTAGAAGTAATGTAATTACAGATTAAAGTAATGCATTGCTGTTTAATTTGCAGTAAAATATTGGAGTTACTTTTCAAAATTCGTAAAACCAGTTGTCACGCTTCACCCTCACTCCCTCACAACTGGAAATTAGGTGCTGGACATCCGGTCAGCCTGGTTCTCCCAAGGTTTTTTCCCCCACTCTCTCATGGATGGGGTTTTGGTTCCTTGTCGCTGTCGCCTCTGTCTTGCTTAGTTAGGGACACCTGATTTCTAGGGATTATCATCGTCTTGACTACAGAGACAGTCTCTGCATTTGATAAATAAAGTTTAATTCTCGTCATTATGCATTACTATTACTCTGTTATTCTATTTGATAATGTTCAATGCTTTGCTACAATCTGTATTGTTAAAAGCGCTATATAAATAAAAGTGACTTGACTTGACTTGACACTCACAAGGATTACGAGCACCTGTCTATTCAAGTCACTAATCAACCACAACACTTAAACCCACACCAAACAGAACTCTGGGTCCGTGCTCGTTCTAGAGAAGTGGACTTCATTCTCTCCAAGAACTCCTTGAGGATTACCTGCTATACTTACCTCTCCTCGTTGTCTCCTAGATTCCCTCTGTGTCTCAAGGCTCCCCAGGATTCCCTCGGCGTTCTCCAGGACTGTGGTGTGTGGTTGTGGTTGTCTTCGTCTCTCCATCGTCTGTGTTCTGTGATCATCTCTCTTCACCTGCAAGCAAGTGAACGGCATAAACGTCAAGTTTATCCTCTCAGTATATCTCTGCAAAGTATTTACTCGCCTGCGATCATCTCCATTACATGCCTTTGTCGAACTCTTTATTTAATAAACTGTTTGTTTACACTTACCTCCTGAGTCCTGTCCGCTTCGTAACACCAGTTGCATTATTTTCACATTTATTGACCGACAGCTCTGTTCTCAAGTTGTGCAGATTTGTGCAGTCAATAGCACATTGTGTGCAATGTGTAAACGTTAATATTACTGTAGTCATATATGAACATGCATTTACTTATTTCATGAGCAAAAAACAACAACAAATAGATTCAGTGTACCTCCAAACGAACAAAAACTGCAATGTTACCTTTTATATTAATTATTATTAATACCTTTTCTAATATTAAAACATACAAGCAAGCTGAGAAAATGTAAATAACATAATGCATCACTGTCCATTAATTAAGTTATTAAGTAATGCAATTAATTGCCTTCTTTAGGGAGTAACTCATTATTGCAATGCATTACTTTTTAAAAGTAATTTAATTATTAGAATTTATTATTGTTGTTATAAAAGTTTACAGTTGTTTTTGCATTATTTGCTAATGTTAACTAACTTGACTGTTAACAAATGGAACAAAATAATACAAATAACATATGATGATGATTCTAATAATGATGACGACATTTATTTTGAGACAACAGTAAAACAGGAAGATGTGGCTAATTTCGAAAGATTGTGTGTCTGAAGCTAAGATCTGGTACTTAAAATCCAATTTAAGTCTGGATAAAAAGCCATGATTAGAGCTGAAAGTCATGACGTACAATGAA
>JAUYWG010000031.1:16033885-16049139 GCA_034779775.1 Enteromius afrohamiltoni | reverse complement strand
TATATATTTTTTTTTTTTTTTTTTTTTTTCCCAGACTCAAACTTAAACTGAAGTGGGTGGCTAATAATTTAATCAGAAATAAAACAAATACGCTCAATGCAAATTCAGTTCTGTCTGCATTTCAAGTTTTGTTTGTCCGTTTATGAAATGTGGCATATTGTAACAGGGTTTGTAAAAAAAAACAGCCTCTCTAAGCACAACAGAAGCATCTGTCACAGTGAACGTTGCATTTGGCATAATATATAGGCTGCAAAAATACTGGTGAACATTATTTAGCACAATAATGTCCAAAAGACTTTCCTGAATAACTATTTATAGCATGAACTAAAGCAGGTTTATGGAAAATTTGTATTCAGGAAACTTACGTTTCTGACTAAGAGGTCATTTTTTGCACTGCAGGTTATGTGGCATTAACTGGAAATATTTTAGTGTCAGTATTAATTTCCTTAATAAACTTGAAAAGCAGCATGAAAGACAGTGCTAGTACGCCGCTAATTAGTTTCGCTCTCCTTAAACAGTGTGATACCGGTAAATTATGCAAAACATTAGTATTATGGATCTGCAAATGAACTTTGGAAAAGACCTTTGTGGTCAGTTGTCAATTGAATTTTCATCATCACAACAAATAAATGTAGATGATAACCAAAGGTCACCTGGAGAAAAGTCAACACAGGTTCTTCATAAATTCAAAATTTAGTATTTTTTGTCTTTGTACTTCAAAAAGAGGCCACAAACTGCCAGATGAAAGGCATTAGAGCAAACTACCCACTGTTTTTCAAACAACCTCTGAGAAGTCTAATCCTGTCCAAATAGGAACGCCTTTAATTACCAAAAGGGGATCAAAAAACATTGAATTCACTACAGTTTTCAGTTAAAATCAACAGGAGTGGCAGCAAAACACCAACAACTTTTAGTCCATTTTTGCTGAAATTATGATTAATGGGGCAGATTATTAATTAATAATTTTATATGGTTCTCTTAACAAATAAGTATGTTATGCCCTCAAAACAACTTTTACCATTGCACATGATCTGCATCACATAGCCAGGTCTATATACAGCATATGACTATATAAAGCTTCTCTGGTGTGGTAAACTTGCTCGATAGGACACCTGGTACAGTGCTGAATTTGCAATGCTCCTGTACAAAACTGTCATATTAAAAAGAGCTCTTGAAAGACTTGAAGGTGCATGTTATAATGGCACTGTTAAATTAACAAATGCATTTGTATATGCAAGCTAAAATTATCGGTTAGGTTTTGTGTGAGCCTGGCACATTATTCTCAAACACTGTAAAGAATTAACAATTAATTTGGTAAATGCCTCAATGTATAAAGCAGCCAACCTAATAAACCATTGCCAAATTCACATTTAACTGTATTAGATCAATTTGAACATGCTTTTAGCTTCACTCACAAAAAATTACAACTTGCAAAATGAAAAAGAAGCAACATAACATCGTTTTGCAGAAATGTCAACTCAGATACGTTTTTCCAAAGAGCCTGCTAATTGCACTCAGGCGAACATTTCAAAATCTTAAACACCTTCATTATGAAGATTAGACCTTTTTTTATGCCAACTTTTGCTACAGATGAAATAACAGTTGGTGATTCGAGGACTGCTGACATCCCATCTGACTTAATAAATCCAGAGCACATGACCTTCCACAATGCCCCACATCCAGACAACAGGGAAGCCAATTCCATCCAAATCACTACATGAAATGACACCCATGCCATGTTTATAACTATACCTCAAACTTTCAGCAAAACATTTCTCGGAATAGTGGAAAAGACTATGCAACAGAAATATGCAACACTTGACAAAGTAAACAAGTTTTGCATGAAAACAAGTGCACAATTCCTTGATACAAAAACAAGCATAAACACTTCCTGCAGCCTTACAATTGTGCAAAACTGTCACTGTGCGTTTTTATCACTCGAGTACTAGCTCAAAGGAATATGGAACATAAAGGGCGCTGATATGAAATTCAGGGTCTGTTAATTCACTGGCCGTTTTCTTCAAAGTGTCGAAAAGGATCTTGAGGCTGCCAATTCAACAAGCGTGGAATTCAAGCATACAAAAGACGCAAGCAGAATATCTCCGAAAGTCCATCCTCAAAGAGCATTTCATCCACTCTGAGACATAAAAACAAGTCTCCAGCACGCCGTGCCCCACTCAGCACGTTATCAAAGTCTTACGGGCACCCGCGCACACACAGCGGCCCAATTTTACACCAGGCTGACGCGTCTTCCTGACTTTCTCCCAACTGACGCGGAACATCTGTCACCAAAAGGACTGGATAAGTTGAGCACCAGCGGAGAGGAAATATGGCATTATGGCCTGCTTGCCAAAGCACCACTATAACAGAGCCCTCCATTTTTCATGGCTTATCTCCAAACCGGTGACATCCCCCACACTGTTGAGTTCCACTTTGGAGGAAGAAGAGGGTAATATTGTTTACAAAAGCATCTGCTTCGCCTCGCTCCCTGACGCGGTTCCCCTCGGACGCTAAAGTGCTTAATCCACCGTCTTAGAGAAAATCACATGCGCTACTTCAACAGAATTAGCATTGTGGGATTAATCGCTCTGAAAGCAGTCGAAAAATACCTGCGACCACTGCTCCAGAAAATTATCAGACGGGGGAATTCGCCATAAAGATATGTGCAAAAACATCACTTAGAACTATGTTTAATTCTGCGCCGGTTCGATAGAACACACGGAAGCGTGACTGCAACCCTAACCTTCAGCTATTCCTGCAAAATGTGTCTGATTCTGATACTTTTAATCATGCGGCTTATTGAAGGGAGGCTTGATTTCCACCTGGTGGGTGATAAAAAAGGTGAACAAAAATAGACTTGCATTGAGCAGGGCCTCAGGAGACCAGGATATCATAGAAGCCTTTGAGTGGGCTCCCATACTACTCAGAGCAGGATGCGATGGCCTGTAAAGCATTTAAAACAGGTTCAGAGGTGGGGTTAGGGGTGGACCTTCATACTTATTAAGCTTGCATTACTTTTATTAGCTTTTAAATGCAAGCTAATAAGCAACAAGCCAATAGTGAATAGTGTTCCGTATTTTAAAGTGTTAGTAAAGTATTAGCATTTATTATTATTGCTATTATTTATGCTGTCATACAACTGACATTGTATAAATTCATACAAAATCACAGCCTTGTAAAATAGCTACATTTTCTTGTCAGGTCATGTTGGTTTTGCACAAGGATAACATTAACAGTTAGAAAAAAAAGTTAAACAAATGAAGAAAATTAAAGGTTGCAGGGTGGGTAAGATTAACCTAGTTAATTGTTACAATAATCCTGTGAAATACTGTAATTAAATGTACAGTTTTTTTTATTTTTTTTTTTATTTAACTAGGTAAAAAAATGTACAGAAGTGACCTGGTCAAGATAATATATTTTTGTGATATTTATTTTTATTTTCTCCGGTCCTCAGTATCACATGACTCTTCAGATATCATTTTAATATCCTGATTGCCATTTCTTATTATCCATGGAGAATTTTATTTTTCAGTATTCTTTGTTAAATAGAAAGTTCAAAAGAACAGCATTTATTTAAAATATAAATTTTGCATGGTTATAAATGTATTTGCTGACACTTTTAAACAATTGAATGCATCCTTGTTGAATTAAAATTAATGAATAGAAATAAACAAATATATAGAAATAATAAACAAATAAATAATTACATGGAAGGATGGTCATACAGTATCTATAGCCAGTATGCAACCACCCAGAATAACATGCAATATTCTAAACCACTCAGAACACCTTAGCAACCAGATATATCACCCTAGCAACCACATAACACACTAAAAAAACAGTCATAACACCATATTAGCAATGCCCACGCAAACACTAGGAACGCCCAAAAATTGTAGCAGTGTGTTTTGCGGAGGAAAAAAACACTCACATTTACATGTGAGTCCAAAATAATCAAATTGTATAACAGAAAGTGGTCATTATACTTTAGTAATAATAAGCAGAGACAGATGTGACGTACATGCATGTGAATGTCGCATGTAATAGATTTACACCTCTCTGCTTTCATAACAAGCTGAGCTCCTTCAGGCAGAGAAACCGTCAGGCACATTTAGACATGTATGAACAAAAACTCTCTGTAGACACCTTCATAACACACATACTGTACTGTACATGTGAGGAGCCGTATGAAAGGCTGGCTGTGACACACACCACTGCACAGATGGGTTCAAGTCCCTATTTCAGTGACACTGAAGATATTCGGTTTCATTTCCTGAGGAAAAAGTAGCTGTTGTTGTGGCCCAAATAGGAATTAGGGCATTTAGGTTTCACATGTCAATGCTTAAGAATAAAACAAAAAGTCAAAGTATCAAAACATTTATCATTTATGCATTATATGCTTAATATGCATAAAATTGGGATGCATACGATTTATCAAAATTGGCAGTAATCATGTTACAAAGGGTTGTTGTTCCTCTTTGATGAACCTTCCATTCATCAAAAATCCTTTTAAAAAGTAGTACACTTTCTATAAAAAAATATTATTTAGAACAAATGTTTTCAACATTGATAATAATCAGAAATGTTTCTTGATGCTGAGAATCTGGCTTGTTTATTAAAGGGAATATTGAATAATTACAAATTTAAAAATATGTTGTGACATAAAATAGTTATTTTAAATAAATAAGTTAATTGTGTTATTTAGTTAAACAAATGATCATAAGAGACCTATGATCAAAATAAATGAAGAAATCTTAACAACCCCAAATTAAAAATAAATAATAAATAAATAAACAATGATGATAATAATAACTCAGTGTGTTACTTTACCTTTACTTAAATTCACTAGCAAGTTTTGAGTGAAAATTGTTTCTACACCATTTTTTTCAGTCAATGTAATCTATTTGAACTAGAACAAATTTAATAAAAAGACCACAACATAAGTAATTTTCAGTTAAAATGCTATATTTATAATAAAAGTCAAAATCCATAAAGGTTTCTTTTATCTTTCAGCTTATTTAGGGTACATCTATGTGGCACGTCTCAAGACCTTTGCAATATGTCTCAAGTGAAAAGGCAGATATTAGATAAGAGACACAATATGAAGTCTGAGGTCTCTAAACAGCCGAGATTTGATCAATCAGGGCAGGTAAAATGCCACCGACTCGATCAGCAGACTGTGTCAAATAATATACTGTACCAGCACGCTTGACGGAAAATACCCAGGGCGCTATCAAAGCCTTCACCTCAGGGGAGGACTATAGCATGCCAGTCAGGCGTGTGTCACAGGAGCGTTTTAATGACGCATGCCAGTGTGTGTGGGTGGGTTTGATGGGCTAAACATCATTTTTAACGGCTGGGCATTCACATTAGCCTAATTAACAGCATGTCTACATGTAAACCAGGTGTAATTGTTCACTGAAGGCGTCATGAGCTGTGCCTGAATACACGAAACTGGTGTTGTAGTTGGTTGCAAAGGGTGTTCTGAATGGTTGCTAGGTGGTTGCTTAGTGACTCAAGTCAAAATAACCCATCCCTAAGTTGTTTCCATTCAGGGTGCAATTTGAGTGTACAATTAGTAACAAGTTAGTGTACAAGTGTAGTTACAATTAAAACTGATTATTCTGAAAATGCTTTTCTTTTTATTATTTGAATTTACCTTTAAATGTTTTTAAGTGCTTTATAAAAATCTGATAATATATGTATTCAAACAATCTTGTGTATTAATGGTCCTTGAATGAAAAAAAACAAAACAAATAAATGTAATAAAAGAACAAACAAAAATAAAACAGTTGGTACATCCTATGTGGGCACAATATAAAAGTGAAAAAAAATCTACAAAATTGTTTTAGTATGATGATGTGTTTAGTGTACAGTTACATAATGTGAGGAAGTTGTGTTATATGTGTTTCTGGATCTATTTTTTCATTTTATTAATTTTTTTAATGCTATATGTCAACATTTTCATAAAAGAAAATACATTGATAGTGTGTTAATGTATCTATTTAAGTTCTAAACTCTGGTTACCACATCTGTATATAGATAGAAATTTTCTTTGGAAAACAGGAAGATATTTCCAAACAATTCATCCCCTGATTTTCACGGCATGGACAAATCTAAATTCTTTTAGCGTTCCTCAGAAGTAAGTCATGCAGGTTTGGAGAGACATTAGATTGAGTAAATGGTGAAAGTATTTTTTAGACAAACCATAGCTTTGAGTAACATGAATAATATATAGCACAGGAAAAGAAAATGACTGTCAAATACGCAAGATATCAGGCAATTCTTTTTTAGTTTTAATTCACTACGGGCCCTAAATGATCTGCCAGTGGAGGCCCCTCAAGGACAACAGTCACTCAGAAATGAATCTGATCTTTTTTTCTGTGCTTAAAATGAAAGTCAAAGTCTCCCTGAAAGCACCCATCTAACATCCCGCTCAACCCCTGAGAAAATGAGTGGGAGAGCTTCCGCTATAAATGCCAGCGCTGCTCTCTTCAGACAACAGATTACTCTCAGAGACGTTTTATGCATTTCAGTCCTTCTCCTCTCAGCTCCTTCCAAATAGCGCACTGCCTTCAGTTGGAAATTCCCTGATTATTTTTTAAAGGCTCCTCACTTCCTGATAGCATAAATGGACGCCTTTCGGATGTCATTCTGAGCAGATTATAATAGAAACGGTGTCTGTTCACTATTGGTCAAGATCACAAACAGACCGGTCATTATTCTGCAATATGATGATACAGGTTATATGTGAAGTTTAACTAAAAGGCTAAATAAATAATGATGAATTATAAATATAAAATAAATAAATAAAGCACATTTATATATACACCATCTAAAATAAAATACACTGGAGTAAACATTTATGGACTTTCTTATAATACTTTGGTAAGAAGTAAGAGTTAAAAGTAAATTGTCTAAATGATTGATTTGTTGACATTGACATTGATTGATAGACTTGAATATCATGGATTATTGGGATGTTTTCATCATATGTTTGGACTGTCATTCTGACGGCACCCATTCACTGAGATGATCCGTTGCTGAGACTGATGCAATGCTACATTTCTTAAAATTTGTTCTCATGAAGAAACAAAACTCTACATCTTGGACAGCCTGCTTGTCCAGTAAAAACCTATTCATTGTAGAAGCAATTCAAAACAGACCAATGCCAACATGGGTGATGGCGTGACATGCCATCACCATAAAGAAACAACAAAACTAACAAAACTATTGTATAACCTGGTTTGATTTAAAGGCAGTTTCCTTTGCAAAGATTAAAAACATGTTTTCCGTTTTGAAAAAAAAGACTTGCTGTCTGATAGCATTAAACTAATATTAGCATGGATTGCATATTTTGTATTGCTATTGATAATTATTGAAATATAGAAAAGATACAAATCAATTAGTTTCTTTATTTATCTTTTTACATTTTTACAAAAAGGGTCTTCACCTGGTGTCCAAAGTAAAACTATTTGAGCAGCTCTACTCTGTAGAATTTATCCACATGAATGCTTTTTATTAACTTGCTGGTCTTTTATGAACTTCTATTTGCTGGCAACTTTCTAGGTCACTCCAAAGAAACGTCAAGTCACATTCTTCAGCATTTAACCTTCTTCACACAACATCACATGCCTCCAAATGTCTTAAATCAATAAACAAGTCTATGCTCCTGATGGAGATTTTACATGACTTTTGCAGTGACCTGGATGAGTGAGAAGCTTTACAGACATGCCACATTCCCTCTGAGAGACACTGATCAGAACACAGCAGCGATACTCGGCTGACCTGCACAGCATTGTATCTTTAGTTATGAATGACCCAACAAAAAATATTTCTTGGTCTTATATAGGACACAAGATCAAATTATGTTTTATAAAAACTGTTTTATAGCTGCTTGGACAATTTTGATTACATTAGCAATTTGAAAATGTATTTTGTAAATTAAATGCATCCGTTTGTCATAATCATATAATGTCTGTGAATTCTTATCTGTCTGTATTGATCATGTGTGTCAGGGCTGCATGTATACATTTCTATAAAAATGAAATGAAGTTTCAGAAAGCTCAGAACTGGCCACATAGTATTTTAAACATGATTCACTGACTCCATCATGTGGCTATTGAGTGTTAAAACACTACATTCACGGAAATGACTATAGCTTTTTTATCCAGTGTATCACATATCACAGACGCATATTAAAATGTCTTCTCATTCAGAGTCATTTGATGTATGCAGACTTTGATGATGTGACACTTTCACCTACATTTATGAAAAGGAAACATCATCCTCTTAATTTCTGAGCCCCCTTTCAAATACATGTCATTTGCATAATCTGTTATTAAATTGTCAGTAGATGATGTGACCCATATTGGAAAAAAGTGCTGCAGTTCTGCTGCAAACCAAACAAATTGTAATTTATTGCATTGTTATCCTTACTAGGTATATCACAGAATATATCTAAAGAACATTGGTGGAGTAGTAGACCTCATTTATAATCTCAATAACAACAGCGCCCCCTATCTGCAGCGTTCTATACAATTCTACATGCACAAAAAACTGTTTAATGACAGTTAATCCTCCTGCTGACTGATGCCATCACAGATATCTGACCAACATCAAGACCTTTGTCTATGCTGCAAAAAATACTAGGAATACATTAAATTCACAATTTTTACAAAAAGAGCATCAAATATGATTGATTCAAATATGACATTGTTTTTTTTCCCCTGTGAAGAAGCACTGATGCAACTAAAAACAGTGTCAAACACACTTTAGATAAAGACATGGGGAGTCCAGACGTCCTTGAACCTGAAATCTGAATATTGCAAGGGAATATGGTGCTATATAGAATCTACTGTTTGCATCAAAAAAAAAAAAAAACATTTATTTATGATATATCCATATTTTCATGGCTGAAAGTTTGCATCCCTAGCAAATCACCAGAGGGTTTTGAAAGTGTTTTTTTTTTTTTTTTTTTTTTCTCATGCGTCTCAACCTGGGGTCCGTTCTTTGTACATTGCTTGATACATCCAAGATTAATTGAGACATTTAGGACATTTCTCTGCTAGAGAGGCACCATGAGCCAATGCATAGGATGAGGCCACACTCCTTGTTGAGTGAGCTCTCAGTCCTAAGGAGCACGGCTCTACCTGGTACAAGTAAGCCAGGGAGATGGCTTCAACCACTCAATGAGCCAACCTCTGTTTTAAGACACACAGCTATCCAGCTATCCAGGGTCTGTGCAAGGAGGCTCACTGGGGGAAATGCGTACTTGAGCCCAGGAGGCCAGCTGTGTGCTAGTGCATCCCTGCCGAGTGAATTGGACTCGTGGAGGGAATAGTACAACCGGCAGTGGGGCGAAGAGGTCTATCTTGACTTCGCTAAAGTGGCTCCAAATCAGCTGGACTACCTGAGGTTGGAGCCGCCATTCTCCAGGGTGGGTGGAGTGCCATGAGAGCTGATTGGCTTCATGGTTGAGTGTCCCTGAAATGTGAACAGCGCGCAGCTATTTCAGCCCCTTGTAACTCCACAGGAGCAGATGGCGGGTGAGTTGTGTCATGCAGCGGGAGCATAGACCACCTTGTTTGTTGATATACGCAACAACCACAGTGTTGTCCGTCCGGACCAGCGTGTGCTTGTGGTGCAGCATCAGAAGAAAGCGATGCAGAGCCAGAAGTACTGCTAACAACTTGAGGCAATTGATATGCCAAAGCAGTCGGACGCCTGTCCGGGTGCCGCAACCTGCCTGCCCGTTGCATACAGCACCCCAGCCCATGGAGGAGGCCATGGTGCCATGGTGCCATGCCCATCTCAGGTCTCGATTGTGTAATCAACGCTGAAGCGGTCTCATATGAAGCAAGCCCAGCGTCGTGACCGCAGCTGCAGCTGCCATATACCCCAGGAGGCTCTGAAAAGTTTTGAGAGGAACTGCTGTTTTGTGCCTGAACGTATCTGGGCAGTTCAGCGTGGCCTGCACACCCTTGCTGGTGCGCATCCTTCAGGTCGATGGTTATGAACCAATCCTGGCTCCGGCTGCAAGTTAGTAGGAACTTCGGAGTGAGCATTTTGAATGGCAGCTTGAGAAGGGACCAATTCAAAGCTCGTAAATCCAGGATGGGTCTCAGCCCACCGCTCTTTTTGGGCACGATGAAGTAAGGACTGAAAATCCCTGACCTCATCTCGGCTGGAGGGACAGGATCAATTGCGTCCTTTTCCAGAAAGACTGCAACCTCCGCATGCAGGATGGCGGCATCACTGTCCGAGCCATCCCATCCCATACCATCCATATCAACCACTGTGAGGGGCTGGGAAGTGCTATCAAGGCTCCCAGCCGAGTCACAAGGGGAATCAAGAGAACGATGACTGTGAGAACGTGCCACCAGTGGGGCAGCCTGTAGGGGGACAGGGGCAGGGACTGATCCCAGAAGGCTGAATGACCAGGGGAAGAGTCTGGCTGCATTGAGCAGCACCTACCTACCTCCTTGGATTCCATGCTGGCGACACAGTGCTCCAGGTCAGCATATAAGGAGAAAAAAAGGTTTGAGTGACCTATGGGCTGACGGCAGCTGAGTGCACAGTCTCAGGAACACTTCACACTTCTGCGGCTGTTTCGCCCTCGGCCAGCTTGACGATGGGCCACCAGTCGGGCATCGTGTGCCTCGGAGGGGGTCGGAGCAGAAGTGCCTGGTGCAACGGGGGGACAACGAGTAGGCGGAAGCTGTGCACTCGGGGACCGGCTACCTCACCTCCGGCTGCCGAGAACTCCTGGGTCAAGTCCTCGACAGCGTTACCGAATAGGCAGCCCTTGGAGATCCGGAACCTGCGCCAGGTTCCGCCAGAGATGTCGCTCTTGGACCACAGCGGTAGACATCACCTAAACATGAGGGGAGCCGTCTCATGAATGAGAGGCGAGTCAGTGTAGCCATGCTTGCAATGAGCGTATTGACCATCCACGAAAGCCGGCTCAGCATGTTCTCAGCCCAGAGGCAGTGATCATGTCCGTCCGAAGAGGTGAGGAACGTGGCAACTCTGTGCACTCAGAAGTCTTTGCTCGCTGGATTTGCAAGATGACTGGCACAGCATCTTGCATCTGAACCCTTCATATGTACATAACACACAAGCATTTGTACACACTTATACACTTATGTACATCTTATGTATAAGTATATTGTGTCATTATACTGAAACCCACAAGTCAGTCTTTATTTATTTATTTATTATCTGTGTTTACTGTGAAAGTGAAGTCTGCATAGGGACATTGTAAATTTGAACACAACTTTTGGTTATGAAACTACAAGCCCCTGGACACTTGTTTCATTAAGTTCATTACTGAGCTGTCAGTAAAATATTTAATCATTATACTAGATCCAGTCACTTTCTTGTTTAGCTGCAATGATACCCAAATATTACGTAACAAAGCAAATGTTGTTTGTGATTTGATTTGGCCTTAGGTTAAGTTTAGTGTAAAATGTATTCATTTATTTATTTGCATTTATTTATATTTATTTATCCATTTGCTGAAAAGTTATTTTTTTATATGGGGCTCACTACAATATCATTTTTGTTGACCTTACAGTGGGTTCCCAACCAGCTTTGCAAAAGACTTAAGGAGAGTAAATTAAGTTCAGATGTCTTGTTTTGGTGCTTGTAGTGAGGTTTGAAGGGGCTTCTGTTCTGCTGGAGGTTTTATGGTTCCCACTGAGCCGAGCAGTGGTGGGCATTTGATGACTCTTTACACACTGAGCTGCTAGTACTGGTGTAGTTATAAATCAATTCTTATTCGCTCATACAATAAATCACATTTGGGGAAAAAAAAAAGTTAATCGTGCTACTGCTAATTATAGTTAACTCAAAGATACTCATTTGAGTGTATTTGTTTTGAGGTTGACTTCATTCACTTCAGGACTTATATAAGAAATATTACATTAAGAAAAATCCAAAACATTATTTGTGTGAGCAGACTTGTTCTAGTTTTGTTGAGCAGGTACAAATTTCTTTATTTTGTGGTAAAATGTTCCTCAATACTTTTAGATAAATCAGTTTTCACTCACCCAATTTAGTAAAAATACAAAACGTTGCATGTTTATTTTGTCGTATATTGCTAATAATTAATTAATTAACTCAAAGAGATTCATTTAAGGGTAACTGTTTCTGAGTTTACGTAATTTATTCCTTAATTTAGGATTTATTATATTATTTCTCGGTTGACCTGGAGACCCAAATGGCTGAGGTGCCATAGCACTATGTCCCTGTGCATGCACAACAGATCCCTTGAGTTATCAGCCAGTCGTCGAGATAGTTGAGGATGCGGATGCCCATCTCCCATAGAGGGGAGAGGGCACCCTCCGCTACCTTCATGAAGACGCGGACAGAGAGAGGGACAGGTAAAAGGGTATAAACTTGTACTGATATGTTCGACCCTCAAATGCAAACCGAAGAAGGTGTCTGTGTCGAGGCAAGATCAAGACATGAAAGTACACATCCTTCAGATCGATGGCTGCGAACCAATCCTGGCTCCAGATGCATGTTAGTATGAACTTCGGAGTGAGCTTTTTGAATGGCAGCTTGAGAAGGGACCGACTGAAAGCTCGTTGATCCAGGATGGGTCTCAGCCCAGCTCACTTTTTGGGCACAATGAATATAAATAAAAAGAAAGAAATTAATAAAAAACAGAAAGGCGTAAGTGACATATACTATATATGTCACTTACACACACACACATATATATATATATATATATATATATATATATATGAAAATCAGTGTTGCGCTATAAATAAAACATTATCTGTCATTTTGATGGAACGGTTTGTAAATTTTTCAGAAAAGATGTAAAGTACCTAAATGATGGATGATGGACATCATGGAGTCAAGAGGGAATTTGGCCTATTTCTATTTATTTGTGCAAAACATCTTTTTCGAAATGTCAAATCACTACATCTAAAGCAAACTTCTAGTTACTGTGTCATCAGTGAAATATTCTTGTGCATTTAATTGCTGAATTATGTTGAATCTGATGTTAGGATCTGGCTGTCTGCCTCCTTCTCCCAAGCCCTTAGGGCTGTCCACCCTAGGGCTCGGCAGCCTTCCTAACCCTGAGCATTTTCCCTGAGCAGCACGCCATCAAGCTTTGCTTATTATACTCGATTACAGACAATCTCATGAAATAAAAATGATTTTCTGTGAAAAACATTACAAAGAACGACTACAAAGTACAATAGATGTTATTTTTTATCCATGTGACCTGCACTCAGGTCGAGAGCTGGAGAAAACTAGCAGCATTGCATCTCAAAAGAAAGTGGATTCCTCCAAGGTGTTGTGGAGCCCAAAATAAAGGCCCAAACTAATAAAGAAACACAACCCCACAGAAGAGTTGTGAGATCGCAGGAGGAAAATTATATTACCATACCACTGAGAGGGAGAAATAAAAAGAAAGAAAGAAGGTTTTTCACAAGGACGGACAGCCACTGCTGTGTTCAGGCCATCCTAGAGTCAATCCCACACACTTCTGCATCCTCCTCTTCCTAAATGGACTGACACTGATACTAAAAAGGACTTGCTGAGACTACTGAAATCAACCTGAGCAGTGTGTTATTGTTCAAGGGCTGTAACAGTGTAAAAGTTGAAGCCTAGCATTACAAGTGTCCTTTTTATTATTAATCTATTTTGCATGGAGTACCTGTTGAATTTAAGTGTCACTCTAAAATGAAATGAAAATGAAAAAAATGGTTAGTGCTTATTTATTTATTTATTTATTTTTTCCACGATTGAGTAGAGTAGGCGTTCAAATGCAAACAGTGTGTATTAAGTCTCAGGGTCAGGCAGACAAGGTCGAGCACCGGCAAATGGAATCAGTAAAGGCATAGACAGTAGAGTAAACGATAAACAAGCGAGAGTCAAATACCAGCAATCAGAGTCCAAAGGGTGAGGCAAAGCGAAGATCCGGGAGCAGGCAGAGGTCGGCAACGAATAAATCCAAATGACAAAATAGACATAAAACAAAAACACGAATGAGATACGAGAACCAGGTAGACAGTGTAATGAACCGTAACATGACAAACACAAATTGGGCAAGTTCCTATTATACAATAGGAAGTCCGGCTGCAAACAAGGAGGGTGGAGACAACAGATTCTTAATATGAATGACAAGCAGAGACAAACACATACAAGAGGACTACTAACCAACTCCAGCTGGGCGTGACAGTTATATTGATGTTTTGACCTTACTTTATATTGTTTTGCTTCAATTTTTGCAATTTTTAAACAAAAGTGAACTTATGTAAACTTGCATGTATATATTTACTGTATACACTATAGTACAATCTGTCCTATATTATACCTTTCTATTCTTTACAGAATCCCAAAAATAAGTTTAGCACTTTCCACAAATATACGAACCAACATAACTGATTTCAGCATTAACAATAATAATAATAATTAGAAGATGATGATAAAATGTTTTTTGAACAGCAAATAATCATAATAGCATTATTTCTGAAGCATTGTGTGACTGGAGTAATGATGCTGAAAATTCAGCTTTGAAACACATGAATAAACTACATTTTAAATATATATTTAATTAGAGAACAGTTTTCTTATGTGTGCTGCATATATTGAAACATTTCAGAAACATTGTGTGTTGGAACATTGGTTATGTTTATATTTTAAATTGATAAATAATATAATAAATAATATAATAAATATAATAATAATAATAATAATAATAATAATAATAATGCATTTTATTTAAAGGCGCCTTTCTGAACACCCAAGAACACCTTACAGCAAACAACCAATAAAATAGTAAAATTATAAAATTTACAGCATAATTACATCCATCACACATAAATAAAAAGAATGCTGCAATTCACACGTAAGCCTGAGGAAAAACATAAGTTTTTAGACGGGATTTAAAAATTTGAAGACACAATTCCGTATGTTGGGGGGGGAGCAAATTCCACAACCACAAAACTAAAAGTTCTCGCTCCCATTGTAGTTAAGCAAATGGGTTAATGGGCGGCCAATATTGCGCAAATGTGTAATCGACCAGGAGCAACAGAGGCAAGAAAATCGCTACAATGAGTAGCTAAAAAATACTCGTTGTGTCACAGACCGCGCCTCTGTGGCCCTCTCCACCGATCAGCAGCGGGAACCCTCGCCTGAATATTAGCGTTCCCCCCCGGACTCTTTAGACTCACGTACCTCGGATCCTTCCGCACCGTTTTCCCGCCTCAGGGACTGTATAAAAGTCC
>JAUYWG010000031.1:16000116-16024549 GCA_034779775.1 Enteromius afrohamiltoni | reverse complement strand
ATATTATTATTTTTTTTTCTTTCTCCATGTATTGTGAGATGAGGGATATTTTTTTACTGTAAATGTATTCATTTATTTATGCAGTTATTCATTTAAGTGACATATTTGTGTACATATGTTGAAGTCTTGACAACAAGATAAGCAAGAATCATATAACATTTGTTAGCCATATGATGGGGCATGTTGTCACAATGAAAAACTTGCAATTATTGACATTCAAGAGAAATATAGTTTTCTGAAATATAAAATACTAACATCTATGTCAATAATAATTTAACAACCTTATATTTTTAAATATATTACAATTTACACGCACACACAATTATACTTTTTATGTAAAGACATATAGGTAGCTTGTGACAACTCGCCCCATTCCCCATTATATGTAAAAACTAAAGAAATCAATAGATACTGCAAGACCATTTTCAGGTTAACAGAGCCAGCTTCTACTTCTACTGCAACAGCACAGATTCCATTTACAGTATTTGTTGAAATATTTATCATGATAATGCCTGCTAATGAAAAATGTCTTTTTTTAATTTACTTATCATCTTAACAAGTGCTTTGATTGCAAAACGATTCGAATAAACAGTTTTGCGTCAGCCATCCTGTTAATTTTGTTACGAGCGAAACGTTACAACATGAAACTACCAGATGTTTAATTATCTCACCGGCGTCGTTCAGAGAGACGCCTCGCCCATGTTAATCATATTGATTACTGCCTTCAAAGGCATCAATCATTAATACGCAGTCATATCTGTCATCACACAAAACAGGATGCCACTTTAACAGACATCAAAAGAGAGAAAGCAGATGTTTAAAATAGAAGCTCATGAAGTAAAAGTGCTTACATAAATCCAAAAAGGCCATCTGCTAGCACTGGGTGGCACTGTTGATTCAGGGAAATTGTTGCGGTTTGCTTTTTGAAGGGAGAAAAGAAACGAAAACATTGGAGGAGTGTTAATTATTTTGATTTTTATGCCGTTTGTTTCTGGGTTACTGATGCATTCTTACGTTTAATGGAACCATCTTTACCCAAATCGGGCTAAATCCATCATTACGAGATGGCGCGTGAGTTTGTGTGTGCGCGTGGGTAGTCGTTTGTGTGAAGTTGTGGTGAGTTATGGTGACTGACGGTCTATCTTTGAAATTGGAGATCCCTTAGATCTCCGTTCACAGATCATGCGAGGGAGAAAACCGCACCGTGAAACACATCCACGTATCTCCGTGGGGTTCTGTGAGCCGTATGCACCGTGGAAATCATATCTTATACAGCTGGCTCGCACAGTGCTGTTGCTGTCTGCCTCGAACATGATGTGCTGCCCAATTAAAATCTGAAATAGTTCTGCTCTTATCTGGAAGAGCGTAGACACGTGCCTCACATGGATCGAGAAACGCATCTGACAGCTCCGTTAAAAGATAGCGCGCGTTTTTATTCAACCCTGTTTATAGTGATGTCACGCTACAGACAGCCGTATTTCTGCCTACTACTTCAGAGCAGCTTTTAGTGAAGGGTATGAGCCGCACTGTGATTCTAATAAACTATTTGGCATTATATAAAACAAAATGCTTCTTATGTATGATTCAAAACAGCAAGCCATACTGGATCAGCCATAGTCAATAAAAGTGGGGTTACTAAGATGAAGAGAGTCATGTGATCTTTTCTTGGCGGCTACCATGAGGTCCATTGCATGTAAATTAAAGTAAGCTATGGCTTTTTGAATATGATTTTATATATATATATATATATATATATATATATATATATATACACACACACACACACACACACTATACATTATCTTCGGTAAAATAAAATATGGCTATATAAAATATTACGATGGAAAAAGAGAGCATGTACCTCATGTGTAGTGAAGATATGTGATAACTACTGTATATACATAAATTCTGTTCAAAGGTTTGGTAATTGACTGATTGGTCAAAAATTACAGTACAATTATTTAAACTGTAACAAAATAGAAAAAGTATCAGTTTCAACAACAATAATAATAGCATTATTTGTATTTACAGTTGCTGTATTTGTGAACAAATGCACCTTTGCTAAGGTGCATTGATCCAACTAGCAGACATTTTAATTTATCGCTTATTATTAAATACAAATTTTTTTGGGAATTAGTCTGTAATGTCATGTAGAGGTAAATCTGTTTCTCAGTTATCATATAATCATAATGCCTAATCCATCAACGGTGGAGTCAACAGTGCAGCCATTACCTTTGTTTTGATGCAGTGCCATTAGATGTGATATTTACACGTTCTGACCATCAAATTCAGAGCCAAATTAAGCCATTAATTAAGTATAGCCGTGTCGGTTTTATGTCATCAACACATAGGTTAATCGGGCAAACATATACTGCCACGAGCGTGAGTATGTCAGCTGTTTTGATATGTCATGACACCTTGATGATGCTTAAGGGTGGTCAATGAACCCATCACTACCTTCTCCTTAATGGAGAAGTCATTTATGTAAGCTTCTATCTGACAGTCATGGTTTTCCTGTCACTGAATAAATATAGCATTATATGAAAGGAGTTGAACTGTTAAATATAGCTTAGGTTATAAAATGTATTTATTTTAAAGAAAGCTAATTATTAAATTGTTTATGATTTAGAGAACACAGGATCCTTGACAGGGTAAGTGAATTACTGAATCACTGATAGACTGAATGAATCACTGAGCAAAAGAATGAGTGAGTGAATCTCGCTCAAGTTTTTCTCATTGAGTTTGGCATGCTGAAATGGATTATGGGATTTCAAACATTGTAAATCATATGATTCTGCCTATAATATGTTTTAGAAAGCAACACAATTACCACTCCTACCTTTTGGAAATTGCTTTGCTATGATGCTTTACATGAGTAGTTGCTTAATGACTTTTCATTGATTCTTTTCTGTAGGCTACTGAATAAAAATATATGTGATCAACAGACAGCTTTTCGGCATTACTGGCCCTCCACTGGGATAGCCCTTGGGAGTGGAGTTCGCCGAATGGCAAGGCAAAACCGGGCATCAAAGGATAGCCTTCTGGCCGTTGACGCTGGGAAAAGTCGCTGGATCCTGTGTGGCTCGTCATTCTGTCATGAATGAGACGGAAGGCGTGTGGATCCATCTGCAACTATTTATTAAAGCACACAGGAGAATCACAGGCAGGGTCGATAACAGCAAACTGGGACATAGGAGGAAAAGGCAAGAGAATAATCCATAGAATAATCCACAGAATAATGCACGGATATGTTTGCTGAGAGAAACATAAACAGCACATTTTTTTTCCACCTACGACAGCAAAACCTCACTTTGATTATTTAAAAGTTTTTTTCTTTGTCTTTTGTATTTGTTGCCATAATTGTCTTTCTAGTGCCGTTTTAGTGGAAAGCCCTTATATGGAGCTGGTTTGAGCATGTATTATGCAAAAGACTAAACTTGTGCACACGGGCGCTCATAGAAGGCTCCAAATTCAATAACAGAAGAAAAAGTTTAAGAACAAGTCCGTGTGCGTACGCATGTGTTGTAAATTAGGCCAAACATTTCAGATTTCAGATGTTTTATGTAAATATGAGAAACAAATGCAATTATAGTGAATGAAAACCATTGTCTCTCAAAAGACAGATTTGACTCTGAATCATTGAAACATGATCTCACTCCAACTCGTCACAATGACGCTTGGTCAAAACCCTTTTGCATCGCTTTTTGAAGGTCAAGTTATCTTTTTTAGTCACTTTGTGACATGAATGGTCCTTCATTGTTTTCAGTTGTTTGGCTTAATGTAATGGTTTGCATGCATATTTCAATTTGTTATATATATTTTTTTTATTTCTTTTGGACCACCAAACCCCACCCCTACCCTAAACCTACCCAAATCTGCACAATATAAACACACACAAGCAAATGTAGACACAGGTATTTATTGCACAAACTAATCATAAACAAGCAGTATAAATACATTACAAACGAGTCATGTCACATTCCAAGTCTTCTGAAGCCATACAAAGTCTTTATGTGAAGAAGAGAGTAAAACACAAGGTTTTAATCACTAAAAACGATTCCGCTCCATTAGCGTGTTTACATCTCATTCAGAAAACATCCTCCTGTCCCATAGCATGACGCGATTGGCCATGAGCTCCTTGAGAGCTAAAAGTATTTCACAACGGAATGACACAATCGATCACGAGAGACACAAGAGCCAATGGCATTTCTCAACCAACGCTGAAGTAAGGATTCTTGTAGCGACATTTTTTGAAATCGCAAAGTATACAGAAGAAGCAGACAGCAACTGCGTCTATTCAAAATCAGAATCAGAATCAGTTTTATTGGCCAAGTATACTTGCATATACAAGGAATGACTCCGGTAAGTGTTATGCTCTCTAGACATGCAACAAGGACGTTCATCATTATGCATACATACAGTGTAAGAGGTACTATGGCTATATGATGCATATCAAGACATTAGACAATTTACAACAAATAATATACATAGACTACAATCAACATTATATACAGGTATAAATTATACTAAGAGTAAAAAAAACAAAAAACAGAAGGTGCAAGGGAAAACATAGTGGTACATGTGTAATGCAAGAGTCACAAGCCCTATCTTTCCCTGGGCCGGGGTGGACAGGGCAGGATAGATAAGAATAAGAATAAAAATAGTGCAGGTAAAGTGTAGTTTAGTGTGGAGGTCGTCAGTGTTCATGTAATAACGAGATTGAATGATTATGATCTGGATGGAGGTGGCTATTCCTCTCACAAATCAATCGTTTTGCCTCAAAAGACTTGGAATATTAAAATAAATTTCAAATAAATTATGACGGTGGTTGTATCTGCCTGCAATATCTTTGTTCTATGTTTTATCTATGTTTTATTGACAGATGGTAGGTTTAGGGGCAGGGGTTGGGTTACGTGCTCATAAATGTGCAAATTATATAAATTAAATAAAACTGTTTTGACTGTTTACATTGGAAAATCACCCTGCATATATGCAATAATACCATTGTTTTTACACAGTATATATTTGAATAATGTTTAATTATAAAATCCCCAAAAAAATATTGCGTCATTGGCGCTAAGGGCTTCCAACGGAGGACCCTTCATGTCAGAAAGTGACTAAAAAGAGGTACCTTGAGGTAAAAAAAAAAAGGGTTTTTTTCTTCTGTAACGCTATACACAAAACAGCACTGCGCTCACAAATACCGCTGTGCCATTACAGCCATAATGAAATGGGCCAATCTTCCAATCTCCACAGATTAGCAATCACAATGGTTATCAAGAACTGTGCAAAAAGAGAAGTAACTTGGTATATTCAAATTATACCATATGGCTGTGGTACAGTAAAATACAGAGAAAAATATAAATTCTGTATGAACATGAAAAATGATCACCATATTGTTATGGTGAATTTCTCAACACAGCCTCACGACCAATTTGTACGTATTCGTACGAGGTGCCAAATTCATACTAAATCATATGAACTTACTAGGTTTAGGTCATTCGTGCAAATTCATACGAATTGGCAACTCGTAAAATACGTACGATTTTGAAGAAATTAGTGAGTGCGGTCTTATGAATTTGTATGAATTAGCCACCTCGTAAAATATGTATGAATTGCTTTGAGATCAGGTTGGAATTTCTAGCAACTGCAGTTGCCAGTTTTTAAAGCACAAATTTAGTAGGATATTTTAGCAGTGAGTGAATCAGTGAGGATTTGAGTGAGGAGGTGAAAATAGGAGAGAGCAAGCAGGAGAACATTTTTCACTAATTGCCTTTGGGCATCCATTGCCTACTGTCAGCTCCCTATTAAAGCTGGTGAAACATTTAGTTGTAGAGAAAGAAGAGTGAGGGGGAAGAAACAAAACATAAAAAATAAATGCAGTCAATCTCACAAACATATAACATGGCAGCGCATCATGCTAGTCATGCTAGTCAACCATATGCTCGGCCTGATGACAATCACCTGACAATCTGTGAAGATGACATGTTTGCCGTCACTCTGTCCCACAATACAACAACCATGCGTTTGTTATGCCCCTGGCTATAGTCAATGTCAAACAACAGCCTACATGATTGTGCATGTGGGAGAATGCTCTCTATCTCTTGCTCTCTCTGTTTCTCTTTTTTCCCATCTAATAAACCCTTTATCAGAGTGTCCCAGACAGGAACCAGCATTTTGTGTCCAGTCAACCTAAATAAAAAGATCCAATATTCTATTCCCAACGGAGTTATTACTGTAATCCCTTGATCTATCTGAGTTTTATTTTCTCTCTGAATAGCCACGATGATATTAAATTACGGTTTAACAATGTCCATGTGGCTTATTTGAATGCTGAATGGTTATTGCTGTTGAATTTTATTCAGTTATGAATCACATAGGCATGCATTTTTGCATATGTGCACATATGAAAAGTAGAAAAACAAAAGATTTCTGCTGCTTGTTCAATGTACTTAATTAAAATGAGTTAAAGCAACTCAAGCGCTATTGTATGCATTATGTCCTAACTTAATTTCCTTGTGTTCAATCCACTCATTCAGTCCATTTGTGTTGTTATTGCATTAAATCAAACTGAGAGATGGATTGTTAGTTCCCAGCATACAGGGCTGGATCAGGAGAATGAACGTTTAAATTAAGAGTCAAGAGGAGTGCTCGTATTAAAGGTGACTTATAAAAATCAGACTTTTTTCATATTTAAGTGCTATAATTGGTCCCTTATGCATCTACCAACCCAGTAAATGTTAAAGAGAAAACCCCTTTTTTTTCTTTTTATGTTAATCAGAGACTTGTCTTTCACTGCACTGGAGTCGACTCAAATGCAGACTGATGACAGCTCACTCAGGCCGGGTCTAAGGTAAGACAGTTTTGTCAATCAATATTAAGAGGGGTTGTGCAGAACTACGCCATTCTGAAAAGAATCCCAGAACAGTTTATCTGAACTAATTGTTCTAATGGTCACTCACTGTGATCTAAGGTGCAGGGCAATTTTTTCCTATATATGCTGTTTATATTGCTTGTAATTGGGAAGAAGTAATCTGTATTTATTTTAATTGTGTTGAATTAAAAATGCAAAACTGCAGGAGGTCCACCAGCCCCCAAACATTTAGTCATTTAGCAGACACTTTTATCCAAAGTGACTTATAAATGAAGACAATAGAAGCGATCAAAACCAATAAAACAGCAATAAAAAACAAGTGCTATGAAAATATTGGTTATTTCAACTAAGTCTTGCTGGAATCAACAGAGAAACAACAGGGGATATTACTTTTTTCCACTGGTTCCACTTTTTTCCACTATTATGTATTGTGGAAGTTAAAAAACGCAGTTGTTTCTTACAAATGCAGCTTTTTACTTGACAGGTTGTTAATTGATGGACTGAAGTCATGTGGATTACTTGTGGACTATTGTAATGTCTTTATGCACTACAAAAAACCACTGGTGAGCAAATAATTTTAAATGAAAAAAAAAAAAAACAATGGATGGCCTCATGATTTTCGAAAAAGTAATTTTAAGATAAACTAATACTTGAAAACATTGATTAAATTTAACTAACAATGTTTAAAATGCTGACAATGACTATTTTGTTTAACCACTACCCTTAAAAAAAGGAATAAAATCAAAAAGCCATTTTTATTTTCAGTGCAATGCACTCTTTTTCAATGTTCATCGAGGCATATAACAGGGTATCTTTCAATGAAAATACAAACGCCCACACAGTGTGCTAGAGAATTTGTCTCCTTCACACTGTACGTGTTATTTTTTTTCCTGATATTGCGTCAAATCCGTGAGATTTCTCTTTTCTGGTGTCCATCACGCTGTCTGTTATGTGACAGCCAGCCGTTTCGCATGCTCCACACGCACATGATGTTATTTAACACTGCTTTCCCAGGTAGGCAACAGTTTAGCAACGTCAGCGCAACCCGGTTTAGCTCCCAATGATCACCAGTGCTGGATTTTGGAGAATGTTCTTTCGAAGAATTAATGAAATTGCATTGAAATAACCAGCCGAAACCCTGTCTCTCCGATTGCCAAAATGGTGAAGCATAGGCCTGTACATGAGTCATGTGCATAATTAGTTCCCATTACGGGCCGGTGGTGAGCCTTCAGAGGCAGCGTGTGAGGATAAAATGTCAGCTCTTACTCACTTTGGGGTCATGCTTCAAATGCAGACAAGCCTCCCCTCCCGCACAGCGGCATTAGAGGAGACAGGTGCCAGGAAAGATCAGGGGGACGTGGTCCAGTGACCAGTCTGTACCTGGAGATCAGTATGACTCAATGTCTGGGCCGAGGCGAAACGAGTCGCTTCGTTGCGTACGAGCTCTGGGATTAAGAACAAAAAATAAAGGCAGGAGGCGATGGGGAGAATGTGCATGTTTTTAAAAGCAGACTGGGACGTAAAGCAAATTTATTTCATAGAAATGGGTACTAGGTGAGTATTATTCAAATTTAACACTGCGGCTCTCTAATTCTTTCATTTCAAATGAACAAAGACTATAATCTTACCTCGATTTGTCCATTCATCTGAGCTCAAAAGCCAAATTCCTGTTCCAGTTGACATTTTAAACTTTTTAAATTCTTAATTATTGATGTTCCTAAAGATGCTTAACTTGACTAGACTATATTGAATAGGAAATCCTAAGGACTCCTAAATATCTAACGCATGATATAGACAGACTTTTTTAACTATTAAAAAATTTAAATGCGTCAAGTTCCTCCTTTTAAAGAAAATATATATTTATATATATAATGACATACATGCATCTGTGTTCATCAAGCCGTTTGCAGTCATGCTGAGCGTAAAAAGCTTTTTGTCCCTTGAGTGTTTTACCCAGCACTGTTTGTAATTGCAAATGTTAGGGAGAAAATAAATAAAAATAACAACGCATCCACATCAGTTACACCAACATTTTTGGGTCTAAGTGGCCTCCACTAGTTCATCCAGATCCCCCTCTGCGTTTTCTATCCCACATCCTATTTTTCACCTCTCTCCCACCTGAAAATGTCAGTGAGGTAATCTGCACGTCCTCATTCAGCTTGGCGTTAACTGGAATCAAGGGTGACTGCTGGAGGATGAGGCCAGTGTTGCGGAAAACTCTCAGCAGCCCCTGCTCTCTGCTCTGCCAACAGGTAACTCACTAATGGGGCAAGTTTTACCAGACCGCTGGGCTGTGAAGGGCCGTGCTCTCCTTGGGGCTAAACCTCCCGACGCACACAAACAGAGGCGGTCAGCACAGAGGGCTGTCTGAATTGATGAGTAGGACAAACAACCAAACAGGACACATTCGCTTGCCCTCCACATGGACAAACAAGAGCGCTGGCTGTGTGCACAAGCATGCCTGCATTAGCAATGCTATAGGGGAAATGTGGAAGTGGTTGTGTTTTCTGTTGAAGGGCCCCATCATACAGCAGCATTCATCCCGTTTTGGAAAATGTTATGTAATTACCAGACTGTTTCCACCAAATTACCAGTTACTTTGTTTGTTTATTACTGCAGTGAAACTGTTAATGCTGTAACCCACCACTGTATTTAAAAAGGAAAAATAAAAAGTACATTTCCAGAAGATACTGACAGCTGCATAGTAACCAGACAACCAGCCAGCACACTCTAGCGTCTATACAGTAGTGCCCAGGCAACCAGCCATAACACCTAGCTACCGCATACTGTATTAACATCCAGGAAACCAGTCACAGCACCCTAGCTACAACATAGCAACTTCCAGGCAACCAGCCAGAAGACCCAAGCTAAAGCATAGTAACACACAGACAACTAGCAATAAAGTCCCCTGCTTAAAAAATAAGCTGGTTAGCATATGCTGGTTAGGTGTGATTTGATGCTTGTTTAAGCTGGTTTATGCTGGTCCTTTGCTGGTTTTAAGCTGCTCCTTTGCTGGTTTATGCTGGTATTTTTGTGCTGGTTTATCACATGCTGGCAAAGGACCAGCATAAACCAGCAAAGGACCAGTATAAACCAGCAAATGACCAGGATAAACCAGCAAAATGAGCAGCTAAAACCAGCATAAACCAGAAAAGGACCAGCAATAAACCAGCATCCTAGCATAAGAATATATGCAGTTTTTTTCAGCAGGGTTAGCTAACAATGTTTATGGTAGACATACTCCTGAACACCCTAGCTAGTAATTGTATGGCAACACCAAAGCAACCAGCCAAAACACCATAGCTACTGCATAGCTACGCCCAGGCAACCAGCCAACATACTCTAGCTCAGGGGTGTTGAACGTCGATCCTGGAGGTTCGGTGTCCCTGCTCCAACTCTAATCAAACACACCTGAACCAGCTAATCAAGGTCTTCAGGGTGCAGTTAGGTATTTTTCCCAGGGTTTTTCAGGATCCAGCTAACCAGCAAGAACACCATAACGACCGCATAGAAACCTGTTAAAGGAAACCTGTTAAAGCACAGTCAAAGACCCAAACTGCATACATAATAACATCCAATGTCTAGGAAACCAGGCAGATTTCCCACCTATCTACAATTGTAATGGCAACCACCAAGAAAGCCCTAGCTACTGCATAGCAACACCCAAGAAACCATCCAGAACACCCTAACTACTGTAGCTACTGCATGGCAATGCCCAAGGAGCCAGCTAGAATACCTGAGCAGCTGAAAGCCCAACCGATCACACAAAACCGCAACAGCTGGGTAACAACCTAGTAACTACATGGAAATGCTAGCAACCACCAAGAATGCCTTAGCGTAGAGGCAGTGAGTTTGAATGCCAGTGCACTAGTCACACTTTCTTTTTTCCAGTAGACACACTATCTGTAGTAACTATGGTAATTTGGTGGAAACCATGGATACCATGTTTGTTGTTTTTTTTTCTTTTTCTTCAAACCCTCTGAAAAATGAAAAAGGTTTTTCATTTTTTTTTGTTTATTCTCCGTGTCATTATACACAACAGTGAAGCCTCATGTGTTTTATTTCTTGACATGTTTGACAGGTATCATGTAATCATAGCATGGCATTTCCTCAATGCTCTTCTCTGACTGCTTTGACTGTACATACATTAGACAGGTCAAAGCCAGTCAGTCTCCCATTATGGCCCCATGTTGCTTGCTTAATTAGCCTGTCTGCATTCTCCCTTTCTATTTGTCAGGCGATAATGCGTACGAGAGCCACCTTCAGATAACCTCAGCTGAAATACTGTTTACACTCGACGCCAGCTGCCCTGTCTTGCCTGCAAATCCACAAGTCTCCATGCATCGGATAAAGACTGCGGTTTTCCACTTCAGCAAATGCATAAAACATAAGTGCAGCATTCTGTCATAGTCTCATAAAACAGCTTTCAAAGTCACTGATAGAAAGCAGTTTTAGGACTATCACATGTTCTGTTTATTCATATAAATATACAATTATTCCATATTAGAACCAGTTTTACAGTCATTTTGGATTATTTGTTTGCAAAACAAATTTATAGGCATGAAAATGGGTCAGGGGTGAAAAAGGTGAGAAGGGTGCTCGAGGGGTGATGTGGCCGGATGGTGGGGGGACTACCACAGAATGACTTTTTTCTAGCATTATCGAAAAAACATAATATCAACTACAAATGCTATTTGCTACTTTAGAAAGACCGTGCCAAAAAAAAAAAAAAACATGTTTGACAAAAGTTTCGCTGTCAGCTTTGGATTTTAAACTGCGTGGCTCTATTGAAAATAAAGGGGAATGAGGAAAATGGCGCGCGCGGTCTACGAACACGGGGCACTCAGCTTTCACGATTTGAAATGGCTCAAATCAACTTTATTTTATTAAGTTTTAAATAATCTCGACTTTTCCAAGACCCCCCACCTCCTCAAAAATAATTTCTCAGCAGATCTACACGATACACGTGGGTCACCTGTTTGGGCTTTCAAAACAGCGAAAGGTGAGGGATTTTCATTCCTGAATTTAAACTTCAGTGTATTTATTAATTCATTAGTTTATTTATTCTTGCTGTAACTGGATTTTCATTTTAACACTAAAGTTTATACTTATACTACTGCAATTCTCTAAAATTAAAAATCACCTGAGTGATGTTAAACGTTTGTTGCAATATCTCCAGCCAGAAAGTTTTGAAACTACCTTATGTTGCTTTTGAGGAAAAACAGTCTCTAGGAATATAAGCTTTCCTTCTCTGTCATGGTTGAGTGGTTGAAACTTCTAGGAAAAAAATAAAATAAAATTAAGCATGTACCCTGTACCGTGTATTGTCTGCAACAAGGAGTAGCGGGGCCTTATCAAGGCTAACAGACGCTAACGAAGCCGTCATGTCGATGTGAAAGCGACAGGCCTTCCCCACAGTGCTAAATGACAGGCCTGTCGCACTGCCTGCATCACAGCTGCCCTTTTTCTCTGTAACCAGGTACACTCAACCGCAGTGTTAAACAAGGACAGTCTGACAAACAATAATATTTAAAAGCAGTGTTATAGATTTTCCTCCACTTTAAGACATGCATTTAACCTTGAAATGCACGGTTGCTGTGGCGATGTTTACTTGTACAACTGTACTGAGATGACTTCTGGAGCTTGTTAGAGAACAGGTCACTGAGTTTGAGTCCACTCGAATACCTGCATGGTGAGATCTTATTTGGATTGTTAATCAAAACATTGCTGGTCTGGTATGAAAACTTGTGTCTAGACAGGTGAAAAGAAATTGTTCAGGATTGTAAAAATGGCTGGAATAATAATTGGACATAGAAAAGCTCGGTAATTTACATCAAATGGATCACGGCAATGGTGTGAGGTAAAAATGTCAAAAAACTGATATGTTATTTTGTTTCCTATTTATTAATTTTACTATATTCTATAATAATAATTTTAGACTTTAGATTTCTTTAGACTTTAGATTTTAGACTAAAAAAAAGAAGAAAAAAAAAAAAAAAACCTGTTCCAAAACCTTGGTCAAGCTGTTGTTCATGTAGTTAAAGCTGTTTGACAATCTGATCTCCAGGACTGACCATCCGAATATGCCCTTTACAAATCAGCAACAGTTTTAGCTTATTTACCCCTCCAGTATGGTTTGTCAGATTCCGCCCCCAGCTAATTTAGCACTGCAACCACTGATGGCAACAAATGAACTGGGTTAGAAGATTCTACCCCAACCTAAAAATGCATTCCATCCATTTGAAATAACCACAGGAATATTAAAAATCAGGTTTAGTGTAAATTTTGCCTGTTGATGTCCACAATCTGGCAACCAACTCAAATCTGATGAGAGGTTGGAGAAACAAATGTCTCCAATATTTAAAATTTGGACTGCCGCATTTATTTCAACCACTAACTGTCAATATTACATGCTGCACCTTTAAAGAACATAATTAGTTTACTAACTTCAAAGTCAAGTCTAAGCACTTTATGTTACCAGCTACTGGAAGATTACTTACCACAGAATGCGGTACTATTTATCTGCATAGTATAATGCGTTGCATACCAAAGTTCAGTATTTAGAGTAAGGATTTGTTGAAATCAACGGTACATCAGCCTTCTTGATTTTTTTGTTTGGTATGACTTGCCTTCCCATAAGAATACAGTGTTGAAAGCATGTCAGCTACAACCCATTGTCAAACGGACGCAGGTGGTTGCATCTCGTTCCCTAGCTCCCTGTAGATCTTCTCATCTCCGTGGAGAAGTGATGTAAGAAATGAGCAATGCAGGTGGCATGAACCGCTGTTATAATGGAAGTATACCATGTTAAAGGTGACCAGGAAACGACCCAAGATGGCTCTCTTAAGCACTTACCACCATATTCAAATACAATCAGTCTTGTATTGAATATTCCCACTGTAGTCCTGCCAATCAGAAACCAGTCCAAGACATTGTGAAAGCATGCACCTGTATTGCCTTGAGGTTGTTTTCAGTTGAATCGACAGGAAGCCAGTGAACATGATCCTGGTTGTCTTGCCAACCTTGTCCAGGTGGGAATACGATCAGTGCAATGTGCAGATGAGATGGTTTTCCACACTGGTGTGGACTTGCAAGACAATGTGAAGGTCCATATATGTTTAGCCTTGTAATGAAGTCTGTAAGTCAAAACAAAAATACTGCACCTCTTTGTAATAAATCTTTGTAACAATTTACATTTACTCAAAATGTAAACACAAAAGTTAAACAACGTCAATATTTTCCAAACCTGTATGACAAATTTCTTTGTGCCACTTAAATAAAATCTATGATTACAAGATTTTTTTATATTTTGATAATAAACTCAAAATAATGAGAAGTCGTATCAATTTAGTTGTGATATTGTAATACATTCATAATTTCCAAGTGAAGTCACAGCAATAAGAGATTAATGACAATATTGTCATATTCTGATTTAGTCAGAATTACAAGAAAATGATGAGTTGGAAGTTGCGATATGTTGAGTTAAAGTATTTTGAGAGAATACTAAAGTTGTAGTAATACAAGATTGCTGTAACATTGAGAATAAAATCAAAATTACGAGACCAAAGTTGTAATAAAGTTGTGTATAAAGTTTTGTGTTTTGAGAATAAAGTCAAAGCAATATGATATTAGCTATAATATTCTTAGAATAAAGTCGGTGTTTTGAGAGGAAAGTTGCACCAATAAGATTAATGCAACCGAGGTTCATTGGAAATAACGTTCTTCTACATACATTTCTGCAACCCCGTAATTACATACCTTAGTGCACATTTTGCCGCAGTTTCAAGATGAAATGTCCAGAGAGTTCATTTAATACGTAACCGTGGCACGTTTGTATTAGACTGGTACAGGCACAGTACGTATTGCAGTATTTTTGTAACGCGGCTCGAGCTACGTTTTGTGTCTGTTCAGAGTACTTACTTACACTTATTTGAACTGTTTTGTCAGTTTTCAAATCATGCAGGATGATAAAAATGTTGTGCAGGTATAACATAACATTCGTCAAGTAATTGAAAATTAGCCTTTATCAAAAATGTACCTGTAAACCATAGTTCTGTGTGAAAAGGAATGAAAGTTGTGGGAGTTTTACTGCCTCTAGTGTTCATTTCAACTGGAAACTGCATCGACTTGTATGTATAGGTACGTTTTTTCAGTTTTGCAGGAATGTATGTGGAGACACATATTTCCAATGATCCTAGGTTGCAACATTAATTGTAATATGTTGACAATAAAGAGTTAGAAATGATAAGATAAGAAAAATTATGAGAAAAAAGCAGTCATAGCAAAAAAGAGTTGGAAGTTGAAATATTTTGAGAATAAATTTGTAGAATTTTAAAAATGACGTTGTGTTAATACAGGATTAATTATCCTCATACATTAAGAATAAAATAATTTATTGCATGAAAAAAGTTAATTAACATAAAAATTACACCAGCTGCAAAAAAACAAAACAATCAACCTTTCAATCTTCACAAGTACTTTTTTTTTTTTAGAACTTAAAGGTGGGTAAAATATTATTTATTTATGTTAGTTATGATAATTATGTTTATTTGATTTGAGTGATCTGTCCCTCAAAGACTTGTTTTTTGGGGAGTGTGTTTGCTGGCATTGGATTTGTTTTTATATATATATATATTACAGTTATATATGGATTGTAATTGTAAGATGGTAAGCAGTCTCCATACTAGAACATCAGTATATTGAAAAATACAAACAAAAAAAAAACAGTACATGAGTACACAAATTACATATGCCCATGTGCACGAATTACCATTAAACAAGGACTCACCCAAAAGACGACCTTGACTTTTTTGCAAAGCTTGTTCAAACTGATGCATTTATTAATTGCATTTAGAATCTCAATGTGTTCATTAATAAGCCGTGAATGCATAAAAGAAACCAAATGTATAAAGAATGCAACTGGGGCATGGAATCTGAAAAGGAGTGAATAAATGGAATAATAAAAAGCAAGTTCTTTTGAAAGTATTATTATAAAAGCGCCTTTATTTAATTTTAAAAACACGAGAAGCAAATTCGCTGCCTGCTGCGAGGAGAAAAAAACCCATAAAACACTACAGCAGGAATCATCACTATACCAAACACTGCAAAAAAAGCCAAAAGCCGTCTGTTTCGGTATACAGTTGAAGCCGGTTTCTCCTAAAATAAAACGGATATGAGGTTTGTATTTCCCCTTTTATATTTGTTCTGATAGAAGTGAGTTATTTTATTGCTGGCATGCATCACGTCCGATAAAAGCAATGCTGTTTATAAGCCATTTCTAAAGAACACATCCACCACACCAAATGAAACCAATCATTCTCAATATCACCTTCCACAGGTGTTTGCAGAGGTACATTGACTTATAGCTCTTCTGTCTAGGTTTCTTCAATCACAAATGGTGGTCAGCCCGTCCAGACGTGTTATTCAGTGCAGTGTGGTTCTGAGGTCAACGTGTTATTGTGCTAGCGTGGGATGTGACGATTTGCTTATGAGTCAATATGGAGTTTCCTTTTCTTCAAGTGAAGATTAGTAATACTGAACAATATCTCTAGGCAAAGCATCCATCATGATTCAGAATTTGTAAAATCTGTAAGCGTGACTGGAGACACAAATCAGACTGAAGTGGGCCCACATGCCATGTCAATTTTTTATCAATGTACTGCACTCTCTAATATTTTGTGCATGGAAAAATATGTTGTTTATTACGTCTATTTGAAAAATTACTTCAACAATTTCAGAGATGTGAGTTCCAGGGCATGAGCAGCCATTTAGCTATATATAGCTGTATATATATATATAGTGTGTGTATATATATAATATATATTATATATACACACACACACAGTATGCGTTTCACGGTATGTCTTGCAAGGAGCACGCTGGAGGCACAGATAACCTTTCAAAATCTTTAATGAACAAAACATGCAGGGTAAAATCCAACACAGGAGTTTGCTGAACAGACAGAAAGTAATATTCACAGATAATTACAAAAACACAGATGCAAAGGATAAATATATATAAAATGATACGCGTATATTGAACCTTTCGGTACGAGGCTTTCGCTACACATTACAAACCAAGCGATTCAGACTAATACTTAATTACATACACTAATAATTACACTACATAATTACGTGATTCTCTCCGAGAACAAGAAACATGCACATTAATAAACTACTGCATTCAGGTAGGCATTTCCAACAGATTCAAACAGGGCAAAACAATCAATCGGTAACAGCGATTGGTACATTTATAGCTGCGGAATTTAATGCAGGATTTAAGAAAAAGCTAAATGTTATTGAGCCCTCCGAGCACTCCTAGGAAAGAAAAGAAAGATTGGGACCTTCTTTAGTTAAAGCACAACAGTGGCCCATGTGTTGAAGACACGATCTGTGCTGTCTGAAGAAAATGTGGACACTCTCATCTTTCTGATCCCATTTTTTTTTTTGCTGTATCGAAAACATACAGAACCGTGACACCACTGTGTCGTATCGAACCAAACTGTGATTGTGAACCGTTAAAACCCTAATATATATATGCATGGTTTAAGCTTACAGCTCTGTAAATCAAATATCTTAAAATAATAGAATATTCACATTTGAGTTTTATTAACTGTCCACACAGTATAAATTCTGGGTATCTCTTTTTTTTTGAGACCACAATAGTGGGGAATTGTCTAGAAGCAGAGTGTTGTATAAAAGTATATTTGATGCAAAGGTGGATGTAAGGAAGAAATGAAAACTTTATGGAGATGCTGATTTCCTTTTCCAGCAGAACTTTAGCACCTGCCCACTGTGAAGAAACCACTTGGTTTGCTGACCATGATATTACTGTGCTAATGAACTCATGGGATATTTTCAAAACAAACTAGATATATTTTCATTGTCTCTAACAATCCAGACGAGCTGAAGCTCATTACTGCCTCAGCAGAGCAACAGACTGATTGCTTCCATGATACTCCTCATTGATGCCAGAGTTTGTGCTAAAGAAGAAGCTCCAGGGTTTGCAAAATCGCTGGCCCGATGTCCCAGGAATATTGTGTCTTCCAGTCGGGCTACCAAAATCCATCTCAGCCCTGCTCATCGTGCTGTCATATAGGGAGGAAAAATATATTTCAATGCTTTTGCATTCTTTCACAAATATGTTTGGGTAATTATGCAATTTCTGGGCATCAGAGAGCCACTGTCAAATAGGTTAAGTATTGAAACTGCGTTTGAATTCACACATGTTTTTTTACTTTCACTTTGCGATTGTGGACTGTGTATGGACGGTTTCTTTGGGCGCATACGCCTGGACAAAAGTTAACTGTTCTGTTGTGTTTGTATATCGGTCTGGTTAGTGTTGCCAGATACAAACGCAACTAATTCTTGGTTATTGTTCTGTGGGATCTGTTTCCTATACATGTATATATTTCCGGTGACCTGCCACGATATCAAAACTGATCAATTTGTCTAAAGTTGAATAAACAGGAGCATGTAATGCATGTATAAAAATTAAGAAAATGTCTTATTTCATCCTGCATATAATGCAGTGTTTGTAAGCTCAGAGCTGCTTTTTCCACAGCCATTACCGGGGAAACCTCTTGTTTCTCATTCTTAAAGCACCTTCTGATGGCAGAGAATGAGTTTGCATTTTTAATAAATCCGTCTGATTTATGCAGCAAATATATTTTGCTTATCAAAAAAATAAACTCCTCTGAAATGATTTAGCTGTTCTTATTGATTCTATTGGGAATCAATAGAAAATCATAAACCAGCATCCCATCATCAAAACATACCTGACCAGCATATGCGTTTTTTGTTTTCAGCAGGGTAAAAATATGTGGCACATGGATTTACGCAGGTATTTTAGTTCTGCTAAGCCAAATAAGACAGGTCAGGGTGAAGAAGGGATGGCCGAAGAAAATCAGACTACCACAAAGCAGAAAAGGTCTGAAAAATCAGACTGGGAGACAAAAAGGAAATGCTATGCCCTTAACGTCGAGTGGCACGTTCTTGAAAATTCTGTTCAGTTAGAACCAAATATTAGAGTTTTTGATTGTAATTTGACTGCTGTATTTTATACAGCTGTTGTAATTTATGTTTTAAAAAAATGTTATACCAGGGATATCAAATTTTGCAAGCCCTGAGCTCAGAACAAGTATTGAGTGCAGAAATTAACATACTTTAAAGAATGTAAACTTTCCTGTTTTACAGCTCCTTTTTTATTTTTCTTATAAAATATATTACTTTCATTTTATTATTTATGGAAGTGAAAGATCCAAAGTATCCAAGTATGCTCTTTGAAAGCGATTTATTTAGTGACAAGAAGCTCTGAGTACTAATACATCACGTGCATAGGTTGGGACTGCTTTTATACCAATCACACACTGGAATTCGTATATACTGTCCGTGCTTTCTCAGTCACACCAGAATCAGAAAACCAAACTCTGACTTCAAACACACTTGTGTCCACACCAGCTCTGTTGTGAAAGAGCCTTAAGTAGAAAAACAAATTAAAATGACTTCAAGTAAGAGAGACCTTTGTTTGCCGTCATGCCAAATTACGGTGTTCATTCTCCACAGAAACCTGCCACAGTTTAGTCAGGTTAAGCTTAATCTGAGTTCTCTCTGGTGGTCAGTTCAGATCCTTACTTGTCTTCATCAATTACAGGAAACAGGCATCTTTGCATCACACACTCCCACACCATTAAGCCCATGGTTTGTCTACAGTATGTTGAGCTGCAAGTGATTTTGTGTGTTTCATTAAATAGTGCGAGACCTCTTTTTGCTACAGAACGCAGTGTGGTGCAGACCTACCAGTGTGTGGGCATATCGTTCTGTGTGTTCAAATGTAGGCGTATGTCAGTCGCCTGTTTTTATTTTCTCTCCGCCTGCATTTTCCCTGCATTGTATTAAACTTCTGAACTTAACTGCACAGTGTGTTTGAAGTGCAAAAAGCAGATTTTAATAAAGTTCCTTATAAATAAACTGGGGTATTCTTTACTTTTTTTTTTAACAGCGGTGTTGAAATCTAGCAACTGAGAATTTCAGCCAATTTGATCTTTGTTGAAAATGTGAGTATGACGGCTTTTTGAGACATAAAGTAGTCACGACATGGAACAGACAACTTGTGGGCGCTAAAGCAGATATATAAGCAGCATGTTTCCGCCTCAGAGTGAAAAATAAATAAATAAATCAAGTAATTGTGTTCAAATGAGTTCATTAAGCTCTCGTCTAGCAAGCCCAATGCTCCAAATAGTAGTTGAACCACTAAAATTATCTTTACTGTATTTTTTTTTTTTCCTTCTGAGGTGTGCCTTTGTCTCTGTTCATTTCTTCTAGCTTATGTGAATATGCTGAATATAAGGTAATATATTACATATGTATATCACATTTGGCATATAAATTATAATGTATAATATTACTGGATAAAAAGTCATTTTAAATTGCAAAAATAATCAATATCTGTTATGAACCGGGACGGACACAGACAAATCCATTTGCAAGGTATTTATTAAGACGTACTCACAGTCCATATAATCGTGAACAGGCAAAGGGGCGGTTGATTGGCAAACAGCGGTGATGGGGACGAAGCAGAGACGTAGTCAGAGGCAGCGAGGTTCGGTAACAGGGAATCAAACAAACAACAATGGAAGACAGGGGGAAAACGCTTAGCAAAGACGGGACAAGCCACATGCAATGATCAGCAACCAGACAGACAAACAAACCAGTACTTATACAGGTGGAGATGATGATTGAATGATTGAATGATGAACCTAACAAGCAGCAGCTGTGAAGGAGAGATGCATACTGGGAAATGGAGTCCAAGAGGAACAGACAAGAAACACAGAGTTCATTGTGAGCTGGAGTGCCAATAGTAGTCTTTGGCTGGCAGCTCCAGTTTTTATTGGGCTTTTAATTAATGATATTTCATATTCATTGAGCACAAAAATGTGAGTTTTAATATTTTAATAGGTCTACATATGTTGTTTCATAAATACATGTATGTTGTTTTTTTCATCATCCATGTACTGTGTATTTCTTTCAAATGCATGGAAGAAACTTTTGCAATAAGATCAATAACACACCTTTAGAATATAGGGCAAATTTTTAATTCACCGATGTACTGATCAGATTCAGACCTGGTTTTATAGCAAAGCAATGACTCAAAAAGACAGTGTATAAACTCAAAGAAAATCCAGCGGAGCTCATCATCATAGCTGACAAACCCTGTTCTGGTCAGGTGATTATGCAGAGTAAAATTTATCAACCATTCAGCCCGGTACCAATTAAATTTCTGGAAAATGTCAGGAACACCTTGCTTAAGCCACCTTAGATGCCACGGCTATTGACAAATGAACACGTCCCAATCCATTTTAATACACTTTTGTTCTGCGTAGGCCATTTAAATATCTATGAATAGTTTGGAGCGCTAGTCTGATTTTTCTTGGCAGCGTTGCGAAGCTTCAAGCTGAGGCCACGTTTCAGGAGCTACATGTACGATTCTGGCTTTTTGTAATCCTCTATGCTCATTAAATGAAATCCCTGAACCACCTGCTTACTTTTTATGTTGTTTTGCTTATTCAGAACTTGTTTATTTCACAGACACATAAGGGCAAAATCTACTGTAAATGAAACATTGCCCATGCGAGAGGTCATTTGTTTTCCACTTCATGGCCCTTGGGATATAATGAGTCAGTAACGCTGCGTCTTTTCTTCACGATGAGAGGTAAACGGCGAGGGCTTTTTTTTTTTAGCATTCGTAAGCAGACATGCATACACACTCTGCATGACCACCCATCCGCCTAAACACAACCCCCATACGCACACATTTAAGAGCAAATGAAAGTGATCACCGCAGTCTGTCTGAACCTGTGCTAACATGGCTTTTCCACATTGTTTGTCCATAGAAAAGCTTTTAGTTCAGGCTGGTCAAGCTGGTGGACAAAGGAAGCCTTGCTGGTTAAGCTAGTTGGTGGGGACCCACATCGCTGTGAGACACTGTATATTAGGTGGCCTTACCTATGTGCTTACAATACATTTGGTTTATAATATTCTATTTTACAAATGTTTGCTTGTTTGTTTTAATTAATATCCTCTTATTTATTAATTTACTCGTTTGCTAATATATTATTTAATATTATTATTTCTATTTGAAACGTTGTATTATTATGATTATTCATTCATTTGTTTGCTGTTTTTCTTCTTCTGTGTTAGCTCAGCTGGTGCAAAAGGGACGCCTTGCTGATCAGGCTGGTTAAAAACCCACATCCCAAAACACCTCTAGCAATGCTGGTCTTTTCACATTAACAAATATAAAATTTTTACTTTGTGACCCACATTTGAAGTGGCTGGTGTGTTGCAGAGCAGAAAGTGCGAAGCGCTGTTGACTGATGCATGAGACATGCTACTTTTTTTTTTTTTTTTCAGGTGCTCAGAGCACATCTACTGCTTTATGCGTCAGTTACTCTAACTTTTCAGCACCACGGCAATGGCCGACTTCCAATCGCCTTGTGAGCGCTGGCAATGCTACAGACTGTGGGGGTGCTTAACACAAACTCATACACGCTGGAAAAGTCCTGCGGGCTCTCAAGGGTGAGACGCATGCTCACACTGCCTCTGCCAACCAATTAGGAAATGACTTCCCCAATCCCTAAACGCAGCCTCTCAACAGCCAGGGATTGTGGGAAATGTGCTAACTGCGTGTGTGTGTGGGGGGGTTATTTTATTACATGTCACAGGATTGTTATGATTTATTTTTTATTTTTTGCAAGCCATCTTGACACTTCTAGTACAATGGTGATGTTAATGGGTCCCATCGGCAGGGTTTAACCTGTGCTTTAGGTGACCAGACCAACAAGAAAAATCATCGGCCGGTTTATTTGTCAAAACATATTTAAAACAACATGAACTAAAATGAAGAATTTTGATTGATGAATTAATTAATTCAATCCATCAATCTTTATTTGAACCTATTTTTACCCTCATTATATTTAATTATGTAATAATCATATTTTTATTATTTGTTTGTTTGTTTGTTTATAAAGTGCTATTTTTAGTGCAGGTTTTTTTTTTGAAAAATCTACATTTTCCTTAATAATAATAATTTTTGCCCTATATATCGATATGTATTTGTTGTAAAACTATAGTCTATGCTAAAGATTTCTGTTGCTTTATTGAGAAGGCAGGACATTCCCAACATTACTCACAGTAGTACTACTACAATATTTAATGCATTTATAATGCAAGGGATGGTGCATGATATTTTTAATGCTGAAATATGTGTGTGGCAGAGGACGATGAGAGACGGTCAGACTCCCCAATGTTATCCATCAGGCTGTCACAAGAAATCCTTCACTGCCAGAGCTTTGCCTTTTTCTGTTCATACCTGACTAATTCAATAGTACTGAATACTTTTAGACAGTTGCCTATGGTTACTTTAATGAGGCGAAGTGCGTGGAGTTGAAGATCCTTTTTTTTTTCTTTTTTAAAATTTGTGAGTCATTGGTCATAGCAGTGGTATAGCATGATAAGTGATTTATTGTTTGGTGGAGTGTGGAAGAAAAAGAAATCCAATGAGAGACATGCTGACCTGTTGCAAACCTTCATTCAACAAGTGCAGGCTGCTGGTTTTGGACCCAATGGATGACCTAAACCCGATTGGAGTCATGAATGACATTTGTTCAAGCCTTTGTATACATATTTGTTTATTTGATCATGTTATTTACACACGCACACAATGTGATTTACACAGGTCTCTGGATCCACAGACTTTGCTGTTGTTGTTGGACCAATATTCCTGTCAGCCGATTGCTAAAACTGATTTTAGGTTCAGGGACATTTTTTCTTGGAATAATAAATATATTGTTAACATAAATTACACAAATAACACAGAGTTTCACTGATTTTTGAGACCGAACTGCAAAAATAATAAACATCTTCAGATGCATTCATGTGTTTGGGTGCAAATGGCTGCTTGCTGCATTTCTTACTTTGTTTTCCACTAAAAATTGTATTTGTTTCCTTGCCTGTCACTCATGTGTTCAAAAACAACATGTACTGGCATGTCAAGCAGTAGCTATAAATACTGACATATCTAGCATTCACAGTACACTCATCTTACTTTCAACATCGATAATAATCAGAAATGTTTCTTGAGCAGCAGTTCAGCATATTTGAATGATATCTGAAGGATCCTGTGACACTGAAGACTGGAGTAATGATGCTGAAAGTGAATAAATCACAAAGGTGTTACCTGAAGTGTACATGGTAACAAATAAGAAACTGCTGTACTTTACATTCATACATGGGTGCTAATAAGTTTACATTTACATACAAACAAGCGTGAGTAAGAACCACTGGCGATTTCTTTAAGACTGCAAGGGAAGCTCAGCTTCCCCTATAATGTCACAAAATTGATGTTCAAATTATGTACTAACTATGTATTAACATTTTATTGACTAAAAATGCGTTAGAAAATGTTCATCTCAAAGACGAGCTCGTTCAGATTCAGTTAGATATAGCAGGTCGGCTGACTTGATTTTCTTCTCATACATTCCCGTAGCGTCACAGTGCATTT
>JAUYWG010000031.1:15979989-15991305 GCA_034779775.1 Enteromius afrohamiltoni | reverse complement strand
TGTTTGATTATGGTTGGAGCTAAACTGTGCAGAGCTGTGGCCCTCCAGGAATTGAGTTTGAGACCAATGCTGTAGAGAATCAATTAGACATTATGTCTAATACATATAGACAGTGATGTAATGCTTAAAATTAGTACAATTATTTACCACATTATTGTTTAATTTAATTGCACTCCATTTGCCATGTAATACAGTCATTTCTTTCAAATAGAATGAAAATCAATAGACCTGTATATGAACTACATAATACAACCGGCAGTCGTGTGTGGGCTTCAGTCTCAGAAGGCATGCCGTGAAATTTTTTATGACTTTTGGCATGAACTTTGGCAAATGCAGAGACCGTATAAACACCACTTTATTTCCTGGCCGAATGATAAAATGGATCCTGAATTCTACAAACTGTGATTGACGCTGGTTTGGGAAAAACTGCTGCCAATTTACCGTGTCATATATATATATATATCAGATATCAGATGACCCGTGAGTAGTCGACGAGTCTGTGAGACCAGGCCGAGAGTGTGTGGTGATGCAGAAAGGACACAAACACACACATAAATGTAGTTTATTTCTTCTACTCTCAGAGTCACAGCATGCTTCATTGTCTTTCTTGTAGCAAGTAATTTGATAACTTACAACAGAGTAAATGCACAGGGATGAAACTATGCAATCATTTGACACAATCACAACGTGAATCCCTGCAATATCACAAGTGTATCTGGCTGTAAATGACTCTTTTGGAAAATTCCTGTTACCTGGAAGCCTGACTCAGTGTGACATCAATATAAGCGTGGATGACCTTTTAAATAAATTAAGCAGGATTATTTCTGTTAGCCGGGGATGCTTATTTTATCTGGGTTGTGTGTTTAATTCTAGTAGAAATTAAACTTGGAGCTATTTGACTTTCAGGTTTTTAGTATCCATGCATTTGATTTTCTCTCTCTCTCTCTCTCTCTCTCTCTCTCTCTCTCTCTCTCTCTCTCTCTCTCTTTCTTTCATCCCCCCTGCTGTGCTATTGGATAGCTGGTCAGAAAAATGCTGAGGTTGCGTTAGTCATTTGTTAGCCTTTGGGTTGTTTTTTAGATTCACATCCAATGTCAAAAACATCACGTTAGACGATGCATATTTTTGCAAATGCACATCTGAGTGTCTTCTTCAAGTGCTAGATATAATTTTTTTCTCTATGTCTTTTTTTTTTTTTTAAGTCTTATACAGTGTTAGAAACAGTTATGAAAGTGGTTTTTAGACCCTATGCATTGTTTAACAACATGTTTCAGATTTTAAGAATTCCTGGAGTACAGTATAAAAGCATTAGATAAAAAAAATTTAAAAGAACCTTCAATAATCTATTTTGATAGATTATTGTTTTGGCACATTACTGTCTGCACAAAGAGTCTGACAACAGCCATTGCTCCACACTGAGATCTGATCTTATCATCAGTTCTTCTGTATTTAGTCTGTCTCAGTTTGTTCTGTTACTTCATGTCATTACAGACAGACTGGATGATGATCAGATCAGATCTTTCAATGTCCTTACTGTCCTCCTCTGGCTGTATATATCCTGTATATACAGCCTGTATATATTATTGCTGGTTTAATACATATTAATTTCATAAGAAAGAAAAAAAGAAGAAAAAAAACCTTGCTGGATAGAAGTATTATTGTTAATGCTAGTGGTATTATTAATAATAATACATACATCTGACAATCATTGTTTTCCATATTTCACCCATTGATATATAGTTCTGTCATGCAGTTTGACCATGGTTTCGTGTGTGTGTGACAGTTTTCGCAAGGGCATATGTTTGTGAATGCATGTGCAAGCTCTTCAAAGCTAGAAAAAAAAAAAAAAAAACTCCCACACTCTGAACAGTAAGTAAATTCTAAGCCAAAGTGTAATAGTCTGCCTTTCACTAACTACCCTGAGTGGTGCATGTCATACTTTCCATTCCTTTTCCATGTTGTCATGGCAACTGACTATGCACATAGACATGCCCATTAAATACTGTACCTACTAAAAGGGTTCCAAATCAAAGAAAAGATTTAAAAGAAAACAATGGTCTGGAACAAAGCAGCAGGGTGGCATTTCTCCCAAGTCAGTGGCAATTTAAAGATTATCTTAATCTCTGCATGACTGTTTGCGCAAAACTTTCAAACTATTATCTATTTTCTGTCTCAAGGCGGTAAAAATGGATTCAGCATACAGTGGGTATGGAAAGTATTCAGGCCCCTTTAAATGTTTCACTCTTTGTTAAATTACAGACATTTGCTTAAGTCATTTAAATTATTTTTTTCTCATTAACAGCACAGTATTGTCAGAAAACACAGAATTGTTGGCATTTTTGCAGATTTATTAACAAAGAAAAACTTAAATATCACATGGTCCAAAGTATTCAGACCCTTTGCTGTGACACTCATATATTTGTTTGGTGTTGTCCATTTCTTCTGATAATCCTTGAGATGGTTCTACACCTTCATTTGAGTCCAGCTGTGATTATACTGATTGGACTTGATTAGGAAAGCCTCACACCTGTCTATATAAGACCTTACAGCTCACAATGCATGTCAGAGCAAATGAGAATCATGAGGTCAAAGGAACTGCCTTAAGAGCTCAGAGACAGAATTGTGACAAGGAACAAATCTGGCCAAGGTTACAATTTTTTTTTTCTGCTGCATTTCCTAAGGTTCCTAAGAGCACAGTGTCCTCCATAAACCTTAAATGGAAGACATTTGGGATGACCAGAACCCTTCCTAGCTATCGGGGGAGAAGAGCCTTGATGAGAGAGGTAAAGAAGAACCCAAAGATCAATGTGGCTGAGCTCCAGAGATACAGTCGGAGATGGGAGAAAGTTGTAGAAAGTCAACCATCACTGCAGCCCTCCACCTGTCGGGGCTTTATGGCAAAGTGGTCGGATGGAAGTTTCCCCTCAGTGCAGGACACATGAAAGCCCACATGGAGTTTGCTAAAAAAAACACTCCAAGATGGTGAGAAACAAGATTTTCTGGTCTGATGAGAACAAGATAGAATTTTTTGGTCTTAATTCTAAGCGGTATGTGTGGAGAAAACCAGGCACTGCTGATCACCTGTCCAATACAGTCCCAACAGTGAAGCATGGTGGTGGCAGCAATATAAAAAAGAGAGAAAAATTTACGGGTGTCGAATACTTTCCATACCCGCTGTATGTGAGGATGGTCTTCATAAAGTCCAGCAGTCGGGTACTGCGAGTAAACATGCCAATTATTTCTCCTTAAACCATAGATGCATCTTTTGAGTTTGTGTAATAGTATAAGATCCGATATGGTAAACAAATGTTTGATAGTAACTGGTTTATGTGGATTGTAAGTGAAAAAAGTGTACACTTAGGTATAGCATCTTATTTGCAAACACACACACACACATATATATTAAGAATAATAGTAAAATAACAATAAAACAATACTCTGTTAAGCTGTTTGATTTTGATGTGCTGTGCAAATTGTACAAACTTCACCCTATTTTTTATTATATGCTATTTCGGTCTTTGATATCTTCTTGTCTCCTGCCTCTCATGCAAGATTTAATGGTTGCTCACTTATGAAGTAATGCAATGACTACATAAGATTTATAATGTTTTTTTTTTTTTTCCTATTCAAATCTTATTTAACTTGCATGTTCTTACACAGGTGATGAATAGAAAAAATACATTGAAATATACCTGTATGGTAAGCTACATCACATGTATGTATGCAGGCTTCAAATACAACAGGAAAAATGTTGGTTTGCATCAAATATTGTTTATGAATCAATCACGCTGTATAATTTACATCTATCAGCTCTTGTCATATAAATATTGAGTTAATACCAGAGGGTTTCATGGGTGGAACATTAATCTACAGGGCAATGTGACTCTTAGTTAACAGCTCGATGGGATGCAGTGGGATAGCTGCATCTTATCAGCATGTTAATTGACTAGTTTCATTCAGACAGCAGTTAAGCTCACTAATTTGCTCTCCTCAGTTAAATCAGCAGCAAATCAAGCAGCACGGAGAGTCACGCCTAGTCTGGCAGCGACTATTAACAAGGCCGCGCTTCGTGTTCGAGTCAGTTGGTCAATTTTAATGGTTCAAATATGGTTAAAATGACTCCCTCTTGTGCTAATCTCTCCTACGGGGCCCTTCTAGATTTTTCAAAGCTTCATATTCATTTATACTGTATGTGTTCATAAACCTTTTGCTTTGTTGTCCAAAAAGGGGTGGAAAGAAGAGAAGCGTAATAATTGGTAATACGCAATTGGTAATAATGTATAGTGTGCTATATAAATGAATAATACAATGTGTGAATTTTTGAGAGAGATTGTGAGGGAACTTTCATTTGACTTCATGATGGAAGTCATGGCATGGAAATACATAATTATTTGTGTTCCATAAACCTGGAAGCCATTGTTATGAAATACGAATTGACTTTGGGTTAAAAGCCTCCTCATTTCAGAAACTCACCACATTCTGGCTGTGCATAAACTTTCTAAATAGCTTAATGCATTATAAATAAATAAAATAAATAAATAAATAAATAAGATATGCAATTAAAAGGTGTTTAGGAAAGCCAGGCAGAATGCAAAGGTATCGCAAGAGTAGTCAAGCGTGGGAGCTTACGGTGGTAATCCAAAAGAAAAATGGGCTGCTTTCAATCCCCTTGTCTAGTGATGCTAACGTGTGCTGTGCTGCTGGATAAAAGAGGGAAACAGAGATTTGAAGGGAATGGTAATTAAAGCCTCGTTCTTTCAGAGCAGCTTTCTGAGATGTGGTAAATGGTACTTATTTGTAACACACAGTAACATTTCAGAGACGTTGCTGTCTGACGACAGTCAGGCAAAGATATTATGCATGGACGATGCCAACTGATGTAAATACAATTTCAGTCAAAAGTTTGGATGTACTTGACTGAATTTATGTTTCTTATTACCATAAAATGCTTGAAATTAGTCTTGTAGATGCATATATTTTGTGTCTTTACGTCCGATTTTACAAAACTAGTTAGTTTTACAAAAACTAAAGCTGTAATCATATTAAAGGAATAGTTCATCCAAAAATGAAAATAAACTGAAATTGTGCTCATCCTTAACCACTGAAGAAGTAGATAAGTAGATGACTTCACGGAAAACAGATTTGCAAAAATGCAGCATCACTTGCTCACCAATGTTTGCTCTGCAGTGAATGGGTGCCGTCAGAATAAGGGTCCAAACAAGTAATCCACAGCACTCCAGTCCATCAGTTCATGTCTTGTGAAGTGAAATGCTGTATGTTTGTATGAAACAAGAAAGGCATTTTGGCTTCAAGCTATTGCTTCTGGCTGAAATCTCTAATACTTTATTGCTTTTTTCCAATGAAAGAGTCATTTCATATGAAGCAAGAAAGAAATATGCAAAGATCAAGTATTGTTTACAAGCAAAAACACTACAAAGTAGTTCTAAACAAATACGTTGGTGGGTTTTGAAGTGAGATGATAACAGAAGATGCAATATTATGGATATAAAATTTGTATTTTAGCTGTAAGCAATGCTTCGAAGTTTAAAACGATTTGATGGACTTGTAATTTACCAACCACACGACTTTTCACTTCACAAGATGTATTGGAGTGGTGTATTGTATTGGTTATAAGGATTCTCATTCTGGTGGCACACATTGACTACAGAGGATCCATTGGTGAGCAAATAATGCAATATTTCTCCACATAAAGAATTGTAATGAAGAAATCCCTTTAAGCATGTAGCCAACAAGTGTCCAGCATCAGTGGGAATTCCTGAATGCAATTTATTTATATCAAAACGCCCCCCACTGCGATGCTTTGATGATGCATGGATAAAAATCTCCAGCCTGTTTGTATAGTATCTCCTAGAATTCCATGTTGTCCAAATACAATAAGCCCCTGCAGACTCTTGCGGTTCTGACTCTTACTCTATGATTTCAGCCTTTCATCCTTAACGCCACCATCCTGCAGTCCTCTGCCCCACACCAGGTCAGTGATGAACCTCTACGGGATGCAATTTCCCTCCAGTCAGCTACAATCTTTGCTCAAAAAAGGAACAATGGTGGAGTCAGCTCACCTGCCCTCCTTCATTTTATCACTCATTCAATAGCATGTGACCCCAATTGTTCTTCCGATAATGCATCCAGGCATTTTTCTTTTTCTGATATTTATTTATTTTATTTCATTTTCAGCAAAAAACGTAAGGCAGCACAACACATACTAAGATAAGTAGTGTTTTTAGGGTAGCTGACATTAAGCACTTTAAGGAAGGTGACATAAATAGCATTTTGTTAAGTGTTTTATAATTACTATGCGCCATGTTTTAATGACCACATTAATTGAGAAACTACATGGAATATTTCCACTTTCAACCACTTATTTGTCACAACACTGGACCATTTTAAAAAGTTAATGAGGCCAAAAATTAATTACAATGGTTAACTGTTGATGCTTGTGCACATTTGAACTTAAAATGCCATAATGTTATGCACCCTGACATGTTAAAGTGCACAATTTTAAAATTGATACATGATTTAAAATAAAATAGTGTACATATTTCAGTAATATTAGCATTATATATTTATTTACATTTTATTATTTATTTCGACATTTTTGTTCGCAGGAGAATTTCAGAACACTACATGTAATCGTGGGGTTAAATATGATTTGTACATGTTCTTGACAGGTTTTGTGACCTTTCAAGTAGATAATACGTATATAGCAGAATAATATGACGGTACATGTCTCTTAAAAAGACTTCAAAGTCAGTTCAGTGACGGGTTTTTGCTTGCATTTCTTCAGGCTATGAAATACTGCTCTTATGAGCTGAATCTGCTAACTGCCTTTCATCTCTTTCTCTCTCTCGCTCTCTATCTCTCCCTCTCCATCATCCGTACATTCTATACAGCTCACATAGACATCATATTGGGAAACGGAAAAATATGAGACCTCAAATAAAGAGGGAATCAGCCGAGATTTCTCAGACTGTTTGATCATAGCTTCAGCCTTCTCTCTAATCCATTTCTTGTGCTGATGGTGCAGATGGCTAACAGGATCAAATCTCTATCCAGAAGAGAATTAATTCAATTCTGTGGCTTTCGTGCAATCCTGTAAAACATTGCTCTCTTTCTCCCATTCTTTTTGGTTATTATTTTTCCCAATCCATTGTGAGTGTGGCTCATAATAGTAATCCAAACCCTATAAAACATCTTTCATTGCAGTTCTTTGCAAGCCAGCTGTAATATAGTCGTCATTTCAAGAAGCTTAAAGGGATAGTTTGTCCTCTGGGATCAAACTACCACTCGTATTTTCTTCGGAAACTCTAGTTGAGGTGCTTAATTTCACATCGCCACATTATAAAACGTACATAAACAGTGACATATTCAGTAGCCTATGGCACATTCCATCTCTCCAATTTCTAATTTGCAAACCAATCAAACTTTAATGCATTTAGTATACTAAAATGAGTTTTGTTTTGTCTTCATTTAGCAATACCTCTTCCAGTGATTCATTGATTAATAGTGTCAATCCATCAAGCTTCTGGAGATAAGATGAGTCATGTATCACGATACGTTCTTGTCATTTGCATATTATGTTTGTGAGGAGCTGAATTCCGAACATTGTATAGTATGAGCGGGAGTATTTATTTTCTTGTGGCATTAATTAATCTATGTACATGTTTAGGGCATTACGAGCATAATTCACAAATATTGTTTGGTTAGTTGCACAGTAAATACAGCGTGAAAGTTTTCTCTGCTCATTTCAGGTTGTCCTGTTTATTGAACTGTCTGTAAGACAATGTCTTGGATTTGAGGCAAATAAGGTTTGAAATGAGTTTAAAGACCAGCATCAAAACCTCTAATCCAAATCTTGCTGGCCAGAATGCATTTCCATAAAAAGATGATCCAGTTTTGGATTACGTAAGAATGCCAGTGCATGCGATCTGCTACAGTATATACTGTGTAACACTTTACAATAAGGTTCAATGTTCACTAACAAAGATTAATAAAGACTATAATAAATGTAGTGTTCATTGTCTATTCACATTATACATTATGTTAACAAATGGCAATTTTATTTTATTAATTTATTTTATTTTCAAGGCCCACCAACTTGCTTTGACAGTGAAATGTTGCGAAATATTCTTTCTGTTTCCATTTTTTTATCAGGATGTTAAAATTTTAAATGTCTTTATAATATGTTTAGCTCATATTTCACAAAAGAAAAATAGAGGCTTTTATGCACTTTTCAATCCACATGTAACACAATTAGGTCATAGGTCATATTTTTCAAGTCCATCCAGTCCAATCAATCAATCAATCAATCAATCAATCAATCAATCAATCAATCAATCAATTATTTTAGTTTTAAAGTGCTGAGTGCATTTAAAACTCACAGGTCATATTTAAACCAAACATAATAATAATAAAAGTAACAAACAGTAAGAAAATTAAGTCTTTAAGCTCCAAAAAGATTGTGTGCATTTGATATATAATTTTAAGATTTCATTTAATTAAATTTTATTCATTTAATTGCATGACCCTGAATTGTATCTATATAATATTTAACATACATATTTGATTATAGGTTTATTTATTTATGTTGTTGTAATTAAGATTCAAACTCAAGACCAAATTTCGTTCACCAATGCGACCGGTGAGATCACACCATTTGAGTACTGGGGTGTTTAATTGAGTTTGAAATGCACTATAGATTGCCAGTATTTAATGGCGACAGATTCCAACAGGATCTAATAGTGTCCGAGACGATGCCACTTAACAGCAATAACTGCAGATTTGTTAATGGAGCTAATTAAAGTGAACACGTTCCCCCAAGACATCTTGTTGAACACCTGCCCGAAGAGACACAATCAGCACTTCTAGCTGTCATTATTTCCAGCGACGTAACCCTTTAGTCCTGGTAATGTATAATGTGCTGATTCAAATGCTTTCTGATTAGCCCGGTGGAATTCATTGTGGTATCAATCAATTATTTGTTAGTGGAGTATTTTGTTTGAGCGCAGGTAGCCAAGTATGTCCTTCTTTTGCTGCATGGCGCATATACAGCAGATGGCCATGATCAACTTGTATAACTGCAGGCTCTTCAGAGGTGATTTTCAGAAGCTATATGCCATTTGTGGCTTGGAAGCATGAGGCAAACACCTGAGCGTGACTAATTTTAATCAAAGACCATTTAAAGAAAGCTTCCTGTGCTTTTTTCGCAGCTAGTACTCATTCTCCCCTGGACGTAAAGTATTACTCAGAGCAGGTGTAAAATATATACAGCAGCGGTTTATAATTAGTCAGTTGCATCAGAACTTTTAAAATAACCTGCATCATGTCCCGCAGAACTGTCAATGTCATTGCATCTAACCTGGATGTGACAGCACGTGTATCTCAGAAGAGCTGAGGAGGTTGTTGACATTCTGCGCCACGTGTCTTGTCTATTAAGTGCTGGAATGAAGACATCTGTTGTACTGTATGTGTCTTGGACTTGTTATAGCACAATCTCTTGCTGCCAGCCAGCTGTTTTCATTTGCATTTTAATTTATGATGGGGAAAAAGTAACTTGCGATAGAGAGTAAATGTATGCCCTTTGGCAATTATTTGATATATACACTGTATATCTAAATAATTGTGTGATCTTGAATGGGTGAATCTTGTTGAAAATTCTCAAAAAGGAAATGCCATTGTGAGCCTGGACCAGAAAACAAACAATTTTGCATCAAAAATAAGCTTTCCATTGATGTATGGTTTGTTATGATAGGACAATATTTAGTCGAGATACAAGTATTTGAAAATCTGGAATGTAAGGGTGCAAAAAAAAAACTAAGGACCAGTTTCACAGACAGTTAAGTTAGGACATTTAAGCAATTTTATAAACATGCCTTACAAAAAAGGGTTACTGGTGTGCATTTTAGAACAAAGTGAAGGCACTGAAGTGATTTAAGATCAGTCAGTGCAAGTTTCTTTCAGTTGAAACAGCTCAGATTTATATTTAGTCTAGGACTAGGCTTAAGCCTTGTCTGTGAAACCGGGGGTCAATACTCTAAAAATTGCCTTTACATTTGTCCAAATAAAGTCCTTAGAATAATAATTTTGACCCACACAATGTATTGTTGGCTATTGCTACAAATATATCTGGACTACTTGTGTGCATAATGCATGTTTAATAGAAACTGGTTTCTTATGGTACACATGGTACTGTGTATTTATAGAAATCAAATGAACTTATTTTTAATAGATAGATAGATTTGAGCTTTCTATTCTATTCATAAGTATTCTTAAAAATGCATGATGGTTTCAATATGAAGCATCACAACTTCAATACTGATAATAATAATACATTTCTGCAAGATCATGTGACTCTGAAGACTCATCACAGGGAAAAAAAATATAAATCAATCAAGTTCAATAAATGTCAAACTCATGTTATTTTAAATTGTAATAATATTTCAATAGTTCATTTAGAGGGCATACAATTAGTATACAAGGCTTAATTTTTGTGTCGGTAAACATTTATTTTGAGTGACTTACATTAGAAAGTACACAATGTTAACATTCCATCTGCTCTTTATTTCATTATCTGTTTTGTGTCATTTAGTTAGAGGAAATGATGTAAGTAAATGATTGCATTGCTAAATATGGAATGGTCATTGTGGGTCAGGGAATATTTATAATAGTTATGAGGAACATTAAAGTCAACTTTCCACTGTACAGCTGCATTGTTAAAGTCAGACTGATAGATTTGAGTAAAATGGGTTATTCGGCTTGATTTAATTAAGTTCCATCTGTGATATAGACAGGAAAAATCTCTTTTGCCAGTGTATTCCTGAGCGACTCCATATCTCCTGCTCCTGTTGTGAATTCTGTCAGATTCCCACAGTTACAGCTGAAAGAGGGCCAATCATGTATTAGTGATGTCTCATTTCTTTCTTTTCTCTGACTTGTAGCTGTCTAACAGAGCTCTTTTATTAATGAGACTCGAAGCGCAGGCCTCTCTGTGTCACATGCTGAATATGAGCGGCTGGATGGAGGAATCTGTCACCTTTACTGGAAATCCTTTCTCACTCTGAAGTCACAGTTGCTGCTTTGATGTCAGTATTAACCTTTCCACTTTGCACATAAAAGCTTCCTGCTTGTCTGGGCTGAGAAAACACGAAACATGCTTATTTCACAACGACATGTGAAAGCAGAACTCCAGGGACTTACATGTGTGTCTAAATAGATGGATGGTTGGATGGTTGGATGGATGGATGGATGGATGGATGGATGGATGGATGGATGGATGGATGGATGGATGGATGGATGGAT
>JAUYWG010000031.1:15906713-15931801 GCA_034779775.1 Enteromius afrohamiltoni | reverse complement strand
TACATATATCATATATATATATATATATATATATATATATATATATATATCCATCGTGAAAATTAACTACACACCTCTGGGGGGTTAATACAAATTGAGTTCTTGGCTGACTCTCTCATGAATGCGCATACAGCCATTGCCAAACATCAGTAATTTGAGTTTATTTTTACACATTTCAAATGTCAAATTTTTGACCATATCTCTACACCTAAACCTAACCCTACCCATGAGTACTGCCTAAAATCAGAGGAACCGATAGATGACTGACACTGATGTACAAGCCTAAACTTTACAAAAACTGTAAACTGTTTCTTCAAATCTGATTGGCTAATCACAATGCTGTTCCAGGGTCAAAAAAGATGTTGACCCAGGGACACGCCGAACTCAGCAAAATCAGGTTCTGCCTGATGGCATATAGCCCAAAGATAGCCCAGTACATTCCAGGATTCTCTCTCGCTCTCTCTCCCTGAAATTACGTTTTGCGAGATCGGTTTAATCAGAAAATTAAAACGAAAAACACAAAAAACACAGCCACATTGTAAAATCAGCCCAATTCCACAGAAAAACCACGGGCTCAACTGCTCAACTCTCATGGAATTGAATGCACAGGATTTTGGCATATGATGCAATGAAGGAAAATCGATCAAATGAAAGTATTTTAGCAGGCAGGATTTGACAGGATCATTGTATTCGAATGTAGCTTGTTGCCTTACCACCTCTCTATGCTGCCTGCAAAGGAAGCACTTATCCGTTTTTTGGATGAAGCCATAAAAACAATGGAAAAATAGTGCTGTGAAATGGAAACCACATTCTGTGTATGATCAGATCTGATCACAAAGATTGTGTTGTAATTATGTTTCTGAGTAAAGCGCTGTGATGGATCTTTTCACGTGAGCGGCTCGTGTTTTCATTATAACTGAGAGAATCGTTTTGCAGTTAATGCTGCTCCACACAAACTCCATCTCTGCAAGTGCAGTGAGTTTTAGTCCCTTGCTACATGCATTTCAAAATGCAGCCTTTGCCAAACATCTTACCATGTAATGAGAATGCTTTATAAATCTGTCAACAAAAGAGAAGCATTTAAAAAAAAACAAAGACAAAAACACACACAAAAACACATATAAGTAAACTGTTGTGGTAAGAATAATAGGTATAATTATTATTATTATAATTAAATACTTTACTGTTTTGTATAGTTTGATAATAATACTAATAATACGAAGAACATCAACATAATAGAATAATTTTACAGTTCAAAAATAGTATTGGTAATTGCAATTATAATGTTTCCCCAAGTTGTTCCGCTTTGTATTTTAAATAAAAATGTACATACAGTTTCATGGCCAATGTGAAAATAAATACATACATGCATATTCTATGGCCAATAGGATTTCTGAGGTCACCAGCCATTGGAAGGCATGGTAAGATGTTAGTTTTAGGCCCTGAGCTCAAAGGTATGGTCGAATGTCTTGGAGTTGAAAAGGTGGTGGGTCCCATTTCCGAATGAGCGCTAACCATTGGAGCATGAACCACTACAGAGTGTCACCAAAAACCTGATATGTCACATTTCCTCGTCTTCAGCCTCTTCTTTGCGAGGCTGAGATCATAATGTGGAAAAATCATGGTTGGCTAGCTTTCTCTCCTTTGTCCTTTGATCCATTTCTTTCTCCTGCAAAATCTTCTTTTTTTAGAACATAACAAAGGCTTTTATAATGGCACGGTTTGCGCGAAACACGCTATAATTTGCCTGCATTGTCACTCGGCCTGATACATTATGGATGCTTTTGTGTCGTGTTCTTTACAAAGCTAGAAACATCTTTGCACGTTTGGTGTGTGAATGCATCTCGCTTGTATGGATGCGGATATATCATTATGTAGTTGTGACAGCAGCGTTAATTTCAATAGTATCTCTCACATTCTCTCTCTCCGCTTTGTTCTCCCCTCACCAAACCAATTAGCAGAGCGGTGTCATGTCAACGTAAGGATAGCGGGCCACCTCATCGGATCATCCCACACTCTTAAAGGTCCTGGCCTCAGAAACCTTCACTCCTTCCCTCTCGTGTGTGTCACTTCACTTCTCGCTGATTAATCTTCCAGTCCTGCGCACATTACGGCTGACTAATGGATGATGGGTGTCAAAACGAGTCAGCCAACTGTTATCCATTTATTTTGCTCATTTTGTTTGGGAGATCATCATGGAGTTCGCATGGGATCTCCCGCTCTAAGATTAATGAGGAACCCTGTAGGAACGGAAATGTTTTAGAGCTTCAAGGGGACGTGTCAGAGAAAATGGAGATTGGCTGATATTGCTTCTCACGAATGGTACATATACATACATATTATTTTTTTTCTTTTTTGTTTTTAAACAATTTTAGTTTTGATTTTATATAATTTAGTAAGGTATAAATGTAAAGAAAAAAATCCAATTATGAAATAAATAAATATGCATGTTTTTTTTTTTTTTTAATTACAATAAAATGCATCCTATAAAATACATGCCTCTTCATACATTTCTGCAAAGCTAAATAAACTACCCTATGCATAGGAAGTAGAGGCAATAAAACTCTGGCAACTTTTATTCCTTGTTACTCAAAAGTATGATTTACAGGTACTTTTTTGATTAATAATGGCTAATTTTCACACAATTAATTATGTTAGAATGTTATGTTATGAATGAAAACTGATACTTTTGAATGTTGTTGTCACATATATAGCTTCATGTGTATAAGTTTTCTAATTCGGTAGGTTTACTCGGTTGCTCACGTGATATGGCGTTGCACCAAACCAAAGCTCCGGTTCGAACCCTGTGAAACTACGGTTCAGCAAAACTGCTCAAATACGCATAAGATAAAATAGCATGGCTGCCTCATATATGTTATAAACATATAGTATATGTTTTTACATTACCTTTGGGTATGGCGTGGGGGATATTTCCAACATGTCAAAGCATTAATCTTTAGCGACACTCACTGGATTTTTGAATTCTGAATGGCTGCAAAACTTACCTCAAGCAGCATAATTAAAATGATCCAGTATGTACCTGTACCAACACCACGTTCACATTTTAAACGTATGTTTTAGAGCCACTCTCACTCTTCACTTTGAAACTGCGGCAAAATGTGCAGTGAGGTACATAAATGTACTGTATGTAGAGGCCAGCCCAATCCCACGGCAATTCATACATATTTTACAAGGTGGCTAATTTGTACAAATTCGTACAACCTCACTCGTAAGAAATCGTACAATGCTAAATCACATTTGATTAGTTGCTAACTTGTATGAATTCGTACGAAAGACCTACACCAAACCCCGCCCCTAAACTAACACCGACCCGTCACTGGAGTGTAGACAAATGGTGTGAGGTCATACGAATTTGTACGAATTAGCCACCTTTTAAAATATGTACAAATCGGACAAAAATAATAGGATACTGGTGATGTCAATTATTTTTAGCATTATTACAAATATGTATTTCTGCGTGTATATATACATACATATATATCACTACACTATACACTTCTATATACTAGCATGAATATTTAAGTACAATGCTAAAATTTTTATCATTGTTTTGGCCTGTCTAATTGCTAAGATACAGATTTCTAAATTGTTCAAATATTTAAACATCCTTAAAACAAAATGCATGTACTTGAAAAGCGGCAGTGCATAAAACATTTAGACTTGTTTTTGAGTGTGTTTTGTCTTACAGGTTTTTCACTTATTCAGCTATAAACGAGTAAAAAAGTAAAAGAAATTCTATGAAAATATGAATTATTATTTTATATGCCGTTCTGCTCTTTAGTTAGTTAGTTATAAGTAGGTATTTGCTTTAGATATTTTTACAGAAAAATAAGTACTTGTTAAATACTTTAAATGATTTCTTGCAGTGTAATTGAACTCGAGAGGAAAAAATGCTACTGGTTGAATCTCAGTCTAGATCATATTTCACCTCAAAATCAAAAGGCAAAATGAATTCTGTATACTATACTGAGCCCTTTTTGGACTTTTGGACAGGACTATTAAACTCATTATCCTCCAATTCTCATTACTGTAATGCAGAGTAATCTTGATAATGATATTACATCAATTGTAGGACTTACACATCAGGATGCTTTTTTTCTCTTTAACTACTTTAAGATCATTTAAATAATAAAGAAACCAAATTATATTACAGTAATGAGATTCTAATGAGATTCACCATTGAGAATAATGATAATAAGAACATAAAGAAAATTTCTGGAAGCATTACAATAATGGGAATTTGAGAGCGAATGTGCATAATTGTAATGAAAATAATGCCAAACATCTTACACTGGCACTAACAATATAGCCTTTATTTTTGCAAAGCAGAATGTTATTCATACATTTCTTAAAATACTTTCATTCTTGAGGTAAAAAGTGTCACCTGGACATGCACGAGTGCCTAATACATCTTATTTGAAGGAAAAATAGTACGGTTAGAAGAAACATGGCGATACAATCGCCATTCAGTGTCGAGGCTGGCATGGTGTGCGGTGAAAATGTTCCAGGCCTGCAGGTAAAAGGCAGAATGCCACCGGCACTTGGCAGAGCTGTAGATATGATTAACCATGACAGTAACCGCACTGGAGGGACAGAGTCATGTTTTAATGGAAATCATTCCCCCATCACTGTTTGTTGAACCCCGGACCCGATGGACCTGCAGGATAGATTTAGACAGAGCAATGATTATCCATGAGAATCCTTTAATGGATGGGTCTGGCATTAGGAAGAGTGCTTCACCCAAATCTAACTTTTTATAGGACCCCTTAAAATACACAATAAAATGGATTTAGTCTTGAAATTATCTGGTAAGTCCCATTTTTCCAAGTTTTCCCCAGTCAGAATGTCTCCTAATGGGTTTTGTTGATGCGACAAGAAAAAGGGTGAAAACACATCAGTTGTGATCGTCCTTTATTTTTTTGTACATGTAAGAGATTGCTTGAAAGGCTGTACCAAGTCCAACACAAGTCCCTCTACTTGTAAAAGCTGAACAAATGCCCAGCGCTCTTGATGTGAAACCCTGGAAATCTTGCTGCATGTGTGGGAGAGACAAGCCAGTGAAGGTTAACCTGATTCTTCCATAGTTTAGAAAGCGGGTGAGTGGGCGAGTAAGGACAGGAGAGGACGTTTTTGGGGGTGGTGGGTATCATAGCAAAGTCTGTAGTGTCAAATTAGTGTAAAAAAAAAAAAAAAAAAAAAAAAATATATATATATATATAAGGCGATGCAATGTCATTTTTCATGCTGCAATTTGAAAATGTTTTGTTTAAGCATGTCTTTGCTGGAGTTAACTTGACATTTTGCTCTGTTAGCTCTATAAAGCAACTCAATAAGGCAAGGCATCTTGTTTTCAGTGCCGTTCAATAGTCTAAATCTTTTAAATCCTACATTTCGTTTGTCGAAACCTTTTTCCGAAACTGACAAAACAACCTCTCTAGAGAACACAGGGTACCTTCCTTTTTAATTTACTTCAAATCTTTAGGTTTACACCCTTTGCTGTCTACGTGGTTCCTGTGAGAGCTCAGGGTGAACAAGATGATTTAATTGAATTAGTGTTAAAGGGATATATATTTTGAATAATGTTGGTAACTATCATATTATTTTTATTTAATTATTTGACCATGGAAGTCAATGGGACCACACAATGAAAGGAAAATTGCACAGGTTTGTATGGGATTTTTTTCTGAATAAAATAAAATAAAAATATGTGTTTATATTTCCCAACTGTGTCTTTTCTCTGAGTTGTGAGATATAAATGACAGCTTTTTATCTAACAATTCTGACCTTTTTATCGCAATTCTGTTTACAGTATCCTTTTTTATTCTAAAAAGAATGTCTCCATTGTGAGACAAATCTGAGAAACAGAATTGTGACATAAAATGTCACAATTAGTGACATTTTATTGTTCATTCATCAATTCAATCGTTGTTTACAAATTTACATGTTGCAGTTTCCGAGATTACAAATCTTACAAATCTGAATTATTTTTTCTCAAAACCTCAAAGAAAACAAGTGTGGGATAAAATAGCAAACATATTAAAGGTATGCAGAAATATTCATGTAATTCATGACTCCAACATTTTTTTAAAGTTATACACCCTAAAAATGTTTTTGATAGATATGTATTTGTTAAAAATTGCAAACATTAGATGAGTCTAAAAGACCTGTCAGATGCACTCACATTATTTACTTATTTATTATTCTTTTATAAAACTGTGTTTCTTTCCAGTGTAATTGGGATAAATACAATATTGCTTTTGTTTTGATAAAACGACCATGGGAGTCAGATTAATTCAATTTAGAGTCACCGTGGCGCAAGGATTTAACTAGAAAGTTAAGAGTAACATAAGAGGATTCTGCTGGCTTAAAGCTTTTTCATCGCATTAGATGTGTATAAATAAAAATATGTCAGTTAAGGGACTGAGACTTGACTTGGAAATGACTAAGGCCCAGCAGAGTTTAATCTCAAGAATCAGGGATTTGCTAGCAAGCTTTCACTGTTGACTGTCACTAGAAGACGGCGTGTAACTGCTTTCAGCCTCTGCACCTGCAGGAATCATGTTAACCTGACAGAGCACCTGCTGCCGTCTATACATATTTATCCAAATTAATTTCATAAACACAAATATAAAGCTACATTTGAACTGAAATAGAACCTTTGTTCCTTAGAACCTTAGTTTTAAGTTCACAATATACTTTTTTGTGCTCAAAAACTACAGTAAAAAATTAATGTGTGAAAAAAAACAAAAAAAAGTATTGTCATAAAAAAGTCATAAAATATATGAATAAATTATATAAATATAATTTTTACTATATTTAGTTTATTTTATTGGTTGGTAGGTATTCTACCTGTATCTCTTCAATGCGTACTTGCTAATTAAAATTATTATTATTAGTAATATTATTGATCTCCAAAAACATTGAACGTTAACATTTGAAAGATGAAAGACATTCCTGTTAAATTGTCACAATGTGTTATAGATCAAAATGATGGCAGATGCAAGTATACTATCCAAAAACATGCTATTTTCATATTCAGTTTCCACTCATTGTGCAAAGCCTACATTGACAGCATTGTATATAAAGCCCGAACATAACCTCTATTTGAGTTGAGATGCTATTTATAGACAACAGTGATATAACAATCTCTCATATCCTGTGAACACTCTCAAAATGAACCTTAAATAAAAAAACAACTAGCATTTAAAAACGTTTATTTACATTGAATTATATGGAACTGTAAACTGTAGGTATGGAACTATTTATTTATTTATTCATTTATCTATCTTTTTTTCCAAATTTATATTTTCCTAATACTCTTTCTTTCTCTCTGAGCTTACTGCAAGGTATTGTGATATTTTCTTTTCCTTAAAGGATGTCTGTGATTTCCTCTGATTTTGACCTAAATGATCCATGAATGAGCTAAATGATCTCAGAAGGCAGCATCATTTCACTAACTAGCATTTGATACAGTCTTTTCTTTGGGAGCGTGGCTCTGAAGTGCCCGAGAAAAAAAAAAAAAATCAACCTAGGTAGGCAACACACTAAGGTTTCAAATAAAAGTAAAATACTACTTTCCCAGGTACCATATGTAGGTGTGAAAGCATGAAGACCCGTCCAAATCCACGTTGACTAAAACATCTCAGTCTGGTGCATTTTTCTAACCTTTGCTGCTTCTGATGTCCAGCAATCCTGTCCCAGAATTTTTTACAGATCTGTTTCACACATACACTTTTGGATGTGATGTGCAGTCTGGGTTATAAATATTCAGCTCGAGACTGCTGCTGCACTACAAAAGAAAGCGATCCAAATACACTGTTCAGATTTGTTTTTATTTTGTTGCACTCTATCTATTATAGATTTGTAGTACATATCTGAATACAAAAGTACTATGGTAACTTATAGTAAATACTATAGTGTTTTTAACTATGCTATAGTAATGTACTTTAATTAATTTGTTGTTGTAGTAATATAGCTATAACTGTAGTGAACAAATTGCTTTACCCAGTACTGTATTAAGTATTATACAATTATTAGAGTTTAACTGTTCACTATGGTTAATTCTACAGTATGTTGCAGCAGCATTCATTAACAAAGTGCTGCAAATACTATAATATATACAGTATACTATACTTGACTACATATGGCTCAAACACTATTTACCATAAATTACTTTAGTATTTTTTTTCTAAGCTTTGTAGTCAATAGAAATTAATTTCTTGAGCTTGCTTTAGAAATGTGGTAGCTTGGAAGCATCATTCAGATGCTTTAAAGTTTTCGACCATCTGGACAGCGAGGCATTGAGGCAGCTGCCTTCATTTTGGGACTGTGCCGTACGCACATGACAGCTTTGTGCATTGCACACTGGCCTGTCTCGATGGTGAATTTAGGTGTAGAGAAGCAAAGAAACATGCCTTTTCATGTGGATCAGTACGCCTGTGTTCCTCACTCAGTAATAGCTTCTGGTGAGAGCGTCTAACCCCAAATCTCATCAGCGCTGCATCCAGCTGCCACCTGTAAATAGCAGTGCAAGCATTAGTTGCTATGGATATGGCCATCTGCAGGGCAAATAAATTATGCAGTGTAATGTTGGCATGCTGACAATACTGCAGCAAACTGTTGCTGAGCTGTGCTCAGCTATGTGCTTACACACGTATGTAGTCTTCTTCTCACTGATCAACACATACAAACACATGCTGAAAGAGTCATTGGCTATGGTCCGAATGCAATACTAGCTTTTCATTTAGCAATAGTTATAATAGCAATTAAGTCAGCCGGAACCGCTTAATACAAAGACACTATTCAGAATTTGTGTCTTGTTTATTTATTTATTTTTTATTGCCATTTATCAAGACTGATATTGCCGCATATGTTACCTACTGTATAAGGCCATATGCAATTTTTCTGAGTAGCTAAAGATCCTGTCAATCCTGTGATTATTTTAATGATATCTGCAATATATGATTATTTTTTTTCAGTTCTGTGTTTAGTATTTAAAATAAAACTGGCATCTTAATGTTTGCATATTGTCTTCCTTGCAAATATTAACTATTTACATTGCACAGTGACTGTTTTGCATTTTGTGTTCAGCCGACTGAACATGAGACACATAATATAAAATATAAGAAAATATAAGAAATATAAGACACATGCAACAAAGAAACTTGACATTGCATTTCTTTTAAACAGAATCAAAGCCCAAACCTAAACTCACCTAAAACTTCTTTTGCTTATCTTGCAAGCACTGCTTTTTTTCCTTCAGGAAATGCAAATCGAGTTTAAAAATAGAGTGTGAAACAGAGAGCATGATGCAATGATAAATGTTTTAAATGCTGGCATGTTTTATTGTTGTCACATGACCTCATCACATGCATGCTTAATTCAGTTAATGGCGTTTAGTTATCGTCTTGGAAATAAATAAAAGAAAACGGTTGTGGATCTTTTTCAATTGCTGTTTTCTGCTAAAATGTCTAAACTATTCAATCAAATAATGCGTCAAGAAAAGTATTTGGAAAAGTAATAGCTGATATTGCTTCTAGTTCAGTGGTTTCACTGGAAACAGAAGGGCAAATCAAACATTTTGCATTGTGGGATAAAGTTTTGCACACTACAAATTTGCTTATTCATGCTTCCAAGTTTGTAGTTTTGTAGAACAGCTCATGCGTCTAAATGATACTAAATGAGAAATGCTTGCTCGCTAACTGCATACAAACTAAACCGTACAGTCGATATCAGTTAACTTCCACAGTGATTGCTGAATTGAGGCGCCTCCGACTTGCAAAGTCTAGTCTAAAAGACAATCACATCACTGCGTTCTCATAAATACAATCATTCCCACATGACTTGAAAGCTGCAATATGATAGTATGTTGTTGCAGACACAGCCATTGATCTCACTGTCAACTAAATAAATAAGCTATCCCGTAATACACCAGTCCTTGCCCTCTTGCCAGATAAATCCTGCAATTAGGAGTTTTAGAGAGATTCATGGGTGCATAAAGAGCTAGAATTCATTATAATGGCTCGCTGTTGGAGACTTGATCAGGTTTTGAAGATTCTAATTGTTCAAAGAATATGTGTAAAGCAAAGCTCAAAGCCAAAAGGATGGTGAGGTACATCATTAGCGTCAAATCTAGCAAAGTGAGGACTGCGGTTTCCTAGTAAGTCCTGAGTTTAAGGTTCATTAAAATGGTTTCCTACATTCCTTCCCAGTTCCTGTCATATTTGCCTCCAGATGGTTTCACCACAATGTTTCCACATTGTTTTAATACATATAAAGAAATATGGACCTCTCAAATGACTTGGACTCCGGTGTCATATATAGCTAATGCTGTGCTCCTCCATGGCACCAGTTTGCACTCAGACCATCATTTTAAGGGGCTGCTATGAGATTGTTAGCACATTTGTATGTGGATTCATTCCAAAAACATGATGTTTTTCACTTGCCAGATGTTTTTATTTGCAATTCCTCAACATTGAAAATGTGCATGTTAGTTTTCCAATAGTACAACTGAAAAATAATATCCTCCTCCATTCCCAAAGCAGTTTGCTTTATCTAGTAGGAGGAGCTCGGCAGCTACAGGCTAGAGAATGAAGCCCAGACAGGAAAATTCATTCCACCCACCAGGACCCATCCGATCAGCCAATTTATGTGACACAAGTTTTGCATGTCAACTTGTTTTAAGTTTTAAAAACTTCTCCACCATGCAATTACGGATTCATTTGGCAAATAAAAAATAAAGAGTAAAAAATATATATATAATAATTAATGGCCAATAAAAGTGAAGTGCATTATTGTAAGTTTTATACAAAATAATTTGTTCACAGCATCCTATGAATGGTTGAATGCAGCAGATACAATATGTATTGGATGAGATATACATTGGCTTTATTTTAAGCTTTTTTTTGTATGGGTTTTTAGATGTTATATACACAATTGCTTAATGTAAATGCTTACATTTACAATACAAAAGTGGAAATTCACAAGGTAAATGTTGGTGTCCCAATATCCTCTTTAATATAAAAATGGCTCTTTCCTATCCTTTCTTTATGTGAATTTATTTAAACTGGCCTCCTACAAATTAAAAGCATTCCTAAGTAAATGCAAAGTAATTTCAGATCCTAATTACAGTATGTTCCCTTATGGAAAATGGCCATTTTTTTTTTCTTGAAAAATAACCTGGTTAGGATAAAGCTTCAGTACAATACTCTAATATACCTAGCTTTAATTTTGTATTCTGATGTAGTTTTAGAACGGGCTAAAAATATATTCTTATATGTCTTTCTGGCCATTGAAAATTTTCCTGTGTTCATGTGCAAATATATTGCTTCAAGATTATTCAGTGCCAGCCATTTGCCCACACACATCTAGTGTAGGTTAGCTGGTGGGGTTAAGAGGTGTGTGCAGAGAACAGAAAGGGTATCTGTGAGACTTATAAAACAAGGTATCTCCAAGAAAAAAAAAAAAAAGAATGAAAAATGAAGCAAAGAAATAGACTTGGAAAAAAAAAAAAAAAAAGAAACCAAGAGAGACATTGCCCCAAGCAATGAAATATATGGTCAAGGCAGTCTGGCCTTTATAAGGATGCATCTGGACCAAATAAACACCAGGATGTTTTGGGAGCCAAGCAAATTCAATTTACTTCTCTCAAAATCCTTCTCACAAAACAGATGCTGAGATGGAGAAAGAACAACTCATAACTGGCTTAATAATGATCTGCTCTGCTTCAGGACAAAAAAGAAAAAGCAAACGGAAAGATTTCCAGGTGCAGACAAAAAAAAAACAAAAAACAGTGCATTCTCTCGTAATAGGATAGTAGATCACCTATGCTGACACATATTATGTAACTCGCACTTGAAACTTTAGTAATGCATTTAGGAACTCAGCAAAAAAGCTGCTGTGTTTCTTCAGCGATGGCCACTCTGGTCAGGGGGGAAAAAAAATCCCTTTTGCACACCTTCACTAACAATGTCCAACGGTGAACGTTCATACCTCATCTTAACTAAAAAAAAATATATATATTTTGCTTGAGATTATGCTTCAAGTGAGAGACAATTGCAATTTGTGTAAAACATGATATGAATAGCTTAAAGTAATAGTTCACCCAAAGATGTCATTTTGCTAAACATGTACCGGCCTTCATACCATCCAGAAAATATTTTGCTTTCATCGGAACAGATTTGGAGAAATGTATCACTTGCTTAGCAATGCATCCTCTGCAGTGAATGGGTGCCGTCAGAATGAGTCCAAACAGCTGATAATTCAAGTATTCCATAATTTCATGTATTGTGTCGTGAAGTGAAAAACTGTGCTTATGCAAGAAACAAATCTATTATTTAAGCAATTTATGACTGTTAATGCTTCTTCCGTCCTTAGTGTTCTTCTCACATTAAAACCCCTGAAATATCAGTTTAGAACTGATTTGGACTGGTCTTGCTTGTAAATGGTGCTTGATCTGTGCATATTTCACTCCAAATTTTTCACTTGAGAAAGCAATGCTATGTGGGGAAAATGATTTGAAGTTATGAATTTATGGTTTTGAATTTACATGTGGCTTTTCGCTGCACAAAACATTAATGGACTGGAGTGATTTGGATAACCTGTGGATTATTGTGATGTTTTTACAAGCAGTTTGTACTCTTGTTCTGACAGCACCCATTCACTACAGAGGATCCATTGGTGAGCAAGTGATGTGATCTACATTTTGCCTGACCTGACAGAGAGTAAATTACATTTTTTTTGGTTCAAACTATTAATTTAATTGAAAACATTGCTTGAACTAATTCAAATTACAACCTTGTGAAACTGAAGTTCTGAGATGAGTTTCTGTCTACAAATCCAATCCTACTTTGATCAGTGAGAAAACATCTCCTGTGATTCAGACATTGATAAGCCTTCAGCAGCAATCTGCCATTCACGTTTTTGCTGTATCTTCATCAAAAGCTAACTTTTTTGCTTGTTGACAGATGGTGTGTCTACCAGTAGGAGCTAACAGGGCCATGCTAACTAAAACCTTGACTCCTTGAGTTTCACTCCACATCTATCCTTACACATTAGACTCCCTCAGACATCATCTGAAGAGAGATAAATATGCCATTCATGCAGTATCCGATTTCTCATAGTATGTGATGCATTTTGCATTACCCCCTTCCACACTCTGGCTTTGTAGTACCGTGACCTGATGCATATTTTATGCACTTAAATACTTCATAACCAAAACTAAATACATATCTTGCAAACCCTTTACTAATATTATCATCACATACAGTAGTAGGGGCATCCACCAAATGCTGTTGACCGAGGGCTGCATTTCTACACAGAGAACCAAACACCATGTTGCATAATGCACCTAATTAATTTTACAACTGTCCACAAACTCTTTTTTATTATTTCATACACTTATGAAACAATTACATCTCATAGTTTATGACTCCTTATACTAAGTGGGTTTCATTCCAAGACCTATATTGAAGTATGTTGTGTTGGAGAAAAGTGAGTGCCATTTACTGAGATGAGTTTAAACATTCACAATTAGAATGAGGTTAGAATGATCCATGTGGTCACATTTTCACTTCAGTCTGTAAGACGAAGCAGTAAACAAGTTGGACCAGTTCCTAAAGTGACGCTGTGCACACTTAAAGGGATAGTTCACTCAAAAATGAATCAATAATATGTCAATAATTACTCTCCCTCATGCCTCATGTCATTCCAAACCTGTAAGACATTCATCTTCAGAACACAAATTAAGATGTTTTAAATCTAATTTGTGAGCAAGGATCCTTACACATTTAATGCCAAGAACCATAAACACTGTCAGAGTAATCTATGTGTCATCAGTTTTTCATTTAGAATGTTGTGAACAACAGAGAAAAGTTTTTGAAAAAAAAAAATAAAAAAATGCCATTCATTCTTCATATTGCCCTTTTGGTGATGCTGCCCAGGTATTTCTAATTATGTCCTGATTATGTTTGTATAAATACCGTGTCTTGTGAAATGCCCAGTTGTCAGAAGTCCCTCGAGTGCATTCCCCGGCTCCTTCATCTACACCACCCATTTCACACAGGAGCAAGCAGAGAGACGCGCACATCTCCACGGACACTGCTCCGCCATCACGGTCAGCCGAGCCGTGTAAACAAGTTTTGGTTTTGGTTTCGTTTTCACAGCCGGGAGCACCGTGCAAAAACCCCACTATTTCTCATCCTCTCCACACTTACGAGGAGTATGGCAAGCTATTATGGCCTAAAACACCACAATCAGGAGAACGGTGTAATGCCCAGTCTGTATTGGTTGTGCAGCCAGGAGAGCTGCTTCCACCCATCCTAGTGACTCCCGACACGCTAGGGATGGGTTCTTTACACCATTACACAGCGAGAGGGGCGGTGTGGTGTCCAGTCTGTCCCAGTATCCCAACCAGGAGAGCGGGCATTCATTTCAGCGGTACTGGATCCGCAAATAACAGGTCATCGTTCCATCGCACGACGAGAGGGGCCGTGTTCAGCCCAGCCAGTCCCAGTTACACAGTCGGACGAGCTGCTGAAGGTCCTCACGGCTCCTAGCACGCAAAAAATGGGTTCTAGCCCCATTTCATGGTATGAGGAGCCGTGTTCAGAATTGATGGCCCACGATTTGGGTTCAGTGTCACCGGATCTGCCAGACCCCGTCTGTGATCCGGATTCTTTGTGGCCGGATCCGCCAGACCCCGTCTGTGATCCAGGTTTATTATCATTGGAGCCCTGTGAAGACTGTGAGGCCCCATGGACCAAACCGCCTGAGCCGTGTTTGACTCCGCCGGGTCCGCTGCACCTCCTCTGGAGATGTTGCCATCACCCGTAGAGTCTCCAGAGACCCCATTGGTAGCTGCTCAACCCATGGAGTCATTGTCTGATTGGTTTAAGAGGGCAGTTCCGTCACAAAGGGCATTATCAGTCTGTTTGGTCACAGAGGGCGCAATTTCTGTCGGTTCATCCTAGAAGGGCATTGTCTTTGACTGTCGGGTCTTGGAAGGCGCACTCTCAGACAGGTTGGTCTAAGAAGGCAAATAAATGGCCAGTCCGGCCTCGGAGGGCGCACTCCCTGTCGGTCAGATTTCAAAGGGTGTTGGCTAAGGCTGGTTGGTTCTTGAGGTCGCAAAGTAAGTCTGGTGGCTCCCAAAGGATCCTCACACTTCTTGGCCGAACCAGAAGGGTTTGGCTGCCATCCGCTCCGCCCTGGAATATGGCCTTGCTGTCCGTTTCACCAAGGTGGGCGTTCCCGCCACCTGATTCGCCCAGTAAGGCATTCCCGCCGTCAGTACCGCCCAGGAGGACGTCTCCTTTGCCTGTGCCGTCCCGTTGGGCTTCTCCACCGCATGCTCCGCCCAGAGAGATGTCTCCTCTGCCTGCACCACCCAGAAAGACTTCTCCGCCGCCTGCTCCGCCCCTTAAAGACTGGTGTCGCTGCCCGCACATCTGGATGCCGTGCCTTGGGGGAGGGCTATGTCACGCCGTAGGCGTGCTGTGTTGATGTTTTCATGTGTCTGTGGTTTTGTTGATGTCTCGTGCCATGTGCTCTGTGTCTTAATGTTTACATTCTGTCTTCCATGTGCTTTCCCTTGTTGGTAACTCCGCCTCCCTAATCAGCCCCCCACTCCCTGCCAGTCATGTTGTCCAGGTGTTTGCAATTCTAATTATTATTAAATATTCAAGTTAAGTTTATCTCTGCCTCCGTGGTTCCTCTGCCTCGCTGAGAAGCAAAGTCGCTACTTCATCTCATTGTTACAGTTATGTTCTTATTAGCTCATTTGTTTTATTTAATTATCGTTTAAACATATATGCTAGATAAAGCCAAGAGCAATACAAGCTACAATTTCCATTTTAAACAGCTTTTGCTTAACCTAAATTTAATCAGTTTCTATTTCTGCAGTTCCCAACCACATCCATGCTAAAATCTCACTGCTCCTCATTATTTCTGAAGCATAACCCCGCCCATATTGACGTCTACTCTGTAGCCCCCCCAGAATAACATCTAATAAGACCAAGGTACCCCCTTCTTCTGATAAATATGAATAATCAAATTGTCAAAGTTGAGAAACATTGGATAATGGATCTTTTGTGACAAGTCTTTCACGTTCAACAAGGGAAATCCCAAAACAAATATTAGGAGCATCAGGGAGTGAAATAAGGTAGACCTTGTTTTCCGCTGTTCAAAATCTTGCATAAGAAGAGATGTTTTGTTCTAATTGGCTGTTATTGTTTTATTCTTGATGGCGTTTTTGCGTTTTGTTAGGCAGATAATTGTGTTCTCTGCTTTTAGAGTTAATCTTATCATAGTTCTCTGCTCTTGGCGCTTTATGTTCTGTATATGCCACATCTGAAAATAACAATACATTTACAAGCAATATCAATTACAATGCCAGAGGAGCAACAAAACACCAGCGACAAATGGATCCTACGTAACGTTACTGGATTTGTAAGAAAGCCTACTGTACTGTATATGTAGCAGCTGAACATTTATTTTTCTACTATCAGCTCTGCATGTTTGCCATACTCATTCTGTTTTTAAATGTGGGGCGGTGTGCTTGCATAAGACGTTGTTATTTTTCAGAGTAAATGATCAGTGAGCCTAAAACAGCATACAGAGCAGCGGCCAGGGCCTGGAGCACATCTCCAGTTCACCAACTGCTCCAGCAGTTCCTCAATCCTCTCCTAAGTATGTCACTGGTTGTTGCCTTCACCCACATACTACGGTATTTCTGCACTACAGCAGAGGACCTGCTTTAGAGTCTCTCCAATTAGACTTGAATTTTAATGTCTTTAGCGTTTAGCTCTTGGGGATTTAGTCGTTTTTGTGATTGTTCCCTGAGGACAGTGTTATTGCTGAGAAGCTACACTTTCGGTTTTCATTTATGGTTCATTTAAAGTCAACATGAAATCAACATCGACCCTATTTACTTTCTCATGCACATTTTTTGATGTTATGAATTAGTCATTTGTCTTCCCAATCTCTCATCAAAATGTAATTACTTCCGCTGTCTCTAAAATAGCTTTCAGATGTCACCAAGAACTCAAATTTTTCAACCTGACCTGAAAATGAGGCGCAGATTTTATATGAATTAATATGATGCGTACAAATTGTATGAAAACACAATTTTTACAAACAAAATTAGGCATCTATTTGCCAAAATGCAAAAATAGTTCTCAAACATGAAAATATTCAGTAACACTTTATAATAACTACACTATGAATCATTAGTTAAGCATTAGTAAGCATTTATTTCATTTAACCATATTTCATTTAACCATCAACCATTGTTCCAACATTATTAGGCATTAGTAAACAGTTTACAAGTGCATCTATCAATGCCTTGTTCTTTATACACACTGTTTGTGTTTTCGTACTTTAATAGTTATTAGTTTTACATCATATTACATTATTTACAAACCGGTTATTTAGGAGTTTTCAGTGTTTAATAAGACCATTTAGAAAGTCTAAGTAAATGATTAATAAATTATTTAAATTTACATAAAAAATCTGATTTAGACACATGGTAATAGTTGCTCAGTGTGTTAATAAATGCTTTATTAACACATGTTCCTGCTGTAATTCATGATTAGGTCAGGTATTTATAATAAAGCATTTAGTAGTTGCCAGACGACTGTTTTTGTAAGCTCATTTGAAGGACTATTAATACCTTGTAAAGCATTTATAAAGCAGATGTAAAGGCTCATTTATATTCTAAACAGCAAAGTTAAACAAACACAACATAGAGGGATACAGAACACAGACATATTTTTGTAAAGATGTAAAACATGTAATCAACTGTACACTTGAGAAAAAAAAAAAGTGTACAGTTGTACAGTTTTATATATTTTTTTTGCGTCTTGAAATTAATAGTACTGTATCCCTCTGTGTTGGTTTATTTTTTTCTTTTAGGAAGACAAAAAAAGACCTTTACGTTTCCTTTGTACATAAATCAAGAACAAGGCATTTATAGCTGTATCTATAAAATGGTTACTAATGACTATTAATGTTGGATGAACTGACTATTTACTAATGCTTACCTAATGATTCATAGCATGAAATTATTATAAAGTATTACCATTTACTTTACTAGTGCACATTGCTAGTCTTGATGTAAAGACTTTCATGTTAACCAGCTACACAAAATAAAATGAATAATAAATTAATTAAAAATTACTGGTGAACTTTAATCAAAATCTCAACATTTACTTTTACATTTACTCTGGCAGGGTATTCCTTCTTCGTTTGACCACTTGGGCAGAATATCCCTAAACACACCCCTACAACCGTTAGATTGCTATGAATGAGGAGGAGCTAAAAAAATAAAACCACGCCCTCTTTAGAACATTAGAACTATAGGCACCTTAAAGATAGCGTGTAACAATAATCTTTGTAATAACATATTTTATTATTATATATATTTTTAATTAATCCTTTAAGTTTATTTATTTATTTTTCCATATTTCCACATCATTTTTCAGAGCTTTATAAATGAGAAAATTGATAGGATTAAAGTTGTTTCACACTTGATGTTTCATGCCTCATGCTGGTTTAAATTTTATTTATTTTTTTTTTTTCTGTTTCATTTTTAATTTAGTTTAGCATCATCACTTTTGGTTGGAGTTCTGAGGTTATGACATTTGACACTGAATCTAATAATGATCACAACTTGTTGCCTAAAAAGCTAATGAGAAGATCTCTCTCTCTCTCTCTCTTTTTCTCAAGATTGCGTATAATTGGATGCAATCAATAACTTGATATGCATTTTAGGTTTTTCTTTTAATTGTAGTCTGTAATTTACCAAAATGCATGTTATTCCCATGTGGGCTATATTAAAGTAAAAACGGTTTCATTTATATTAAATTAACCTTTTTATAGCCTATTCGTTCCATTTATTATGAAAGCTTTCATATTGAAAGGCCCTTCTGAATAATGATGCAGCCAGAAATGTATGTGATTACGTTTAATCTCTGTTTCTGTCAGTGTTGGGTGTAATAACATTTCCACCTTGTTCTTGTGGTAACTTCAGGGAATGTCGAGAAGTGGATTGTGGGTCTTTATTGAGAAGTTAGGTTGAGTTATTGTTAATGATCACTTGTTTGGATAGGTGTCTTGCTGTTTGTTTAACAGTTCCCGCAGTATGAAAAAACAGATTCTGCTGTGATTTAAGACTAGTATTTTATTAAATTTTTTTACTAACCTTAAAATCAAGGAGCTGTGTTTCTGTTTCGCTCTGAGCATATGTCATTCTGCATTACTTCTATATGCATTTTTATCAGGGCTGCACGATTTGGGAAAAATGTCACATTGCGATTATTAGGGTCAAAATTGCAATTTGCGATTGCTATACGATACATACGTGGTTGGACTTAACTTGCTTGTTATCAAGGAAAATGCACACACAGATTACTAATAATGCTGAAATCTGTATTCAACTGAGATACAGTAGACAACTAGAAATTAACGATGTTTTCTAATTCAAACTAAATTGTTAACAGAAACAGAATATTTGCATATTAATGTTTTGTACTATTTTATCCGCTACGTGATTTAGGGTTGGTGTTGCTCAGATTGTAGAGAGATGCTTTATAAGACAAGACACAATCATGGGTTCGAATATGGGTTAAGAGGTGGGTTAGTGTGGTCATTCATACAAATGAATCACAGTGAGATCGCTGGAAAAACTCTACACACTACATGCATTTTGACTGGTAATCGCAGTCATTCATCATTTTTTGAAGACAGACGCAATACGACACTGACATTATTTTTACGCCCCCTAAAGGGCACTTACCTTTAAAATGCAAATATAGGTTGTAATAAGGTCCTAAATGTTATTTTTTTATTTATTAAAATTAGATATTGGAGCTTTTTAATAATAATACTGACGTATCATTAATAACACTAATATAAAAATTATAATGTAATAATATATTATATTTTGTTGTATGTTAATTTATTTGTTTACACATTTAATAATATTTCTAAAACATATTATTATTATTATTATTATTGATATCTATTCATTGTTGTTATTTTATTTATGTTTTTATTTATTTAAAGTGATTGGCTAGTTTTTTGTTTTTTTTTAATTTAAAAAAAAATAAATAAATACTATTTTTCCCCAATGTCTGTACATTTGTAATTTTACTTACTATTTTAGTTTCTATTTGAACTATTTGAACTTTCTATATGGTGTTAAATGACTCTTTGAGGTTTGTTGCTGTTTGGCGGTGACCAGTCTTGTGTTAAATGTTTCTAGTCTAATGTCAGACAGAAATGCAAATGAATGGCAATTTTCAAACAGCTTTACTTTGTTGTTGCCACTTGGATTCTGAAAGTATGTTTCCACTGAAAACATTGATTCCTCATGATGTGTAATTTAAATGCTAGTGACCAGTTGTCATGATGAATTATTGAGTTTGCATTGGTCTTATACAAAGGAAACACCATCTTGCATCCTACAGGTGAACATTATTTTACAATGGCCAGTGTTGAGAAAGCGATGTCATCTCCAATCATCAGGTATAGATGGCTGGCTTTAACTGCCTGTATCCAGTTGATTGGTATATTGTCTGGTGTCACATTTGCTCTCTGAAGAAACTCATCATGTTTGGCTGTGGCTCCGCACCTGCCAGACAGGGACTATTTCTGCTTGATTACATTTTACTCCCTGATTGTCCTTTAAAACAATACGCGAGAATGCATCAGGGAGTGAGAAGGCTGGAGCGCTGGGAGGCCGTGTATTCACTCGATGTAAGAGCATGGCTATTTGTTTCTGGATAAGGCCATGACACATTTCTGTATGCAATTCAGTTTGGTGTTCTCTGGGGCGTTTATGTTCGTACTGCAGAGTTTCGGCAATCATGCAGCCCGAAGGATCTGGGAATAAGATGAGTAGATGAATGAATCATTGCATTGTGTGCCACTTTCCTCTGTTTATATGCCCAAAGTGCTTCACGTGTAATTGCGACTCTCCTCAGTCGCCAACAATACGTGGCATCCAACAATACCAGAGCACATGGGCAGTAAAAGCAACCCTGGAAATGCACTGGGCAGAGAGGGACACACGTTTTATGTTTGGCCTTTTGCTAGTTTTATTTATAGTTACAGTAGAGACAGTGCGTTCATTGGACATTTTTTTTTCCTCCATTAAACAGTTATAATGTTCTATAAAACAAATGAAAACAAATAAATATCATAAATATCATATTCTTCTACTTTTGTCTTTTACTATGAACGTTACATTTTGTTTGATTAACGCTTAAAACAGTTCAGTTTATTCATGTTCAATGAAACCAAATGTACTAATACATAAATCCAGATTCATGGACACTTAACAAAAGTCAGCAGCATTTTTTGTATGATGGAATTTATTATTTATTAATTGTCTATTTTTATTTATTTATTTTTGTCTATTTAAAATGAACAGAAAAATATGTGTTTTCATCAGTTTTATTTCAATAGTTTTATTGATTCTGATTGGTTAAGCAGTGTTTAAAGCCATCGTAAAATACTGTTCAAACAAATACCTTTCTTTAAGTTGATAAAAAATAGGGTAATGATCTATGTTTGTAACTTAAGTCAAAGAAAAATAAATAACTTGTGTATGAAAACTATTTTATAAAAACTGGAACAAGGCATATTTTGCTTGTTAAAGAAATGACTTTAAATTCAAGTTTTGATCTAAACAACAACAGCAAACAAATAATAATAATTCATAATAATGATAATAATAATAACATTCTCCCAAATCCCATTTAAGATTGGCTCAAGTTAAAAAAATATAGATATCAAGCAATAACCCTGCTTTTTTTCTTTTTATCTAATGATTTTAACATATATTAATTGAAAAATATAACAAATAATGGTAAATTTAACTGAAAGACAAACAAATAATTATGTGATGTGCTGCTTGAAAAACAGTTTTCAGTGGACAATCACTGAGGGACTACAATGTTTCGCAGAGGAATGATATTTTTTTCCAAACTGTTTCCTTTTAAAGATCCAAGCACATGCATAAACCTTTTGAAATCAAAGTATTTTAAGATATTAAATAATTAATTTCAGTCTAGCCTGTCAACATGTAAAGTATTGAAAATCTACGTAAATAAGTGAGGTCATACCAAAGTGATTAACATCGTTAGGCGAAGCTATAGTTTTTCTGCTAGAGTTTTGAATGAACACAGCAGCAGTAGTCTGTGCCATTTGAGTTCATTGATGCACCACAGGCTGTTCACCTCCTGACGGCCCATCAGCACTTATTTCTGCATCAACAAGGCTATTCTGGTGGTCTCTATTAAAATAACTGGCCAACTCTACACTCTTGGGTTTAACAGCATGAACCTGCCAATGACATTCATACAAATCACTTGACTATTCTTGGATCCATTGCAAGGCTGGCTCGGTTTATTTTCATATTCCTGTTGTTTAGTGAATATAGAACTTGGGACATGAAATGAAAATCAACGTTCTTTAATATTCTCTCCTGGCCTTATTATAAGTGATTCATTGATCCACGTTATTCCAAATAAGAACAAGCTTACTGTACCTTAAAATCCATGAATTTTCACAGCTGAAACAACCTATAATAAGGAACTGACTAATGCCACTTAGCCTATTGGCTGTTGTTGCATTGTTTTAGCCTACTATTGTGCTATTCTGTTCTCTCAAATAAAATAGGTTGTTAATAACATGTCATTGTAACTTTTATGATTTTTTCAAATGAATTGCTGATCGCTGTTGTGAAACTGCTAAATAAATAAACCATATCTGTGCTGAAGTACCTTTTGTTAAATGCATTATGTACAAATAAAAGCTGCATAACAGGCTGCCTTTAAAACATACTTGAGCCAAACCACATGCTGAATATTTTTTTCTTTTTTTTTGCATGCTATTGAAGGCTCCTAAAGTAGTTTGGGTCTGGAGTCATAGGCTAGACAAAATCAAATCAATAGTCTGCACATAAGAGGCTCATAAATGGAGGGAACGCAAAGGCTGTTGAATGTTAGATTCTCCTTCAGGTGCACATATTGGCCCGAGGTGAACTGAGGAAAGAACACTGCAGAAGAACAACCAAAACAGCATGTTTACCAAGTGGGTTAATGAGTTACAATTAAATTAGTCTGACAGCCAATAAGTCCAGCTCGTCTGTTTATGTAGACGACACAGAAGGAAAGGAAGAAGGGTCGATATCACAATGCCGGCAGATATCTGTCTGTCTGTCTGTCTATCTATCGTTCTGTTTGCATTTGTTGTTTTTTATTCAGCCTCTCTATATGTATTGTTTCTATCTTTCCTTCATTTTATATATATATATTTTTTTTTTTTTTTTTTCTTGTGTCGTTCTGTTTTTTGTTCAATCTCTGTTTTGTTCTGTGTCGCTTATTCATTCTATTTTTTGTTCCGTTTATCATTTCCGATTTCGATTTGTTTTGTCTATATTTAATTCTATTGTTTCACGTTCTATTTTTTCTCGTCTTTTTAGCATTATTCATTCTCATTCTATTAATTCTTTTCTTATTTTCATTCTGCTGTTCTGTCTGCTTTCATGTATTCTATTACTATTACTTTCTGTGTACTCACTCACTTTTTTACCATTAAAAACAACAACTGTTGACCAAGGTGCTGTACAGCCGATCAAATATCAACAACATGTATACAATAAAACATCATGAATTACAGCACAGACCATCACTGTCAAATTCCAGTTAGCTACAGTTAAAAGCAAGAGAAAAGAGATGGGTTTTGAGTTTTGCTGGAAACTTTGCTGTACCCATTATTTGCCAGATTTGCACAAAACTTTGGTGATATTTGTTACATGTCGATAAAAAAGTGATGATGCATTTCCATTAACCGATGTTATGTGAAAAGTCATGGCAGTCAACAGATTTTGGCAAGTTTTGACAGATTTTGGATATATGTACTGTATACAAAGGAGGCGTATGTGTCTATCCTTACAGAAGCAGTATGGAGATATACTTTAGAAATGTGTGATGTGGCTGGAATAAACACAAGCATCAACTGAGTAGCCACAAACAGCTCCAGTGTTCATATCAGAGTCACACTGCTCCACCAAACGACCACATATTAAGTGTTTCTTGGAGGTTATGATACATTGAAGAAAGAATATGAGACTTTTTACACACGCCATATGACAAATGCAAAAAACGTGTTTCCACAGCAGTTTTGCGAAGTGCCTGAAAAACCACCTCATGCGAACATTAAAAACCTTTTTCCATTATTCAGGAGTTTTTACGATGAGTTTCCATTACACTTATTTTCAATTCACAATTTTAATTTGCACATTTTGAAGGGTGATGGAAATGCAGCTTATCTATGTATCTATCTCACATATGGTCATGATTTATGTTATTAAGATTTGGGGGAAAATGGGGATTTAATAGAGCTGTTCTATAATCCTATAACACAAAAATGAATTAGTATTTTTTTTAGTCTTAGAGAGTTTCTAAAATAGCGTAGGTAGGATAGCTTATCATGACTGAACAGGCTTAATTTCTTCATTTTTATTTATTTTCAAAGGAAATCTAAATTCTTACTGCTTTCTTTTGGGGTGGAATCTGACAGGTTTCATGAGATTCACCCACATATAGTGAACTCTATCTCTCTCGCTCTAGGGTTTTTTTCTTCCCCCTCCAGCTGAAGCCAAAGTTGCTTGCTGGCATGCCTTATTAACTCAAAAGTAGATGCTCCATTTTGCTTTGGTTGCCTGGGTTTCTAAACAGCCCCTTTAGCACTCAATTGTGTGTATATAGTATGTGCATGTTTATATGCGGTTTCATGCTCTTGTGTCAAACGGCTTGTGAGAGTCAAGTGCGCCTGGAGGTAATTGACTCCGTAAAACATTCTGCATATCCACAGGCTCTCATGTATAACACACATCCAATAATGCAGAAACACTTCTGAAAACTACAGCTTTTCAAGATCTCTACATCTCAAATGATATCTATACAATAATTTGTATCAGTTGTTTGTTGAATAAATCTACCTGTATAAATGGCCCAAAGATGTTTAGATGTCTCCACAAAAAAAAAAAAAGAACATATATA
>JAUYWG010000031.1:15850921-15865482 GCA_034779775.1 Enteromius afrohamiltoni | reverse complement strand
CTGAATTGGATGCGTGTTGCACAATACTTGCATACAGTCGCAGTTCTATCTATTGTTTTATTTCCGCTGTCATCATAAGTAATAGAGCACGGATCGGGGCGCATTTTTCTGTCCAAGCCCGGCCCGTGTCCGACAGAGCTGTAACCGAAATTTTTCTCATACTAATAAAATACGCACTTTTTTTGTGTGGAAAGCCAACGTTTATTGTGCAACTGTAGGAAGGAGTTCAGAAATGTCAAGAGATGAGAGCATCAGAGCACACGGGGCAAAAAGTGCCGTTATAACACAGATGCACATTCACGCTGATGTGACCGAGCCCGAGCATCCTTTCTAAATATCTGTCTGAACTGTATCCATCCTCTTATAGGTAACATGAAATGTTCCCACACGCCAGATTTATAAAACGCTGGCGCATCCTCCAACTCCGGGCAGCCTTCCTTTTCTCTCCCACTTGCCATTTCTACACGCACCAGTGATCCGTGCCACCCCTAGTATGTCAGTATGAGTAGTAAACAAAACAGCATGTCTTCACCATTCATTCTCACCAAGACATGCAGAACATGAAGTTGTTTTGCGGTTTAATATTTACATATATTAGTCCATATTGAGTTTTGACACGTTTTGAGTGTAAGGACGTACTTTTGATTAATTCATCCAAACTTTGACAAATCCGGAACATTCCGTGTTAAACTGAAAATTTTCTGCATTGTGGAAATTTATTGTCATGCTAGCTATTTGTAAAATTGTAACATTCCTTCTTTCACACTACAGTATTATGTTCACTAACATTCCCACACACAGTAATACCCAAATGTCCCATCACAGGAATGGAAGCTCTCTGTTTCCAATGAGCACATCCTTAAATGTCACCAATCTGTCACTGCCGAGCTTCCACAGCAGAGCGAGGGAAGCTGCTGAAACCCAGCCGCCGTTTTTCTTCCTCTCAACCAATCCATACCTTTCTGGACGAGGGGAAGGTGGGCCTGATGAAGTGGCTAAGTGATAGCTGACACGGCGCATCTCGCTATAGGCCCACTCTATCCCCTTCCACATCCACTCAGGGCTGCGCAGGATCAGACGCCCCGTATATTATAAGTGCAGTCACTGTCAGAGCCGGGCTGCCATTTATAAACCAAACATATTGATCATGCATTGCAGCAGATGCTATCACCATGGCCAGGAGGGAACGGAGGGATAAAAAGGGATCGTTATGTAGGGTGTAGGTGACATGCTGGCCTTCTCTTGACTTAAATGCTCATATTGCAGCTTATTTTGATCCAGAATCATTAATTTAGACAAAACTCCAGTTTGTTGTGTTTACTAGCCGGGTTTATGTAAAATATGTGATAATAGCACAAAAAGAGATCGGCGAGTGAGGGAAGCACAAATGTTATACTTCGATCAAGCATTCTGGAGGGAAATAAAAGTGGAAAGGAAATGGAGAAGGAGAGATGACGCCTACGGTGCGGCTTTTGGCTTCTGGAGGTATTGTGTTGTGTTTTATGGTGGGAGCAGACGAATTAGAATTCGAAAACATCAGTCTTTCGCTCTCTCTCACCTATGTAAGAAGCAATGGCTTAATAACTACTGTAAACCGCGGGTTGTTCCTCTAGCAAAGCGGTGTGTGGGCTGAAAAAGAACCAAGTAGTCCCTCTTTCGCATAAATCCTTATTGTTTTGTGAATCTGATGCTCTGTGAAGTTTCACACTGAGATAAAGAAGAGATGTTTATTTCTTATGACGCAAATGTGCTGACCACAATTTGCATAGAGGAAATTGGTTGCAAATGTGTAAATTGTGCGTATAAGTGAGACAAAAGACACAAGGCATGCACATAAATGTTGCTCTTTAATCGGGGACAGTAATGGGCTAATAATTGCACCAGGAAAACAGCACTAATTTGAATCCAGCGCATTATTTAACGAGCCTCATTTGCATTGAAAAAGGCAGGTGTGTAATGAAAAAAATAAATTAATAAAATGCTGTGACCATTGAAGTGCATCACATGTAGGCTGTGTGGGATGATTGGGAGGAAAAAATGTAATTGCTAATTTTCAGATAAAAATTGCAATAGTGTTTTATTTGTATGACTGCACAATTATCTGCCACAATTCATATTAAATAGCATTATGACTATAAAATTATTACTAGTATAATATTCCACTCTAAACAGTAATAATAATTTAAGAGTGCAACTATAAAATTACAAAATGAATATTTGAACTAATATTAACTAATATTTTCAAACATCAGTTTATAACCACCACTCATTGCAAATGTGTAAATATGTTTGGCACCTGTTGCACTCCGAATGCATGCTAAAAATACACATTTTTAATTACAATACAGTGTTTACATTTGAATAATTACACCGTCATACTGTGATTTCACTTTTTATTTGGATTAAACATGTAAGGGATCACACTGTCGGGGCTTATTTCGCGATAACTACCGGATGCCTCTGCATTATCCCGCTTATTATACGGCTACTTGCCACATAAGGAAAAAATCTGGAAATGAATATGAATTTTAAATATTTTATTGGCATATTTGTTTTAAATGAATATTTTCATCCTTCTGCGAAACGATATAGTACCACGTGACTAACATTCAAACATTAGTAAGACAATTTATAACATCTACATATTGCAGCTTATGTTGTCCAGTGTTTGTCACAAGATGGCGCCAAACGGTATGCATTATTTGTCAGTAAGAGTGTTATTTTTATTTTTTTTATTATGCAATAAACGACCAATACAACAAACCAACATTAACATTACATTGATTCAAAACATATTATAATAGCTTAAAGGATTTACACTATGAAAGAGTCTTACATGCAATAGAGTTATTAGAATTTCTTTAAAAGGAAAAAAAAAAGTAAGGTGTTTTCTTCGAAAAGTTAATAATAATAAATTTACAATGAGAAGGATCAAAGTTCAAAGAGAAACCAAAAAAGACATTTTGGGGCGTTATACAGACGTTGTATAAAAGTATTTAAAAAATTTGAAAAATCAACCCAAAACACTTTACAATATACACATTCCCAAAATAAATGGTTGATTGTTTCTTCAGACTGATGACAAAAAGAGCAATTAGAGGAAATACTATTATTAAATTTAGCAATTTTATCATTTATCGGATCGCAATTATGGATAATTTTAATAGAGATTCAACAACTTTATTGGATAAAAGGAATTTTTGTCGACAAAGCCAAAACTCTTCCCATTCTATGGCATCAAATATGTTATTACAAAAACATGAAGGTAAAGAAACCTGAGACATATTAATAATTACACAAATTCAAAACTTTGTTTGACTTTGGTATTGAAAAGTCTTTGATCAATGAATAAGTTATTGTTGTCAATAGATGGAGAGTTTAAGGCACCTTTTGGGCCAGACATGACTAAAGCTAGAACACAATCTGGGATTGCACCAAAAACTATGGCATATTCTCTTGGAGGGACTGGAAAAGGAAATTGCTTCATTAATTGTTCATAGGATAAAAGGACACCACGATCATCTAAGAGTTGACTTACTAAAAATATATTTTCATTAAACCAATTTTGAAAAAAAAAGAGATTTTATATCTAATATTTTTATTGTTCCACATAAAATAATTACAAGGAGAAAAAGCCTGTTTATGGAAATTAGATAAAGTTAAAGGTATTTTAGAAATGTCAAAATTACTGCGCAGCAAAAAATGCAAACCACCAGCTAAATTAAATATAGGATTTGAAATAAAATTCCAAGAGGAAGTGGGGTTGTTTAAAAATCCATTTAACTTTAAATTAATTATTTAAAGTTAAATATATAGCCCTATCAGCGAACATAACACTTTTTTATTTAAATGAGTTTTAGATTTCCAAACAAAGTCCACTATAATTTCCAGTATTCTACAAATTTCCACAGAAACATCCAATACCATTGCAGGATAAATAACCCGAGATAACCCATCTGCCTTAGAAAGCAAAACTCTACCTGTTATTGATAGATCACATGTATCTTTACATATAATTATACCTAGATATTTTACTTCAGATTTAACTGGGATGTCACTAATTTTAATGTCAGAAGAATCTTTTATAGGTAAGAGCTCACATTTATGGATATTGAGACGTAAACCAGAAGTAGAAAAAAAAAAAAAAAGAAACTTAAGATTGTCTAAAGCTAAAGCAACCTGATCTTTTTTTTCAAAAACAGAGCTGTGTCATCAGCCCACTGGCTTGTTAATATTGAACGATTTGCCACAGAGATACCTTCCAAATTATTATTTTGAATGTGGATGGCTAAAAGTTTCATAGAAAGCAGAAAAATATAAGGCAAGATAGGGCAGCCTTGACGGTAGTACCATGTTGTAACAGTAAGAGTGTTATACTGAAAAACTACACACTAAAGTGATGCAACTGAATTCAGCTAGAATGTGTACCTATGTGTACCCAGTGTTCAATGCCGAAGAGTTTTACAGCTTGAAAACAATAAAGATTCATTAGGGGGAAGAAAATTTATGTAGCTGAAGAGCTGTTAAAAACAGTGGTGCATGAAAAGACACATTGATTGAACCCGTACTACTGATGACTGTCTTGCATTATCTTTCCCCTATCATTTATTGGTCATCTAGTCTTAGCCACTCCACCCCATTTCCACTCAAACTCTGACCTTCACCTTAGTCTTAGTAATATCCAGCTAGGGATGGCAGCTAGATTGATGGGTTTGCGTTAGCTGCTGAGATATTTGGAGGTTATCTGATGGCGTAAAATTTAATTAGGGCTTTATTGATGGAAGATGTAGACGGCACAGACAAACTGCCTGAAATATTACATACAGCACAAAGATGAGGGCAAAGGGGCATATCCTGTGAATCTGTCAATATGCCAACAGAAAAGACAAGTTCTGTCTTCCCATTTCGTCTCTGGATAGGAATGGTGTGTGCTGCAGAATGTCTATTTTTCTACTGATATACAGTGTTATAGTGTGACCAATCCATTTGAAAAAACCTTAATCAATTCTCAAGGGTGACAGCCTCAGGTTTTGTATTCATTGCAAACAATCAGCCTTATAAGAGAGGTGCCCCTGGCTGACATAGATGTGCCATTTAAGGTCATTTGGGTTGGAAATGGTATCTATCACATGCTTGTGATGGTGAGATTCAGTATGCATGCATTCATGCCAAATTGTGCTTAGCTATTTCATTTTTGTGCATGGCCAGTTCTTGAACTGAATCTGCTATGATGTGAACCAGACTTGCATTTTGTGCAGCCAAAGCTAAATGAATCAGGGTTGTGCAAATTCAGAATTAAAGAATTAGTTCAATTCTATTCCTTTTAATCCTCTCTTTTCAGTTTAGGTAAATCAAAAAATTGATTTGGGATTTAATTGGAATAAAAGGAAGAATTAATTTGTCAACCTATCTATCTATCTATATGTCTCTCCATCCACCCATCATTCTGTCTACTGTTCTATCATTTAAACAAACAAACTTTGGTTGTGGTTGTGTCTGTCCATCCATAGATCTATCCACATACCTACCTACCTATCAATCCATCCATCCATCTTCCCATATCCTTCATCCATCCACATACCTGTCATTAAATCCATCTATCCATCCACCTATCATTCCGTCCATACATCCATCTACCTATTGTTCCACCTACCATCCATCCACCCAACTATCATTCCATCCATCCATTCATCCATCCACCCACCTATCATTCCATCCAACCATCCATCCATCCATCCACCTACCTACCTATTATTCCATCCACCCATTCATGCACCTATCGTTCTACTTACCATCCATCCACCCAACTATCATTCAATCCATCCATCCATCCATCCATCCATCCACTCACACATATATAATTAATCTATCATTACATCCATCTATCCATCCTTCTAATTGTATATCTATCTATCTATCTATCTATCTATCTATCTATCTATCTATCTATCTATCTATCTATCTATCTATCCCCATCCATCTACCTATCGTTCCATCTACCATCCATCCATCGATCCATCCACCTACACACCCAACCACCCACCTATCATTCCATCAATCTATCTATCATTCTACCTACCTAACGTTTCAGCCATCTATCATCCATCCATCCACCTACCTATCATTCCATTCAATTACCTGCCCGTCCATTCATCCATTCATACATCCATCCACTCACCCACATATCATTCCATCCAGTCATCCAGTCATCCATCCATCCATCTACATACTTATCTAACTAGCATTCCATCCATTCATACTTATACCTGACTATTGTTCCATCCATTTATCATTCAACCTGCATACTGTTCCATCCATCCACCCATCCAAGTTAAAACTGGAATTTTATAAGCAATCTGAACACACATCTGAATGTTAAACAACCCTGTATTTATTTATTTATTTATTTAAGTAGACTTACTGTAGGGATAACTAAAGCACACAACTACTACGAACTAATGCAGTTCATGCATTCTCTATAAGAAGCAATGCGCAAATGCACTGTGATGATGAGCCTTCTGTGTATAAATCAGCATCATGTCAGCTTGTATTCAGCTCGCTGGACAGCGGCCAGGCAGAAATACGCGCCTACAGCAAGAAAATGCACACAGTGTTACACCTAGTCCTCTTCAGACTAAAACGCAAGGCCAATGTCCCAGTTCACAGAGTACCTTTAGGGAGAAAAAAAAACAAACAACCCATGACATTCTGTGCACAGCCACGACTCTGACTGTGACTAAACTGTGATGCCTGGCAAACTGTGACCACCCCATCAGCAACTAGTTATCTGCATCACAGAAGTCCTGACAGCCACGTCAGAGCAGCTCGGGTGAGACCACCCACACCGACCATATTCAGGAACGACAGCAGGGATATGTCTCCTCACAACACTGCATTTGTTTAAGTAGAGGCATTGAAAGTTATTGAAGTGTTTGGATTCACTGCTGATTGAAAGCTGTGCAGTAAATGAACGCCAAGTAGACATCAGCTTTAAAGTGTTTTTAAACACTTTAAACATTTTAAATGAATGCACTTCACTTAAAGGGGTCATTGCCCATTTTCCACGTGCTGATATGGTTTTTATGGTCTTAATGAACAGTTAATAACTGACTTTGGTTATTTCCTCAGTGGTTGTGTAAAACAACACCTTTTTTACTTTTTTTTAGCTGTCAAACAGCTCTTTTTACAGCATTTCTTTTTAAATGCTAATGAGCTCTGCAAACCCTGCCACTCTCTTGTATGGGGTGACAAGCAGTCCTGCTTACTAGTCTTGTTTAATCTTTAAGGGATTTGTTTTGTATAGGAATTATTTGGCAGAGATATAAGAACATAAATATAATATAAATATGTTATAAATATTTTGTTCGCAGATCAGATTTTCATACTTAATTAAATGCTTTTATTTAATATTTTTTTATTTTTTTAAATTAAAACTGTATTGTCAGATACTGTCAAAGGTTATAAAAATATATATATTTTTACACATTCACTATTCATTTCTTTAGATGTTAAACAATTATTGCATGCGCCATGATCTAAAATGTATTCTTGTGAGATAATTTTGCGCATGAACTATTTCCAGATTACTACTTTTTGGGCTACAGGCTAAAATTTGAAGTCTGCGTGGTCCCATTAAGAAACACACCTGTTGTGACTCAATAGAAACAATTAATAAAAGCTATTAAAATAAGCAAATGACTCAGTACATCCAGTCAAACAAACACATCAACACTCAAGCGCCCCTCTCCACCAATGCAGACATTTAAATATTGTCTAATGGACATGGAAATTATGTTTTCTCCATCCTTTATTGTGCGTTTGCTAAAGCTAGCCCCATCTTACTCCTTCTAATAATGGAGGTCCTAATCAAACACAGCATACGCATATGCATTAGTTAATGGTAGCTCTTTGCTGAGACGTGAAAGTGCTGGATAAATATGGGGCTTCAGCAAAGCCACAACTAATTGAAAAAGGTTGGCAAAGAAAATCAAAAAAAAATAATGAATCAAGACAATGGCCGAAGTAATTACAGCCACGGAAGAAGATCATTACTGGAGTTCAGCTGAGGTGTTGAACTCCTACACAAAGACAATACACATCTCCTGATTAGCTTTACACCTTATTTTAACATACGCACGCAGTATAGTATAAAACATAATTACGTATTTAAAACAAGGCTTTATATAAAATCTGATTTACATATATATGCAAATGTTTATGTCTTTTAGCTGATTCTGGCGAGACTGTAGTTTTTTTTGTTGTTTTTTTTTTAAATAATTGATATATTGATTAATTTTATATATATGTATTGTAGAACTAGTAGTTTGCTTTGATTTTAATTGTTATACAATTTTAATTGATATACAGCGTTATTTTGTTTATATCTTGAATTAGCCTTTTATATTTCTATTAAAATTTTTGTTTTGGGTATCTATTATCTTTTAACTGTATCTATTAATGTTATTTAATGGACCCAAGCTAACATGGACTAACAAGGAACAGTTGTATTTATTATAAATAATAAAAACTGTAACAAATGTATTGCTCATTGTTAGATAATGCATTAAATATAGTTAACAATAATCACCTTATGTTACTATTAATCTCAGCGCATTGCTTGTGTAGATGGAAATGAAGTGTGATGAAGATGCTGGAAACGTGGGGATGTGGGTTAGTCCCCTGTGTGCTTGTAGGTTGGTGAACTGACTGACTGACTGAACAACTTAACCAAAGAATATTGACACGTGACCAATTGAAAATGTTATATATTGCTTAATTTTAAATCTATCACGGCTGTGTCTGTTCTGGGTCATGCGATTCACTGTTTTAGCTGAATAATTAGTTTATTCCAGTAATGTACAAATAGCATGTTATCATTAAGAATACATCAGGCCTCTAAAGGAGCTGGTTGGTGTTTCTAAGGCGGTTGGTTGGACTAGTGTGAGTGCGCAGAACCATGCCCGGGCGCAGTTCGTTTAGCTGTCCCTGGCCTGCTTGGAAGAAGTGTGCCAGGGCACGGTTCAGTTGGTTTTGGGTGCGGTTCGCATGTAGTGTTACACAACATCACATTTTTGCGACTCTCTAAAATCAACATGGTGGGTGAAGGGTCGCTTCAGTCTACGACAGAGGTGCAATGTTTGTTTAACAGTAGGCTGTAATAGGACAGTGGACCACAGCGGACCAAACGACTCAAAATATTTATCCATAAAGTGAACAGAGCGATGTAATCCATCGCGTTCAGCGAGAGCGCCACTCTTCCTGTTTATCCTGAAACCGTTGCACCATAATGACATAAGAGTGCTCCGGCAGTGGGGAGGGGGGACAATCATACTCGTACCCTGTTCACAGTAACCATGCATAGTGTGAGTACACCGTAAGTGTCAGATTTACTAAACAGGTGAAATTAGCGTTTCCATAAAAGTGCCAATGGGAGGGGAAAATTCTGCAGGTAATTTACTAACAATGCGATTGTAATGACCGCCGCAATCTACCTAGAGCAGCAAAATTAACACCTGCTTTAAGAAATGTTTTTGTTGTTGTTGTTTTTTGGCCATAAAGTAATAGCACAAATACCAGTATTTTGCAAGTGGGAATGTTAGTAAATTGCGTTGCATGAATTATTTGACTTTTCAGCACTGAATCTTCCCCATGTGTCTTTAGCAAACCCAGACAGTACTATTTGAACAACAAAAGACAGTTTGTGCTGGTGTAAGCTCTTAGTAAAATTGACCCATAGTGTGTTGCTATGTGGTTGCTAAAGTCTTCTGGAAGGGTTTTGGATATTAATATTATAATTTTTTTGTGTATGTGTGTGTTTACTGGAGTGTTCTGTGTGGATGCTAGTGTATCGATGCTACTCAGGATTTTGAGATTGATATCAGTATTCTCGTGTGCTTTTTTACAATTACTTGATTGATTATCGATTTTATTTATAAGCTGGACCTGGAGCTTTTAGGATTTTAGCATGATTTGCATATGTAGGTTGTTGTAATATTTTTAGATTTTGTGTTAATGTCAGTTCACATTCATGGTGGTGGCGTCATATACTGATCTAGGAACAGTGATCTGTAGCATTTGAATTTCCGATTTGTGCTTAAGCGTCAGAAATGCTTGGGAAAATGTAATGTTAGCTTGTGTGGACGCTACTGCGCTACTTGATCAATAAAAGAGCTTTGCTACTAAAAAGCTATTTGATTCGGAAAATCACTACTTCCATCACTGACTTCTATGTTACATATATTTATTTTATATAGTTATCAACTGTATAAAATAGTTGCCAATGCAACATTTATCATTTTTAAAGTGTGGTTTTTGATTCTTCAGCTTTGTTTTAAAAAAAAATATATAATGTTAATAGTTTCTGCTGGATGTTGAGCATGTTCATCAAACCTCTGCTGATATCTTCTGTTGATAACGCCTGTAATCATAACGAAAGAGACTAAAGTACATTAAAGTTGGCAACTTCCATAACACCAGGAGGTCTTATCGCAAATGACACAGCGTTATTTAATTAATGAGCTCTATCTAGGTGCAGGTTCATCCGTCAAATCTTAATTAACCGACAACGGCTTCTAATGCTTTTGTTCCCTTCATAACTCAGTGCTAACATGGTTTCTAGATATAGCTCATCCCTCCTGTAACGTATGTCTGTGGAACCGTTAAATTTAAATGTAAATTTTAATTCTAACATTTTTAAACGATCACCACAAACACTGCCATCCATGGATTCATGCTAGACAAAAGAAGTTTTAACTTTCGTAGAGGAAACACCTAAATCAAGACCTAGACATGAAGTCAATAACATCCTATCACATCTCGTGTTCTACTTAGCTATTTATATCTTCTCAGTTTGGTGTCCCTTGATATTTATAACATGAGCCGTAGCGTTAGATTGACCTTTCAGTGGCTCTGGCAGGTTTCCAGATGCTTGTCAGACTTGTTCTACTTTCCCTACAGATAGACTCACCACAGCCACTCTCAGCTTGTTCTCAGATGTCTAGAATTCTGTCTGGCAACCGTGACCTCGAGTCCCTGGACAGCCAGAGGAGCGTTGAGATGGAGATACAGGATGAGAGAGAGGGGAAGGTTGAGGATGCTCCGTTTAGATACCAGAAGCACAGACAGATTGGCATATACCTGGAGTGTGAGCTTTTTATTTATTTTTGTATTTTTCTCAGAAGCTGGAGGGTAATGGTACTGAGAGAATGTGGACATGCACACATAGTGAGCTGCCTACCTAGAAAACATTTTAAGGCATAATAGGAATACTTCAAATGCTAAAGTAGTTCCTAATGGTAGGTGGTAGCATGATTACGCTGCTTCTTAAAATAATGTTTCTCAATTGGAGGTTTGAAACATGATGAATTACCTTTCTTCCATGGGCTGAATGAATGTGCGATGAATCTGATATTTTGAAAAGTATGTGCAGCTGTCAGTCACCCCGCTGGTGTGGGTATTTACTGTACTCTGCAATCACAGATTCTAGACTACATCTTGGAACGTAATAACAAGTCTGTCACTTTTGTTCTGACCAACTGAAGAAAAAGCATTACAATATGTCATGCTACTAATTGTGATTTGTTCACATCACATCAAACTGTGCTAATCAATATTATTGTTAATATCAAATTAGTCATGTAATAATAGATCCATTTTGCAAACCGTTCCTTTGTCAGTCTATGAGAAGCATTCAGAATCAGGATTTAACCACTTTCTAGTGGGCTTTGTTTTCATGTGTGCAACTCATGGCATTTGCTGTTCTTCTGCTGATGGTTATCAAACAGTGTTGCATTCCTTCTGGATTGAGGGTAAGTTGTCTGTATTTGTTGTAAGGCTTCATGCAATCAAATCAGGTCCATACCGTGACCACTGATTTATTTAGTTTAGTTAAGGCAATAATACATTACAACAACCTGTAAAATCAATCCATATGGTGGATGAAGCAAGGTGGATATAAGGTGCAAAAAACACATTATTTTCCACATACTCTATATTTTTGTTTTTCCTCTAAGCCCAACCTTCTGAAATGGGTCATTTTGTACAAAGCTCTAAAAAGTGAAGTGTGCTCTGATTAGTCAGCTATCCAGTGCACTGTATGTGGTGGAAATGTTATGTCCCTTATCATAACGTGACGTCGCGTCCCAGTGCTAAGACACAAAAAAAAAAAAAAAAAACACTACAAAACAGGCACTTGCATCCAGTGGGGACATAATTACTGATTATCATGACTTAGTACTGCATCGCGCCTCGTAAACATAACACCATGTCTGTATTTGTGATCGGAGAAATGACAAACATCTAGCACTACGCTTCACTGCTCAAAACTCATGTTTGAAAAATAAGTAGCAGGTTCTTTTAATACTAAAATTTAACTTAAAAGTTGTGAGTCAGAAGCACCAGACTGTCCTTGATGAGGTAGAATTGCTCCCCTTTTTATAGTCTCTGTTTACAGCCAGCATAGACTACTCTCCAGGTTTTAGGAGTCATCCGTATATGTGCCGAACGCTTGCTAATACTTGGGTTGAACTGTTCTGGAACAGTGTTGTGAATAAAACTTGGGGGAAGCAGAAAGAAAATAGTTTCATTTTCACAACAGCACACAGCATGTCCAACAACTAGCAGCAACTACAGCAAGAATCTTTGAATGTACAGTCATTTTTTAAGGTCATTAGAGTGTCACACCATTGGCATATTAGCATGCTAATGCCACAACCTACTGAAATGGCCTTTAATTGTAGTTTGAATGTACGTATACCATTTTCTGTATTCAATATGATTGTCTGAAAAGAGTTTATTAACAGCGTTCAATGTACAGGTAGTTCCAGTCAAATTAATCAGCATTCTGTATTAATGCAGGGCACAAAAATAAACATGGAGGCTTCCATGAAGTTTATTCCTTACTTATGAGCTTATATTTTAGTTAAAGATGCTTCCTTCCTGTCTGTGCATTCAGTCGACAGGGAGGCTGCTCATTTTTGTTTTGGAACAGAGCACAGTCAGGTATCAGGCCTTGAGATAAGAGCATCCCACAGAAGCTTGCTTTCTTGGATGTGATCATCTATGAACTACAGAGGGGTCTGTGTTTTCAGCAGAGTCGAGATCAGCAGATGAGTCATTCGCTTTGACATGCAGATACTGAAGGAAGGGAAATAATAACTGCAAAGCGTTGACAGCAAAATGCCAGGCATCACTGGAGACGTTCAGCATTGCTTATTATTCCTCATTTCCACATTTCAAATCATGATTTTTTTTCTCTGTATCTTTCTTGCTCTGTAAATAATTGTCAGATAGAAATTGATCTTTAACTAAACATGCTTTAAAAGCATTACTGACCAATTCTACCTTAGCAACTGTTGCCATGCACCATCAGACAAGCTCTTTGGCAATGTCTGTAGAGAATCCGTGCATACTTTTAAAAATGTGTTGCAAAAAAATATAGTTAAATGTTCTTGTCAGGGCTCTTAGATTAGATAGTTTTTTTTTTTTTTTTTTTGAGTAAGCAACAGTATCGTTAACAGGAATGTATTTCAAATAGTGTGTGTGTGATGCTATTGCAAGCATATTTTTACAAAATAAAATCTCCATTTTGTTGGGAGGAGTGCCTTTCTTCTTAAATTCTCCCTAGTGCTGCTCATGTCCGTTCTGCAGAGGTGTATTGTCAATCTGAGAAGCCTGTTCACATTTAAACCTGTCACATATGGTCAAGTTAAATTTGAGATAAGCTGCTGAAAAAGTACACGACTGACATTATGTTGCTCAGAACAGCCAAGCAGCTGTCAAATGCTGATGCCACAGTTTGGTCATTTACCCACACAAGGGCTTATGAGAATTATTTACAGTTGATTGTTTTTTTGTTTCTATACTTTTATTACCACTAGCAGTAAGTGTAACGTAAGTGTAATGGAGAGCGAGAGGTAAGTATGAACAATATTTATTAAATCAAGTAAAGAGTCTGTGAATCTTGAGAATAGGGGCTGTAGGTGGAAAGCCCAACTTTGATAGGAACTGTTTCTCTCGAAGATTCTCAGGTAAGTAATCCTTCCTTTGGGGTAGCAACTGTAGAGGAATACTGTAGTGTAAACCATGTCCTTAATCCTTCTTTGTTTCCACAGATGAAGAGCGGAAAGAAGTGGCAGCGCTCCTGGTGTTCTGAGGAGAAAGGTGAGTAACACGGGTATGAATTCACAGATAGATAAACTCTTTCACAGTCTTACTGTTTGATAGAGAGAGTGTGGAGTGAAGGCTTGAAGAGCAGGGTAATGCCGGTGAGTGATTAGATGGCACCAAGCTCGGTGGATACTCTGTAGGAATATAGCGATATCCATTCAACATAAACAGTTAATAGAGCGTTCTTTCACACCTCCGTAAGAATTCAACAAAAGTTCTCCTTTAGGCAGATGCACTCAACAAAAATATAAACGCAACACCTTTGTTTCTGCTCCAATTTTTCATGAGATGGACATAAAGATCTAAAATTCATTCCAGATACACAATATTACCATTTCTCTCAAACATTGTTTACAAATCAGTCTAAATGTGTGATAGTGAGCACTTCTGCTTTG
>JAUYWG010000031.1:15831252-15842522 GCA_034779775.1 Enteromius afrohamiltoni | reverse complement strand
AACAGACGTAAACATACACACAGTTAATGGAGAGCTGGAGTGCCATCCAAAGTCTTGCTGGCACATCCAGCTGATCGACACACCTATGAACAACACAAGCAGGTATTGATCTGCCACAGGAACAAACATTTGAAGCATAACTCATTTTTAGCGTACAGTCAATACAGTTAATATTCACGATATCAAGTGACAGAGAACTTTTGCACCCAAATATTGCTTTTGTTGGAGCTAGGTTTTAGTTAAGCCATTGCATCTGTCGATTGTATTAAATTATGACTGATCTTTCGACTTTTCAATGCAATATGTGCATATGTGTATATGTGCATTTTTTGAAAAAAATAGCAGGGCTTACAAAGCAGCAAAGGACCGACATTGTGCTTAAATAAAATGATGTATCATAGCCGTCGTTGTCATGACAGTCAGTGTTCGTCTGACGTCTGAGCACAAATAACAAACAGCGCAATACTTTAATTAGATCCATTGACCAGTGGTTAATTTGATGCAAGGACAGCAGAATTCAGCACTGGCAAATATTTGCATATACTTTTTTGAATGCGTAATGTCCAATGCATTGTAGGTCAATGAGGAATTTTCAAAATTAGATAATTTCATTAAAATGTATATTAAAAAAAAAGTTTTTACAGTTTTAAAAAATATTTTTGCCAGCTTTATTTAATCAAAATACAGTAAAAATGGTAATAACCGGAAATACTAAGATTTTAAATAGACCTAATAGTTTTCTATTTCATCTGTATTTGAAAAAGGAAGTCTGTTGTGTTAATGAAGACTGTATATATTGGATTACATATTTAAGTTAAGGGTTTTCTGAACATGAGACTCAACTATTTCCTGCAATTCTCCAGCTGTGATCCTTGAAGAGTCTTTAGTGACTTCTTGCCATGTATTAGGATGATATGCAGGCAGCTTTCTTCCAGGCAGCTTTGTAACATTTCTTGTTGTTTGGAAATTCTTAATTATTTCCCTGATAGTGGAAATGGGAATTTTCACTGCTCTAGCTCTTTTCTTAAAGCCACTTCACTAATTGGTGAAGCTCAATTATCTTTTGCTGCACATAATAAATATATTCTATTTCTCATTGTGTTGATGATTAAGGGAATTTGGGCTTTGTTTTCCTTCCTATATACATTTCTGTGAAACAAGAAACCATGACTGGATAATGAATTTTTTGAATGTAAGTTTAAAAGGATAAACAATGCAGATGTATTTTTTTACAGCCACATTTGCTCAGATTTACCAAGGGTGCCAATATTTGTGGAGGCCACTGTATTCATATATATATATTAAACGAAATACAAGTATGCATGTACCTACTGGACCATCCAAAAGCAGAGGACAAGCCATGAAGAAGTGTTTACAATAACAATACAAGTGAAGTGGGTTTGTAGTGTGCTTCATGACTGAAGTGAATTTCACACGAAGGGCTCTGTTATCAGGTTTGCCAAGAGGTGTGATCATGCAGATGGTGTTGTCGAGGTTTCAGTGAAGAAGACCTCTTGGAGGACAAGCAGAGAGGTCACGGTCATCCCAACTGAATCTCATTCCCTGTCAAAATATGCTGCCATGAACACAAAAGGATCACAACGCATCGCCAGTGGCATTGAAAACCCGCTGCCCTCTAGACTACGTCAAGATCTATTATGTGGCATACCAAGTGGCATGCAGCAGCTTTGTCCGTCTTCTTCAATCCACTTAAACGAAATGTCGGTTCCAGCATAAGGATATAAGAATTCTCAATGAATCCTAATCACATCAAAACAGTACAAGCTAACATTGTGTTTCACGTCCATTGTCATGCACAGCAGGCAGGCAGTCTTTTCCTTAAAGACCTTGATTCACTCAAATGAAACGCATTGCTTTGCTCCGTTTTGCATCTTAATTCAACCTGTTGGACTTGACATGCTAGAAACAATGGATATCTATCTGACCATGAAATTGAATAACACGCTTTCTAATATAAAGTATGTTTGCTTCAGTTGCTCCGGTATATGATGGAAGTTAGACAGGCTATGTGAAATGAAGTTAGATAACGGAGTGCATTAGGATATATAATTAGGCTTTTTGTGCGACTGAGGAGGGGGAAGAAAACAACATCATAAAAATCAAAATGCAAAATAACCACTTTTGGCGAAATAAGACAGACTTGTGTTTCAGAACGAAAACAAGTGCCGATATGTGAGAGAACTCGAGTAAAAGACAAACAAGTAATTAACTTATGTTGCTGGCGGCTGTTAACATTGGAGAGCACAGCTAATGTTGTCATTACGTCTTTGGTGATAATGTTATTAAGACAGAAATGAGATGTGCAACAAATGCTCACCAGACTGGCACTCGAGAGGTGAATAGTCTTTACCCGCAGGGGCTGTATCGATTGCACGGCGAATTGTATCATAATCAAACTTCCAACTGAGATGAAAACACCGCGACGTAATATGCTATGGATTATTCAAACAACAGAAATATGCTAACAAGTGCAAAGGTGTGTTCAAAGGCCTACAGAAGAGCATCTCAGCATGACGTCCAGTGCTGAATCTGTTCTGAGGAAGCGACTGCTGGCGGTTTGTACATGACAGGAAATAAATGTTTAAACTGTTTAAAGGACTTGTGTCACTGTGAGCACCAGACTTTCCCTCAGGAAACATTCACACAGAATGCGTTTGTGCATTTAAATATGTGAGATACAGGGCAGTGGGATACAAAAACGACACACACAAAAAAACTAAATGTCTCGAGGCAGGTTTTTTTTCAAGATTTTATTTTTTATCGCACAACATATTAAAAACCAAGCGCTTGTGCACAAGACTAAAGCGCTGTGGTCAAAGGCGAATGTTTAGTGCCTGTTTGAAAAGCGAGAGAACTAGCAACAACTACTTTTAAGAAAAATGTAAGCGCCTGACCTGACATTCAAAGATGTCTGTTTAAAGGATTAGTTCACTTTCAGAATAAAAAGCCCTAATAATTTATTCAAAATAACGATTACAAAAGGGGGTTTTCACAGTGATGCTATAGTTTTGGTTCCCCAGTGAACTCTTCTTTGTGGAACCACTGATGCCAATAGAGTGCATGTTCTTGTTTAAATAAATAAATAAATATTTTGACTGAAGAAAGAAAGACATGAATGATCATGTCATCCAAGACATGATCTTGGATGACATGGTGGTGAGGCAATCCTTTAAAATAAAAAAAAATAAAAAAATGTCTGTTCATTTACACAATAGCTGCATTTTAGAGCCTGGGTTTGGGAATGGGTTTAAGTTTTTGAAAGCGAAACCATTCTAACCAAGTGCAAATTTGTAGAGGAGACACCATGCACATGCTATTATGTATTGCATAGGAATGTGTGCAGTGTGTATTGTTCCTGCTTGAATTAAATAGCATTTTTGGAAAAAATCAATTAAGTGAATAATTCAATTACTCACTTGTAAAGACATTCATTTATTTTGTTCCTGAATGAATCAGCTTTTTTAATGAATCAGTTCAATGGATGATTTATTGACTTCATTGGCTAAAAAAGTGAGTTACATATTAATATCCTATTAAATCACTAATTATTATAAACACATCTTGCAGTTAAAGTATTTGTAATTTTTTTTTTTTTTCTTTAATGAACTACCTGGTCTCAGGGCATAAATGCACCTGGGTGCAGTTTTTAACGAGACATTTTACAGCAGTTTCCAAAAGAAATAAACATAGATGCAGTAAAATTGTATTACTTTTCACACAGTTTTGATTAATAAAACATAGTTTCCCACAAGAATATCATGTTATGAATATTAATTAACAGTAATATGCTCTATATTTGAAAACCGATGCTTTTGAATGCTTCACACATGTCCAGCTTCATATCTATGTGTTTTAATAGACGGTAGTTTTATCGGGTGCTAATGGAGTACAGAGATGTACTTAAGAAGTTAAAAGCTCCAGTTTGAATCCTGTGTAACTATGGTTTGACAAAACACTTCAAACCTGTGTAAAAGGAAGTTGAAATGACACGGCTACGTCAACTAATGTGTTTTTATATTGGTTTTGCATTTATTACAACTATCAAATCTGTATTTAAGCGCCACTCAGTGGACATTTCTCTTTGAAACCATGATGGAATGCACATTAAGGCACGTAAAAATGGTTTTGCACAAAAGTAAAAAGCATAATTATATGATACCAGGTTGCTAATGAACCAGTACATGACTTTCAGTACAAAACAAAATGATCTTGATGTCAAAGGTTTAAATTTGGTAATAATACATATTACCATTGGTCACTAATAATACTTGATTTGTGTAAAATTTTAATGATCATCTCATCTCTGTGTATTTGCTAAAGCAAGAGATTTTGGCTTGACCTGCATGTGACTCAGTGTATGATACATGCTTTACTCCCTCATCATTTACATGTTCTCTCTTCCCATTTCTCCATCTCTTATTTTCACTCATCACCCACATCACCTTTTGGTGGCATCCCCTGCCAGTCATGACAATGTGGCCGATTGCACCACACAGATTGCATCGATTGTGGGGGCTAATTGAAATGCAAGTAGCCCTGGTGTGGTGCGCATCTGCTCCATTTGCAAGGTTCGCTTTGGCATGTCTCCTCTCTTCCCATCCGAGAGAAAATACAATGTGATGTGGCCCCAGCGTTTTACTCATCGTTGTCTGAAATGATGCCAGCTATTAAGATGTGACAATGCAACAGCCCTTCAGGGACTTAAGAAAAGTCATTTGGCTCAACATTAAAAGAATACTTTATGTAAGAATGAGACTTTGGTCACAATTTCCCCAGCCTCCTGTCAGTCCAAATCTACAGCCTGTAATGTATATATTTTATTTACTTTTTTTTTTTTTATAAAAGACAGAATTCGTAAGTATGTGAAAATAGGCTAGTTTTTATTCTAAGAATTATTACAATTTTTTAAATTAAAAATGGGGGGGTCTGTCACGATCACTCCGGCTGTTTTGTTACATATTGGTCTCTATATCATTTACGAGACTCAGTCTCCCATGATGCACCTCTCACTCACAGCTGTTGTCAGTACGGTCATTATCACTCATTATCACTATAAATACTAGTCTCATCTGTCATTTGATCGCAAGGTGTTAGAGCTGTTAGAGTTCTTCTCTGAGCAGTTTTCTGACCTTGTTGTGTTTTTTTGACTTTGATTGTTTAACCTGTTTTGGATGTATCACCACCTTCCTACGAACTTGTGACTGTGTACCTTGACCTTCGATTATTGCCTGCCCTCTCTTGTTTTGTTTGTGGAAGCCTGACCAAGCCTGGCTATGATTATTATTAAATCAGTTTTACCGCAAATGGATCCGAACGTCTCTGTCCTTCCCGTAACAGGGTTGTTAGGAAATGTTTTGTTTCACAGATGTACTTGGTGATTTTAATCCCATCCGAATCTGCCATGTCTGTGTTTTTCTCTCACAACCTCTGTGATAATTCTAGAGTCCGAATGCGATGTCTGTGATATTATTTTTCACAACGCGTTTCCTTGTGTGTTTTGGCCAACGCAATATACCATAGATGCTCTTACCACATGCACGTTTACTATATTTTGATATATAAAAAAAATAAATAAATACAAATAAATGACCAGATCATGTAAACTGTTAAGGCTATTGTAATATCAGTATCAGGTAAGATTACTCACATTCATTTCTGCACTCGTTTACATCTGTTTTAATTATCAAAATTAAACATGTTTACTACAAATAAAAATCATAATAGTTGAACTAAAGTAACCACACATTAACATGGTTTTGCTGTTATCTCACATCAGTCATTTTCTATAATTAAAGTGTCTTTAATAAAAAGTATAACATCTTTGTAAATTAGTCAACATATCACTGATTTTGATTTTTCTTTTTAAACAAAGCTGGAATAAAATGCATTTTATGTTTTTCATGTAATTTCCTTTTTCAGAATGCCTTTAGATTATTCAACAGTATTGTGCTCCAACATCTGGCAACATTGGTAATTAACATTCACAGAAAATGATCAGATTGTAACTGAAGTGTGTGGAGACGCTGAACAATGCAAACAATAAAAGGTCAGGTATACTCTGTAGCAGAACAATAGGTTGATATGCAGATATGAAACAGGCGGAATGTAATGCAAATAAGATTTCTCTCACTATGTTGACATTTAACATAAACTTAAGTTAATCCAAATAAGTTATGGGGTGTGATTTTCTTCATGCAACTGAACAAATGTTGCGAAATATAATGCAGAAAATAATGCATGCAGTATAAGTGCTATGTTTTCCTTTTCTGAAACAGGAGATTTATGGGCAGCTTTGCTTTGGCTTTTCGGTTTGGTTTGACCTAAACAAGCAGTGTGAGATTGAGGTCTGGAGACTGGACCAGTCAGGTCATTAGAGAAATATATTTATTGGTGTTTTCTAAGGCAGAAATCACTTATTCTACAAATGGCTGGTTTGTTGGAAATCCCCTGCTATTATGTATTCATTTTCCGATATCTGATTTTCATGATTTATTATAAGCTTGTAGAATAAAGAAATCCAATAGATTTACATTAATAGAGACCAGAATATCATGGAAAACTGTAGGTGGGCTTTTTCTGACTTTGGCAATCACCTAACATTCACATAGCAGCATGCCACAAACCTCTCAGAACACCTCTCAATTTCACTTTATTCAATTTATTTATAAAGTTTTTTTTTTTTTTTTTTCTTTAAAAAGAGTGCTATACAAACCCGCAATAACCAAGCCAAATACGTTGGTGGCAGGGAAATACTCCTAGAGATACTGAAGCACACATTTTTAAAAATAAAACTAAATCAAAATGGGTTTTTCACCAAAGAACCTTTCAGTGAACTGTTCTTAAAGAAATGAAACTTTGAAAATGTACTTACCCTAAAGTCAAATGTAACATTACATTACCTGCTCAAACACGTCAACCATCAGAAGTAGAGTCAAAACATATGATAAAAATGTCACAATAATTGACACCACTCCAGTGCATCAATTAATTATCTTGTTAGTTGACCATTTCATTAGCCAATTAATTATAAAAAAAGAAAATTATAGTAGTTTTTATAGTTTTTTTTTTTTTTTTCTTAACAAACACTCAAAAGATGTCAATTAATGGAGTGGTGTGTATTACTTGTTATTGTTGATTATTGTGATGTATTTATCATCAGTTCCACTGCAGAGGATCCATTGGTGAGTAGACTAATCTAAAGCATAAACAACCTTTTGTGGGATAGATTTGTTCCATGGATGTTAAAGGTTCTTCATGGAACCATCATTTTAAGAATATTTTTTTTTCAAAGCAACTATCCAGAACACATAATTGTACGCATTGTACTTTTTTATACGGCTAAATTTAGAAGTGCTAGCATCATTTCTGCTTTTAAGTCCATTAACTAAGCTTGTTTTTAAGGAAAAATAAAGACACATTTCACATTTTCACTGCGTTCATTTTAAGGTCAGAATTGATCGACCTGAATGTCAGTTTTTTTCTTTTTTACAGGCTGTACTTTTCTTAGCTTAACTGACCATATTTTGCCATTTTCTGCTTCCTTGCTTTTAGAAATAACAATCTTATGCCAATGGAATCAGTAATTTCACTAATCTTGGACTCTCTCCTGTGAGCAGTAGTTGGTAAGACACGGTTAATTAGCCACTGTTTGATTGAACATTTTAGAACTGACAGGATTTTGGGCAGAATTATATCACTGTTAAACACATTTTAGACTGAATTCCACATTATTCATTACTTTTTATCTATAATTGCTGTGTACACTGGTGACTTTGTTAAAAAAAGTCAGCGTATAGAATCTACATAGGGTCATTTATGTTCTTTTTTAAAAACCAACCAGTGTGGCGCAGAAAAAAAAGGAAAATTTCATCTGGCCAGCAATCAATATGAGACCCAACTGAATGTTCCCCTTGAGTGAGTCATGTACTTTTCATTATTTTTTTCCATGTACTTATTTAGTACATTGCATATCTTCTGTGTCTTTTTGACCCATTTAAATTCACATCTGTTCCTTTCATCACGTTACCCCTGCTAAGATGGTATCAGAACAGAAATGACAATCATTTAACTTTTATACTGCGTTCACGTATTAAATAGAATTCATTTTGATTTCATGTAGATTTTAACTAGGATTATAGCTTTAGCTAACACAAACCAACAGATAAATGAGCACATTTGAACTGTTTCCCCCTCATGACATAAACACACAGCAATTCTGTTAACTCTTGACTTTAATTAGATATTTCAAAACAGATTTGTTTCCAGATTTGTATGAAATTTAATAAGCTTGAGATTTAGTTTTGCATGCTACGCTAAACGGTCTTGAGTGCTTCGTTCTGTAGCCCCAAAACAATTAAAATAAATTGTTTATTTAATAATTATTGTTTATTATTTATATCTGTTATCTTGGTGCATTTATTATACTACAGTGGTGTGCACGTGTATTTTTTATATTCAATAAATAAAGTATGTATTTTTGGAAGTGGTTTGCACTTCTTTGCCTTTTTTTCAATGTCTCAGAATATCTTTTTTAAAGAATACATTAACAATTGAAGAATTCCTGTACAGTGTTTGCCAGCTGGCAAAATATTTTCACTCTCTTGCCAAGGAAAATTAAATTTGCATTTGATGATGCACATGTAATAATTCTGGTCCCTGTCTAAAAGCATTCAGAAATATCCCCCATAAACCTGTCAATTTTAAAGGAAGACACGATTCCTCTGCAATCAATCTCTGTACTTTTCTTAATGAATATCTCTGGTGTAGAAACGGCCTTCCAGTCCAGTAATTGTGGAGAAATGCACCTATTTCAGTCCTGCTCTGTTTCTGGCCTCCTTTGGTCTCTCATTACCTCTTATTGCCATCCATTCCACAGGTCCCTTGGTGAGAAGCCATTCTAAAAAAAAAAGAAAAGAAAAGAAAAGAAAAAAATCAATGCTGTCGAAAACAAGAAGCCTGGATATTACACAAGACTAAAGCTCAGTGCCAACAATAAAAGTATTTTTCGGGCTTTTACATGTGCATGTATGATTACTTATTTCATTTCTTGAAGATTACAGACAGTGCTATACCAATGCTGGTGGCTCTTTTGCTTTTCTTTGTGTTTCCTGTCTTTTGAGGATGCATTGATCTGTCTTCTGTTGATTGCCAGCATAACGTCTGACATATAGAGCCATTAGTTGGATGATTTTGCTCAATCGTACATAGATTCTTGATGTTCTGACAGTTTTGAGCATTGAGGTTTTCATCCCAGCAGAGAAAAAAAAAAAAAGAAGTCTTCTTAGTGGTAATATTATTGAACGTTTGTGTGGCAGATTCTACATTGAGATGTGAAGCTAAAGGACAGAATGACCTTAATTCAGATTGCATGGACAAGGTAACGGTCCCTACTGTAAATGGGCTAAATAAACATGCACATGTATGTACTGTATTTATGTATTTATCGATTTCTTTCTTTGTTTTTTTCTCAACTGCAAAAGAGCTTGCGTGAGGGTGTGAGTAGTATTTTTATGATCATTGGCGTATATATATATATATATATATAGTTACAGTGTTTTACTGTCCTACCGAGTCTAAAAATATACATATTTTTGCCTTTTTCCTTGGACACAGAAGTCAGAATTACTATTTATTATTATTATTATTATTATTACATTTTTATTACAGTGTTTTAGTGTTTGCAAATATGTATTTATTTAGTTTATGAGCAATACAAACATTAAATAGCTATACATTTTCCTACAGAGCCTAAAAAGAAATAGATTTCCAGGTTATATTTCCAGGTTGCCTGACACAGCAGTCATAGGAAGAACCCCTGACCAGATATTGTAAGGTGAAAATAACAAAATCTAAAGCTATTGTGAGCGCTTTACCAGAGAAGCTGACAGTGAGCAGAGATTTGGCGGACTGATATGAATGACTATAGCTGGGAAGAAACATGTCTGGCTCTCAGAGAAGACCGGAGCTGCAGTGTGAGGGTGGCTGCATGACTGCTGCTTCCATCGGCCCCTGGGGACACATGAGAGTGAGTCATTTCTTCAGAGGGAGAGTGCTCACTGCTACTGTATTGTTGTCAAAGCTGAATTGGGCAGGGGAGGAGAGACTAGGAAGTAAATAGGAAGCCGGGCTGTAAAAGTGTCTTGTTGGGTTTATGCCTGGGTAAAATGGTGGTGCTCCAGACAGAGAACAGCAAAACAATGCTGGCTTTTTAAACATACCATTTTGGTCCAATTTTAAGGAAGTATTTAAAGTTGTGGCCTGTAGCCATTAACACACATGCTCATGTGGGTAATGTGAATTTGACTTGCATCACTTCCTGATCCTGTTTCCTGCTCATTCTGGTTTTATCTCTTTTGTGTATATATCTTTTATACTGTGATGACATAGAGACGGTATTTAGGTATTCAAAAAATATATTTTTAGTTTCAGTTCACCATTATAAAAGTGTATCAAACGCAACAGTTTCAGACTTTGGATCAAGAACAAGTCTTTGGGATTGAGCGATTAAGATCAAGGTTTTGTTGGTTAGTATGACTGACTACACCAACTGCAAACAGTTTATTTTTTTCCCCATTGATGGCCATTCTTTGTTTGGTTTTTTTATATATTTTTTTATTTTAACATTTCATTCCGATGTCTGGCTTCAAATAGTTGAATATATTATTTTATGTTTTTGACTATTACTTTACAGTACTGTTGTTTTATCTACATGGTCTCATGGCATAAACATACCCGAGTGCACTTTTTAGTGCGACACAAAATAAGTACCAACAAGTACATATCATGGCAGTTTCCAAAATAAATGAACACTAGAGACACTAGACACCTTTATTTTTTCTTTTACACAAATTTAAATATTTTCATTTTATTAATAAAGTGTATCACAAAATTACTTGAAGAATAATGTGTTATGTTGTGAAGTTGACAACAAATGACAACAAATGTGTTTTTTTTATACCCGTCGGGTAGGTTTAGGTTTGGTGTTGGCCATATTTCAAATATGATAAAGCATTAACTTTTAACAACAGTCAATGAATATTTCAAATCTGAACCGCCGCAATACATACCTAATAAATGTGTTGAAAAATACTGAACCTGTGTTTTAACACCACAAACACGCAGTAATGTACTTAAAAATGGTGTTGCACAAAACGTGCACAGAGGTACATATTTTTATGAGACCAGGTTTCATTGTAGTTTTTTTTTGTTTTTTGTTTGTTTGTTTGTTTTTTATTAGCTGTATATATATA
>JAUYWG010000031.1:15794712-15814365 GCA_034779775.1 Enteromius afrohamiltoni | reverse complement strand
GTTCCCGACCCTCGCCTGTACGACTATTCTAATAAAGTGTTGCAAATGGATCCACACGACTCCCGTGATTCCTCACACTGAGAGATAGTAGACATGTAGTTGCAAATTATAGAGAATTAGTTCACTTGTAGTTGACATGTAGTTACAAAGTTACTAATAGTTAGAAAGTGGAGTCTAAAGTGGAGTATCAAAATAAAGTCTAACCAACAAATTTAATCTGTTTATCCCTAAATTGATTTTGCAGATTCAATCAACTTCAAATGGGTAGCCTATACCTCAGTCCTTTTTTTTTTCTCAGACTCCAACAAACCATATTTGATTTTGAAGGTACATTTGATTGAAATTGGTTTGTTGCCTTTGATTCACTAAAAAGATCATCATTCGCTGGTGAATCATATTGTGCTGGTCTCACTGTATGTTTTTTCATTTGCTTATAATCATTTGTTTTTAAAATGGTATTTTTAAAATATACACCTGTACATTTTTGATTCACTGCAAAGAATAAAGCTGTGTGAGTTATTTGTTCTAGATTCTGACTTTGTTTAGTCAATTTATCTGTTTCTGTTCTCCTAGTGCACTTGACAGGACAACTCCATTTGCGATTATTAGGCTTTATTTTTGCTGTACGTGGCCTTTCATCTCATCACATTCAATTCAGTGAGTTTCATATGCCATATCTTTGTTAATTTAAATTGTGGAAAATAAGTATGCATGACCACATGGATGTAGGTGGCCATCAAGCCATCCGTCTAAACATTAAAAAAATAAAAATAAAATAAAACAAAAGCTGGATTTGTCTGTAAGGTTCATGGAGATTGTAAAGCTTGTGCATTTCAACAGTAGATCTATACATTCCAGTTTGTTTCTCTGCTTATTAAATGAACAGAACATTATTCTGACCCGAGTCGACTGATTCCACTCATTTATTCTGTTGTCTAGTGAACAGAGACCATTGTGCCACTCATATTCTGACAGGTCTAAGTCTGATTTTGTTCAGTATTAGCTAATTTTCAGTGTTCATCTTGCTGAATTAATATCATTGGATATATTATCAGAAACTGGATGGAAGAATTATATTTTAAGATTGTATTTCCACTTTCATTGGCTAGAAGTAAGCAGAAAGTCTAATGAACTTTTGTCAGATGAAGACAGAAAATCTGTGCACTGGGTCAAACAAATATTGCACCGGCACACAAAATACATGGATGGATTGAATTGAGAAACAGTTTGCCATTTTTTCCAAGGTGCCAGAACATTATTCTGGACTAATTTAACCCCTGATCACAACCTAGATGTTTATGTCCTAATTGCAAATTGCAAATGCTGCATTGAGGTTGTTGACTCCCAAGGTGGCACATTATATCTGTATTAGAATCATATTAGCCTGTTGCTATGTGTACAATCAAAAATTAATGAAAAACAAAGTGCATGGGGAGAGAAAAGGAAGACACAATAATCATTGCTGGAGCAAGCTCTGGAGCTAGTGCATATGATGTTTTCAATTTGATCTATCGCAAGAGGCAAACTAAAAGCCACAAGAAACTCATCAATTCCTTTCCCATGATGCGCAGCATTACTGATCTGCAAGAATGAACAGCATACACTGACAAAAGAGCCGTTATTCTTTCCCGTTGGACTTTGTTTCCAGGAAAATGTAAAATATTATAAGCGGAGAGTAAAGGAACATTGTTTATTAGGGATACAGAGCATAGACAGAAAGGCTGGGTCATCACCGGCGAACATAAACAGAGAAGGCTAAGAGAGTAGTCAGAGATATTATTTATACATTGTTGTGGAAGTTTTCTTTTTTAAATATTTAAAAATGTTTTAGAATGTCCAGAGAACATTAAAAAGTAACGTTCCCAAAGGTTTGCAAAGCTATAAAATTGAATGTTACCTTGAATGTTGGCATATAGCATAAGCATCCAAGAGTAATGTTTTCAAAACTTGATGGGAACATTAGTAAAACGTTCTTAAAAATATTATGTTAGCTGCGCAGTTTCTTCCAACTTAACCAAATTAGGAAAACACACACACATATGTTGGTTTTTGTGATTTATGGGGACTCTCCATAGGTGTAATGGTTTTTCTACTGCACAAACTGTATGTGGTATTTCTCTTTCTTTTTGTGGTATTGTCCTACACTGACCCTCCACCTAAACATACCCCTTACAGGAAACTGTGTGCATTTTTAGATTAAAAAAAAAAAAAAAACAACAACAACACCATTTATTATTTATTAATACTTATGTCATACCCACATACAGTATGTAATCAGAAATAAAATATTAAATAATAAAGTCGATGGAAATGTTAGTAAAATGTTCTTTTAGATCTATTCTTGTTAGCTGTGCGGTATCTTTCTCCCAGCAGTACATATGAACAAAACAAAGTTTAGTTGAGTTTAGTTTATATAGCACAAAAAAAAACATAGTACAGGAAGTAATACATGCAGAGGAAATGTGCTCAAATTTACGTGTGCCATTGAAGAGTCTAGCAGCTGCATTTTGGACTCATTGCAAACAGTTCATATAGAAATGACCAATACCTATATTTTGAATGAAAATAGACCAGACAAGAAAATATGAATGCATGAATTACTCTCTCAAGCTCCGCAGAGGTAAGTGTAAGGAATTATAAAAGCCGGTTTGCTGAAATTAAAACCTGGAATGCATTTAGAATTTCTGAATATCTTTTCCTTCATGTCTTTTGTGTCAAGCCCTTTAAAGGCCTTGTCAAACTAAGCCTGCATGTTGCGTAACACTCTCTCAGCCTCACAGCATGGATGAATCACACAGAATGTGCTCAGAGCGAATCCACTGGCTAATGCATAACAGCAAACGGCGCCTAAAATTCATAATATACCTTGGCTCCTTAAAAAAATGCTTCATTTGAATCATGTCCTAGACTTACCTCTTGCTAAGTACAAGTTGCCCTTTTAGATAATTAGGCATGAAGGCAAAAGCAGCTGTTGACAGGATGCTGCAGGAAGTCCTCCAGAGGTCTGCTTGTTCTGTTTCCCATTTATTTGTGCAGATAGAAGAGCGTGTGATGTATGAGACTGCCTGTTGACCCTTCACTGCTCGTCTTCATCAGGAATGTATTTATGTGAACCTGAAATTCTAATTTATGCTTCTTTCATAAAAATTCTTTGTCACTTGCTTCGTTCATTAATTAAATATTATTTTTTGAGATAGCCAGTTGATGAATTTATAAAGGCAGTAACTTCTTTTGTTCATGAATGAATTCTAACAAATCAGTCGTATGACTTTTAAAGGAATCATTTATAAGGGCAGTCACTTGCTACTGCACATTCATGAATGGATCATTGTTTGTGGATGAATCATTTGTTTTATTACATGATCCTTTCATAAAGGAAGTTATTTGTTTTGTTCTTGAATGAATTCGCATTTTTGTTTTATTTGTGAGTTAATCAGCATATTTGAAGGAATCTGCTGAATTTGAAATATTTAATTATTCCTTTATTATAGAAGGACAGTTCTGGTGTTTCCCAGTACATTACATCGTGTCTTAAAGTTAGCTAATTTCTCGATTAGAACCACTTATATTCCGTCTTGTTTGCAGAGTTCACATGTTTTAGTCATGATTAGGCTAGTTTTTAGTACCACTTGGGCTGCTTTTCTTACACAGATATGACAATTACAGAGATCTCTAAAACAGTCTGTATTTACGGTTGTATAAAAGCAGGCTGTGACCATGATCCATTTGCCTGCAGTGTCATCGTTTAACTGAGCTTCTTTGCAGAACTGAATGATGTATAGCACAGACTTGTATTAAATGGAATAAGTGCAATGCATTAGTCTGTACAGTGTATGTTAAACAACACGTGAAAAAAGAAGAGACCATGAAAATAATGCATGATTGAATTTGAATGAGTACAGGCTTCACATCCGAGTAAGGGAAAACAAAATAGTTCTAGAAAATGTGAACATACGTCCATTTAGCATAATATAAGCAGCGTACCACCAAAGTAATTTAATGAGTTATCAGCAAGTATCTTTCATGTTCATTCTGGGTAAGTTAATTTCTTAATTCTGAACATAAAGAGACACGACATGTTGTTATTAATATATGTGCGCAATCTGCTGTATATGGCAACCACGTTCCATACCCATTCAGCTTAGTGCTCTGATGAATTTTCTCCAGTGCTAAGTCCATTTAGCTCTTGTCAGAATAAATGCGGTGTGCACATAAGAAGAACCAGATGGAGATACGGCAGTTTAGTCCAGTCTATTGAATGATTTGTGACCATTTAAAACAAATATTGGGATTGATGTTCTTGTGATTTCCCTGAAAACGCACAGCAAATTAAGACTACAAATGACTTGAACTGAGAAAGAACCTGCTCGAACCTGCTCTCATGTACCATTAGATAAAAGTGATAAGAGAGCGGCCACAGTATGACTTCTCTAATGCTAACAATTAGTCTTTGATGTTGCTATGGATGCTAATAGGTCTCTTGAGATACCAAACAGAAGGCTTCATTTAAAGCTTCTATCTTATAATGAATCATCGACTGACAATTTAATTTTATTTTAAACAAACCTCCAAGAAAGTGGGGAGATTAAACTTTGCTTTACCCAGAGGAAATGATTGAGAAAATATTAGTAAAATTGGCTCACTTAATCGCTTTCTGTCTTCAGTAGTACAAATACCTGTCTGCTGCCAACTGAAAAATGCAAAACAAAAGCTAAATACAGCATGCACTGCTCAAACCCTGTGCATCAACTCAAACGTGGAGTGCAGTCTGTGATCAACAGTGATCAGTCACCTTTTTTAGAAGTATTTTACCATTTACCAAGTATTACTAAGTACCAAGTATTTTTTTTTTTTTTAAGATATTTAAAAGATATTCAAAAAGCCACAAATCATATACAAGCTGTGAATTACAAAGAGTAGTGGAAAAAGGCAACAATACATTTCTTATATGATGAAATAAACAATTGCTGCAGTATATCCTTAATACCAATTTTATTTTTGGTAAATTGTGATGTGATATGGCTTAGTCTGATATATCAATCGGAATATTTTTTTTTTTTTTTTAACAAATATTAGCATTGTAATTGTACATAATATTTTTTTTTACAATAACATTATAAGATAAATTATATTTTGTAATGTCACAATAATATTCACATGTGGCATATGCGTAATATACCTGTGTGTGTATGTGTGTGTGTATATATATATATACACACACACACACACAATATACAGTATATACAAAATATATATATACTGTATATTTATTTTTTATTTTATTTAATTTTTTATTATTTTAATTGTATGTAATAGTGTGTGTGTGTGTGTGTGTGTAATACTGTATATACTTTGTATGCAACACAATATAGCAGATTGCTGTAATGGAATAAATCTTTCTATCTTTTGCAAATATTTTTCCACACTGCATCTGAGAAATTACATCAATATTTAACATTTTACGTCCACTGTTTTGGCTTGTTTTTAACACAATCTGTTCCATGATTATTCTTGATGTAGTTGCATTCTCTAGCCATGGATATATTTGTAAAAAACAAAATAATGCGAGCACCAGGACAGTAAATATAGGCGAGATACGTCTCCATAGGAACTGCCCTTCAAACCCTCGAGCGATCCTGACGGCCACAGGGAGGAAAAATATAAATAAATAAGAGGAGGAGGAGAGTCTACCGCTGCAGATGCTGAAGTCGCATCCATAATTCAGATGTCTAATGTCACAATACAGTTAATAAAGTTTAAATAATTTAGTGAAACATAATGAAAAGTCGAGGTTTGCAGCTAAAGCCAGGCCAGCTGTATTAAAAGTCTAATGCATTTAATTTGCTTCAAATACGAAGGCCTATGTGTACGGCGAGACTCTCACAAAGGCTTGACAGGCGAGTTTGTGTTTGGGCGAGTCAGGAAGCCTGCGATCCTTCGGTGATCAAATGCTTTGCACAACTCAAAGGACAGCTGCAGCATTTCAGCGAGTTGTTTTTCTCTTACGGGGATCTGTGGAATTCAGCACTGAGCTCGGCTTCAGGAAGTTCACGTCTCAATCATTTGCTCCATAGAGAAACAAACTTTTAACAATATCACAAACCTTTCAAGAGGCTCAGGTTGTTAGTTGATGATTAATGATGTGTATATGAGTATATATACATATATATGGGAAGTTGACGTATCAATGTATCGTATGGTGTGACAGGAAAAACAACAACACTCTAACACTGAAGATAAGCCTCTAGCAACTCTAACTCTGAGGATGAAGATACTATTATTATTATTTTCTATATTTCTATTTGTCAGCTACCCATGTACAAGTACATATAAAATGGTCACCGTGATTTTGCCAAGTAAGACATGATCCTGGGTCAATATTACTGTCCAAAAATATAAACTTATCCCAATCCTTACCCTTAAATCTACCTCTACCCAAAATGTATGCCTAAAATCAGTGAGAAATGATAGCTGATTAACAAGCGTGTAGAAGCACCTAACCATGATTATAAGCCTAAAACAGATATTTCCAGAAACAAATTTGATTGGAATGTTGTTCCAGGATCAACAAGGATGTTGGTCCAGGAACATCTTGTACTTGATGAAATCACGCTCACCATATTAAATACCTTTTTATTGCTACATATTCTGTGGCGTTTTACATTATACTCACATACTCTGCAATAAGCTTCAGCAACAACTTATTTTTGTTTATATTTTATTTTTATAGTAACTGTACTATCATATTTTACTTATATGTGTGGAATGGATATCATACTTATTGCACAATGTGTGGAATACACTTACTCTGCACTTTTAATCCCATTATGCATATGCATATCTTAATATTTGGCAGCCTAATCAAATAATGCTTTTGCTTCATTCATCACACTGAAAATGGAAGGTCAATAGAGTGCATTGCATTGTAGTATGCAAATGTAAGATGCTCTGTTATATACTGCACATTTTGGTAAATATATCTGTGTATTCTGTGCATAAACACAGTTAGCATTTGGTTTGTGTAAAATCCTTGAATCCTTTTTACTTAATATTAAGTTAACATAAATAAATAATTAAACTGCCAGCAACCATGCCCATAAATAAATACATAAACAAAAACATACAAGCACGCGTACAGTACATACTATACATACATAAATACTGAAGATTTCTGATTTTTCTTTTTTTCTCTTACTACAGGTATGTGCCAAAAAAAGCTGTAAAGATCACTGGTGTCCCTCAGCAGGTGACTTCTACTGGCTGATTTTATAATAAGCTAATTAAAGGCAGAGGCCTGCCCTGGCCTCATGCTCTCTTATTAGTGGATGAGAGACACAAGGAGTGAAGATGGAGTCAAGAGGTGAGCTTATACGATGGAAGTGTGAAAAGGCTATCCTTGAAAAGAGCCTTTGAACCGCATCAAGAGGTGGCCAGGTGCTGAATAGCAATCACAGGCCTGTTCTGGGAAAAGACCTGTCAGATTCATTTCCATTCTGCACCATTTGTTTTAGCTACCATGAAGATTATTAAAGCAGAAGAATGAATTAAAGCATTCCTGAAAAAGCATCAATCATTTACAAAGGAATCTCTGGACGATTTCTATATGGATTTTTTTTTTTCACTGCAAAAAGCACATAATCACATATTGCATATTATATACAATTTGAAAATAAAATGAAAGAAAATTAAATAATAATAATAAAAATAAAATAAAAACATACATTTTAAATGCCTTTTATCTCAGCACTACAATACGAGAGAGAGAGTTTTTTTTTTTTTTTTTTTTTTTAGTTTTAGAGTAATAATCTAAAAATCTGTGCATTTTATTATTATACTTTTTTAAGCAAACATTTGCAGGTTTAATTTAATATAGCTGAATTGGATTAAGCAGTAGCAACCAATTAATTTGACATTTTTCTTCTGTTATGTTTTGATCCATGTCTTTTATTGTTGATGTGCTGTTTCCTGGTGTTTTTATTCTGTGTTTTTTATTCTTGTATTTTAAAAACTCATATAGATATTACATACAGATTTATAAAATATAATCATACATATACAGCTATAAACAATATGTCACAAACCGCACCTCTGTGGCCCTCTCCGGTACCCAGCAGCGGGAACCTTCGCCAGAATTCTGATGTTTCCTACCCGGACCTATTTTACCCACGCACCTTGGCTGATTCCGGTGCCAGGTGTAGGCCATTACCTGGCCTATTTAAACGAAAGATGGAACGCTAGTTCTTCGCGAAGTCTTGTTTTGCCTAGCGAACATTTCTGAGCGTTTTCTGGATTACTCTCTTGGTTGTTATTTGGATTGTTTTCTCGGACTCTGATTCTCGGCGCCTGTCCTGATATTATTGCCTGGTTTACTGATTCTGATTCTGTCTAGCCCCTTTACATCTGTTTGCCCGTGTTTTGACCATTGCCTGTTTGACTCTGCTAATAAACAAAGCTGCAAATGGATCCGACTGACTCCAGTGCTTCGTTACACAATATCTTAACCTACAGTAAAATGTAGTTTATTTAAAATAAGATAATGTATCCACAATATCAATGTATTTTTATATGATTTTTGCGTAACCATAAAACCATTAAAAAATATATAAGCTTTGCAATGATGCATGGTTTGTTAGGATAGGGCAGTATTTGGCTGATATACAACTACTTGAAAATCTAAAGTCTGAAAATTGCCATTAAATTTGTCCAAATTAAGTTCTTAGCAATGTATATTATTAATCCGAAATTAGGTTTTGATGCATTGATGTTAGAAAATTTACAAAACATCTTCATGAAACATGATCTTTAAAAATATGCAAATTATTTTGGGCATAAAAGAAAACAATACATTATTGAATATACTAGAAGACCAGATGAAGCCTGTAGTTTTAATTCTGACCCTTTTGAAGCTGACTGCTTTCCTCATTAAAGGAAACCTTGTGAAAGAAAATCCATCTGTTGCAGCTCAGTATTGTTCTTTACTACCCAGTGGTTCGCTGAGATGGGAAGCCATTATCTTCAAACCAAGCTGACACCTGCTCCCAAGCATGACGCTGGTCGTATATCTAAAGAGTCTGTCATCTTTCATCGGTAAAATGCTTCTGTTGTGCGTTCTTTCTGCCGTTCCGTCCCTTGCTAGTGCGCCTGTTTCGCAGACACTAGTTGTAAACAACACTAGTTGTAGACAACACCACATGCTGCTTAAAAAGTCCCGGAGGGTTGATTATGCTCGCCCCTCTCCATTTAAAAGAGACTGAAGCGAGATGATGCATTGTCTCCCTGAAGGCACAATGACTACAAGCGGATTCTTTTTAAGCACCACAAAATTGTGTGCATCAGTGTCTGTGTGCAACCATCATTCTTGTTCAAAGACCCTGATCTCAAGAACAACACAAGGCCTCTGCGCTGATAGCAGTACCAGCAGAGCGCTAAAAGCGATTAGCATCGCTAATGAGGACACAACCCCAACCGCGTCTCTGTGCACATTAGACCTTCCCTTTAGGCACCAAAGCCATTCGTCCTGCTTTTTCCTGGCCTTTTCGCTCTCGTAGCGTTTGACCAACGATATCTGCCGTTGAGAGTCTCTGACATGAAACTAATTTAAAAAAAATGTTATTTCGCAGATCAAATGTGCAGCGGGAGATTCGGGAAGACGGAGTTTCAGTGTCATTTTGGTGGCGGGTGACGGAGGGTGGGTTAAAGAATCGGACATAATTCACTTCAGAGGAAAAGTTCAAGCGTTTTGTTCAAGCAGGACGTGTTTTTGTTCCTGAAAAACAGACCCAAGTAAGGTGCATGACATTTATTGGTTAATATAAAAAATAATATAAAGTGTATATGGTTCTGCATCTAACATGTCGTACTTGTGTAAGTCATGCATTGAAACAAAATTGTAATCATATTTCAATTGCACATGCACAGCAATTACCATATTTACCACAATATGGACACTATTTAAATATCAAACATTTTCTGGATTTTTTACTAAATGAGCTATCATGCAGTGTTTAACACAAATGAATAAAACATATGAAAATGTAAAGTTATTGTAAAATTGTAAACATAGAACACATACACTGTATTATGATGGAATTGTGTTTTACTTTTATTAAGAATTTTGTATTGCGTTTTAGAGTTATGATAATGGATAATGTCCTGACAGAAAATGACCAGCACTTTTCTTTCAGAAGGAAATGTCCCTTCATAAAAACTCTTTCCAAATATGAATAATTTATACCCCTACAGTATACTATTATATATTTTATGCTAGATATCTATGGCTCTGATGTTTCATTCAAAACATCACACACTACTGTTCAAAAATATGAGGTTCATATTTTTTTTTTATGTTTTTGAAAGTCTTGTGTTAACATTTTCAACGAAATGGCAGAGTTTCTTTTTTTTCATTCATCAAGTGTACAGTTGTACAGTTTTTGCATCTTGAAAAGATATTTCTGTGTTCTGTATCCCTCTGAGTTGTGTTTAACTTTTCTATTTGTAAGATAAATTATTATTTATATCTGCTTTATAAATGCTTTACGAGATATTAATAGTCCTCACTTTAGATGAGCTCCCAAAAACAGACGGCTGGCAGCTACTAAATGCTTTAGAACTACCTGACTTAATCATGAATTACAACAGGAACCTGTGTTTATAAAGCATTTATTAACACACAGAGCAACTATTATATTGCGTCTTAATAATACGATTGCACATTTTATATAGTTTGGTGATCATTTACTTAGACTTTCTAAATGTTCTTATTAAACACTGACAACTCCTAAATAACAGGTTTGTAATTATTTTGAAATAATAAATTGAACATTAATAAAGTATGAAAATGCAATTATTAAACATTTTATATATGCTCAAGAACAAGGCATTTATAGATGCACTAGTAAACTGTTTACTAATGGATAGATGAAGTAACACTGTGTGTAGTTATTATAAAGTGTTACCAAAGTCTCATTTGTCTACATGTATTTATTTCATCAAATATATTGTAACACATTAGTAATTAGATTATTTATTTATTTATGTATTTATTTTTCCAGATTTAAAATATAGTTGTTTTCTTATCTATCTATATATATATATATCAAAATATAATTTACTCCTGTGATGCAAAGCTTAATTTTTTTTAGCATCATTACTCTCGTCTTTAGTGTGACACGATCCTTTAGAAAACATTTTAAATATACTGATACTTTCTGATTACTTCAATGTTTTTCACAAAATAATGATAAATAATAATAATAAATAAAAATTGAAAACATTTTTCCTAAATTCCAAAAAAAACATAAAAATACAAAAACTAAAATAATAATAATAAAATAAAGAAATAATGCAGTGTTTTAAAACCTAAATGCAAGACAAATTCATGTTCACTTATATACAGCACAATATTCATATTTTACCTTAGAAAGAATTCAGAAATCAATATTTGTTTGAATAACTCTGATTTTACAATCACGCTTTCATGAATCTTGCCGTGCTTTCCTCCAGTCTTTCACATTGCAGTTGTTTCACAAATGCAAGCAGCTTGGTTTATTAAATAACTTATTACCAATGGTTTCCAGGTCTGCAGTTTGGGCTGACCATGACCATGACTGGTGGATGTTGTTTTGTGGTAAAAGTTCAAAAAGCTCTTTTATTATCGCCACTGAACAGAGGTGGGTGTGATGTGAAGGTGCTGTGACTTTTTGTAAGTGTATTTTTTTCTGACATAAGGAAAGCACAAACTTTGATTCTGTCTCAAGCATTTGGTAAATGTTTCTAATGACAAGATTTTGTCAGCTGCAGAAAGTTTCATAAGGTAAATGTCACCGTAGCGACTTTCATACCTGAACCATAAAAAACATCTCTCCTGTGACATTTTTACCTCAGTTCTGCAATCTTCAGATGGTGTTGCATGTATAAATTCAATAAAACTCAGAATTATACGTCATAAGTGCATTTTGGAGTCACAGATAAGCCACCGTACCAAGTACAACAACAACAAACACTTTTATGTTTTAAATCATAAGAGACCAAGCGATATGCCACAGTCTTCATTTGTTAAGACAATATCCCTACCAGCCATTCTTAACATTTTCAGCTCTCAAGTTAATTTCAAATCAAGTCAACCCCAATGTCTAGACTTACAACCACCAAGCAAATTAGGGAATTGAAATATTCATAACCTCAGTTCCCGGCAACTGAGAATCAAGGGTTCTGAAAATAAATAATTCACTTGGAAAGGTTAGGATCATGTGTGGTTTCACCCATACCCCCTTGACAATGAAATTTTGATGCTTCTGTCAGAATATGTCAGGCAGCCAACGTCCCTTAGTACTCTTTATTGTCACTTAATAGGCACCACTGAATCTATTACGCAGGGCAATTACAGCCAATTGCCAATTCAGCCTCTCAGAATGAGAGGCTGTTGTTATTGATGAATTTTTCTGACCAGCAGTTGTGCAGTTTTTGCCCAAGGTAAATGGATAAATAATACATGTCCCTGTCTATGTTTTGAAAGCATCAAAGAGGAAAACTCTATCAATTTAAGGAAATTTAAAGAAAAGTAATTTTTATGTAATTATTTCATTAAGTTTAGCATTTTTCAAATTCAGTCTTAGATGTACTGTAAAATATAATTAAAATGGTGAGAACATGCTGTGTTGAGTCAAAAAAGATTCACAATTAGCTCTATCAAAACGAAGATGAAGGTGTAGGTGTTTAGTTTGAACTTTGGTTTAAGCATATTAAAGTCTGAAACATTTGCTATGGTATAATCCTATTTCAAAAGACTTAAAAAACATACTAAATAGTGTTTTTTGGAAAATCTAACAATGCACACAGTTTCCTGTAAGGGGTATGTTTAGGTGTAGTGTCTGTGTAGCACAATACCACAAAGAGTTTGTACAGTAGAAAAAACATTACACCTATGGAGAGTCCCCATAAATCACAAAAAACAATGTGTGTGTGTATATATTGCATTCAATTACAAAAATGTGTTAAATTAAATCAAATAAAGTAGAATGGAAAAAATATTGCATTACTTTGTTACTTTGATCTCCAACAGGCAATGCAGGTTAAATCTGGGCACTAAACTACAAAAGATAGTCACCTTAAATAATGAATCTCCTGGAGTATCCTTGACTGGTAGATAAATTAACTTAAAAACGTATATAGGAACCGAAAACAAATTGCAGCCTTTAAAAGAAAAGGCAGGCAGGGCGTGTAAAAATGATGAGTTAGATTAAACAAGGGTAAAAAGGGTGGAGGAAGGGCACGATGCAGAGAGAACGCAGCGTAGCAGTGGAAGACAAAGATAGGATCAGAGCGTTCCTTCAGACCATTAGGAAGACCGCGGTAGAGAGAAGGCCTACTGCAGATCATTTAACAGAAAAACCTTTCTCTCATCTGCTTTTTATCTCTCTTGCCTTCTTTTTCCCATTGTGCGACGGGTACAGCGAGACACCTCATTAATTCTTGGTGAATCCGAGATCTTTGAGGAAGCACGGCATAAATATAGAATGTGGCAATGCAAAGCAGAAGTTTCCTGCACCTCTGCACATACTTTTCAAAGCCAGATATGAAGATTAAAAAAAATGAAGTGCTTGCATCATTCAGATATTAAGATTACGATGTGACTGCCAGCGTGTGTTTGTTTGTGTTTGTAGAAACACATTAAAGCAGGTGCATATTGAAGGTGCTTCTGTATATGAATAAGCATATGATTTGACATTTATTTTCAAAGTAAGGGCATACCATTCCTGCTCTCATGTCACTTCATTCTCTCATACAGCGTCTAAGATTGCCTTTTTTTTACCCCTTTTGATATTTTTTTTCTTTTGCATCTGTGGCTTAATAACGGGAACTTTTCATGGAGAACCGGTTCAAGAAAAGTAAGTTACCGAACTGAATCTAAATTGTAAAGATTTTGCATAACAAATGTTGCAGTAAATCCAATTTAATCACTGCCCAGTTTTACATTTTGATACTTTGATACCAATATACATAAATAAAATAACATTGAAACTTATTATTCATGTTTTTTTATAAAATTATACATATATAATATAATTTGTGTGTATATATTATAAATTGTATATAAATATAAAGATGTTTATATTTCTATTGCATTATTATATATTTATTTTAGACTTTTTTTATTAATAATGTTTATATTGTTTTATTTTTCAGCATGCATGATAAAAACAAGACAAAAATCAATTATGATCATATATATAAAATAATATAAAAAATATATGTTATATTAATTTACATATAATATTTGCACAAAAATGGGAGTGAACTAATTAATTTGCTTCCGTTGGACTTTATGTATGTGTCAGTAGATTTTTTACATTATTTGTTTCCACTCTGTGTGCACAATAAATCATGGCAGCTCCATAAGAGCACAAGAACATGGCAACACATTTACAAACCCACTAAAATAGTTGCGCTTCAGGTGAAACCTTGAGCTGGATTAGCTGCTACACATTCAACATCTCATTATCCATGTTTAGAGCTGCAAAGGCACGCAGATATGGAAACTGCCTCAGGAAAAAACATGACTCTTCTGCCTTGAAGTCCTTTTAAAAGGCCTTTTTTTTTAAAGAATGATTTAAATACATTAATTTGACAACTCGCTATAACACTGTCACTAAGCTGATTTGGTGTTTATGATAACACATCTATTAAGTTATTTAATTTATCACATCTAAGCAGTATTAGCAAATACAACCAACCTCTTAAGTTGTTGAGATGCCACCGAAATCGTTCTGAATCCACCTTACAGCCATCAATCATTAAAATGCTATTTTTCTGAAAATCCCTTCTCTATCCTGCATGTCTTAGTTGGAGGGTTGAAGCAGAGATGCAGTAAGGTTACAGAGTTAAACAGCATGGACCCACACACTCCTGTGAGCACACTGCCCCAGTACAGCAAAAGCAATTATTTAGAGGGATGACTGGGACCCCAGAAGCACACTTCATTTTTATGGGCTTTGGTCTTTGCAAGATACTGCATTGAAGCCTTGTTCAGTGCTAGACTGAGCTCACCATGTCTGATAGTAGTATGATACAGACACCAGACACGGCAGAAACACTCAAATATCGGTCCTACTTTATATGAAGTGTTCCTAATACCTGTGTACTTCCACAGTAACTAGATGTGTAACTAGTATGTAACCACAGTGAAAGTAGACACTGGTACATAGTAGCTACAGCTACGAGGGCGACCTGTCAGGAGCTTTGTCTCCAGGCTAAGGCTGGGACGTGCTCAGGGGAGTCCGAGGGCCCCGACATCGAGTTGGAAGGGGTCCCTGCTCCGTACCACGACCTGGCCGAGGTCTTCAGTAAGAGACGAGCCTCCACCCTACCTCCTCACCGCCCTTACGACCTGGCCATCGACCTCATGACGGGTGCCGTACTTCCCCACGGCCACCTGTACTCTCTATCTGCTAAAGAACATCAGGCGATGGAGGAGTACGTAGCTGAGGGACTCCAGGCGGCCACCATCAAGAACCGTCACCCACTCCCTCTTACCAACACCGCCCTGGACGCCCTCTCTGGTGCCCGCTTCTTCACGAAGCTGGACTTACGGAGCACTTACAACTTGGTCCGCATCAGGGAGGGTGATGAGTGGAAGACGGCCTTCATAACCCCCATTGGTCACTACGAGACTCTGGTTATGCCATTTGGTCTGTGCAACAGTCCAGCTGTTTTCCAACAATTTATTAACAATGTTCTCCGGGACATGCTGGGTAGATGGTCTTGATGACATTCTAATCTAGAATTGACACTTTTGGTAAATAAAGCTTTACACTTTATATTAAATAGACAATTGCTATGGGTTTAGCATGTAATTGCTCTGATGTTACACAGCAGCAGACAGTAAAGGCTTTACATATAAATTGTGGTTGGTGTCCAGAATGTTACACTTTATATTAAGTGGGAATCCTGAGGAGTTACCATGTATATACACTGGTATGACAGAGGAGCACCAACTCCACCCACTTTACATATCCCTAAACCTACCCAACTACACCCCCTGATAACCCCATGTTCCAGTTACTCTTATACATACTGCTGTTACAAAATTTAGCTATGTAATCCCTGTTACAGTACTTGTACTTCTACTTGAAATTAGAAATTTAAGTTTCCTTATAATCAATAATTTTGTTGTTAGAAATGTTAGGTTAGGTTACAGTATATGTTCAAATATTGAACCAATAAATAACAAGTCTAATATATCCAGATGCATCTGAATAATGTAACTAACACTTATAAGCAGAGAGGAGATATTGTTGAGTCAAATGGTACATTTGGTACATATGGAAGTTCAGTCATGAACTCTTAAGTCAAAGAAATATCACAGACAACTTAAATGTTTATATATTTATTTACATGAAATGAATTTCATTTGGCGGTATGGCTCTGTTCCATGTTCCCTGTCCATTTCATGAGCTCCATGAAAGCCAAGACAGGGAATAAACAGCCATTTCAGGGGCACCCTTCTATTTAAGAATAGTAGAGTAGCATAAACCCCCGGAACAGAGCAAGCAACAATGACAACAGTATGACATTGTTTTAAGTTGAACCCACAGCAGGAGGAGATGGGGAAGGGGGTGGTTGTTAGCAGCATACAGAGGAAGCAGCAAAGCAAGCAGATGAAAGCAGTGTTTAAATAGGGTGCTCTGATGTAATTTGCCAATAGTGAGCTTGGGTGTGTGATCAGCTGACGGGGGCTGGGTTTTGAATTTCAAATCAGCTAACAGCAGAGCTTGACTAAGAGACCTGCCTGAACTAACGGGAAGCTTAATGTATTCTCGTTTGAACATTGCGCCTCTCGTTCAGCAGCCTGACCATTAACAAGTGTCTTCACCGGCCTGTTTTTCACACCATCTCTGATACATTTCACCATGAAAAGACAAGTCGTGCAGCCAAAAAGTAGTTGAACCCTGTGGCTTCCATCCTCCTTCATAGTATTTATGATTTATGATTGTCTCGAGGGCAAGGGCACTCAACAAGGATGTCTATTTCAAAGCTTCTGGACCTGGATGGAACACACACAAAGTATGAAAGTTTGTCTCCAGTCACCCTTTGGCCTGAGAAACTTGTGTTTAAGTGCAGAGAGAGTCAGTTTGAAGTTTCCATCTCACCGCAATCGGGACCAAATAACATCCTACGCTTTTTATCTGATTTCTACAAAACTCTGATTTAAAATAACTGTTCTACTGGTCAAAAATTTGGAATTGGTAAGACGTTTTTATGTTTTTGAATGCTCAAAAAGGCTGGATTAAAAAAAAAAAAAAAAATATATATATATATATATATATATATATATTGTTACACTGTTTTTTATTTGAGTATACTGTAATCGCATGTAATTCATTCCTGTAATTCGTAGATGAATTTACAGCTTCATTATTCTAGTCTTCAGTGTTACATGATTCTTCAGAAATCATTTTACTATGCTGATATGGTGCTCAAGAAGCATTCTTATTAACAATGTTGTAAACAGCTATGCTGTTTCGCATTTTTATGGAAACCCTGTAACTTTTTCAGGATTCTTAGATGAATAGAAAGTTCAATCTGATATTATTCTGTGAAAGTTTGTATCCAATCACCTTTCGGCCTTAAGTTTTTTTTTTACCAACAATCAGGACCAAATTACACCCTGTGCATTATATCTGATTTCTCCAAAACGCTAAACAATAATTTTACAACCAGGAATAAAACTCCTGATTATATAATGCTGCCAACTTCTAATCAGCCCAGTCACGTCCTTGAGTTTGCAACCTTGATATGAAGTAATTTCCTTAAATAATAGCTCACAATTTGCAAAATGAGAATAACATTTCCATCTTAGGAATTCTGTTCATACTCTGGCACTTGACCTTTTCCGAAAGTCATTAATCAGCCCTGAAGTCTTTTGTTGTTGACAAAGTGAATAATCTCATTTTGCGACGAGGAACACGCCGCCATCGCAGCTTCAGATTTTCGAATTTAGATTAGTTCTAAGTCTCATTGGCCAACACATTAGCTTCTGCTGAATTCTTGTCTTCCTCTGCCAAATTTCCCGCATCCCTTCACGACATACTCTGCCTGCTCTATTGTTACCCAATTTTTCAAAAGACCTCTCAATAAGGCCTTCTAATCCATAAATCATGTGGTGAGCATTTCACTAAGTAAACCCTTTGGGCAATCACAGCAACTCACCAAAGCCAATATACCTCACGCTTGACTGTAATTCATCTCCTGAGTGCTAAGCTCCAACGCACATAATTCAAAACGCTCAGTCGAGGTGGGATATTTCACCTGCAGATTCAAGAAAAACATACCAGTCCTTTAGTTAGGGCTTGCATCCCCTGTGTTGTGACATCTGTATAGGGGAGAAGATGCACAAAAATGAGAAACCTTGTATGCCATGAAGTATGAGATGAAGGATAATAATTAATAGTCGTTTTTTTTTTTTTTCGTTTTTTTTTATCCCACATGCATGCAAACTATCAAAGCTGTTAACATTAACAAAAATGTTTAAATATTGATTTTTTTAAATATGTAATATACTTCATGTATATTAAATAATCACGCAGTGAAAAATTTCCACTACTCTATCACCCCAAATCACTTTTAAGGGCCAAAATTGATCAGAAATACAGTAAAACAACTCAAGTCGAGCTCAATTTTCATTCTGCTCACTGTAGTAAAAAACGGTAGCTGTGGTTGTCGAATTTCTACCGAAAAAAATATGGTGGCAAATTTTAGGTTTAAAAAATTACTGTTAAATGCTGCAATTGCATTAATTGATGTAATGTTAATATACCAACCTATTAAAGTACTGAAATCAGATTTTTGCTTTTGAAATGCACTGATAATTACCAAATGCAGGTGATGATGATAAAGTCACTTCACGAATCAGCTTTTAAATAATAATACATATAGAAGGTGCAGAGTGTCATTCAAATTTGACAAATTTTAAAAGGTGGCTAATTCGTATACAAATCCATATGATTTTCATATGAAAATCCTACACATTTTACTAGTTGCCAATTTGTATGAATTCGTTCAAATTACCTTCACCTAACCCGCCCCTAAACCTACCCATCACTGGGGTTTTAGACAAATCGTACAAAATCATACAGTTACTGTAGCATTTTCACAGTTTTTAAAGTTAAAATCAGTTATTTAGTTATTTAGTAAGGTACACATTGTTTCACAGACAAGGCTAAATGCAGGTCCTAGACTAAATGTAAATCTTAGCTGTTTCAACTGGAAGAAACTTGCACTAACTCATCTTAAAACATGCCAGTGCCTTTGTTTTGTCTTAAGATGCGCATCACTAATGCTTTTATCTAAGGCATGCTTATAAAAATTACTTAAATTCCTAATTGAACTATGACCTAATCCTGTCTCAAGTTAAACCAACAATAGAAGTACTGTATGACCACTCTCGGAGGGATTGGCACACAGGGTAGGAATGTGTGTGACGATGTTAATGTATTTGGTCTTGGCAGAATAGATCTGCTATGCTGCTGCTGTGGCAGAGCAAAAACAGAGACTTGCTACTGTGTCACGAGCGGTCCGCTGTGGTGATGTGTACAGCCGCACCCCTCAGCATGGCAAAGAGCAGAGGACGAGGAAATTCAAGATGCAACGTTTATT
>JAUYWG010000031.1:15770321-15794612 GCA_034779775.1 Enteromius afrohamiltoni | reverse complement strand
AATAAGGACAAGACAGGACTAAACCAAAAATACAAAGACGGGGGGAGACCAGGACAGACAGACATGAAACGTCACATACTGCCAGTATATCCACAATATACTGTTGTGAGCATGTACTGTAAGAAATACTGCTGCTGCACATATATGTAACATACATGAAATAACCCCCTATAGCAGTGTTTGGTTAGGGTTAGAGCTTAACTCTGCAGTGCATTGAACCTCCAGGGTAAGATTTGAGATACCCTGCCCTATAGCTTACATGAGTCACCTCATATGTATACATGTGGAGCTGGGGAAGGTGAAGTTTCTGAAGCACGCTGTGAACTGCTACAGCAAGCACTAGTCATATATTTGAGTGATGAGCCAGTCCAGTCTCACAGCAATTTCGTACATATTTTATGATTTGGCTAATTTGTACAAAGTGAGTGAGGTCGTACGAAATCACACGAGTTTTGCTTAATTGTACGACCTACACCTAACCCCGCCCCCAAACCTACCCGTCACTGGGGTTTAGACAAATTGTACAAAATGGTATGAGTGAGGTATTACAAATGTTTATGAATTAGCTTGAATTTGCCACCTCGTACAAATTGGTTGTGAGACTGTGTTGGATGAGCAGACAGCTCCATGGATTACTGACACAGAAGAAAACTAATCAGCTGTGCCATGTGATAATAGTGTCATTCAGTCAGATTAAGTTAGACCTGTTGGACTGTGCCATTTTAATGCCAGAACTCTGTATATTATCCTATTGAGTCTTTGTAGCAGGTAGTGTTTATAAAAAGTGTAGTGTACACATATAGGAAAGAGTGCGTTACTACAGGTGGTTTTTATAGCCCATTCATCACTCACCTGTGTGTAGCATACTCAGCACTGCACTTAGGAAAATTGTCAACAGGGGGCTGATGTGTTAATAGTTTTAGTAGGTAGGATTGTGGGTGAGGTTTTATGGGGGGGGATTGGAGTTAAGGGCTCTCAAAGCCTGGGGGAAAGCGCTTTGATAGCTTCTACCTGAAGGCAGGAGCTAGAAGAGATTCGGGGAGGGATAGATGGGCTCCTTCATAATGCTGGTAAATAAATTGTGAAATATTTGGAGACGCTGTTGGGACTTTTTGTTACGTGACATGATGTTGGTCCAGGTGAAATCCTCTGCAATTTGTACCTTTAGGAATTTAGTGCTGCCAACTGTCTCCAAAGGTCAAGCCGTCGATGATCAAAAGGGTTTCTTGTGAAGTCCATTACAATCTCTTTTGTCTTACTAACATTGAGGGACAGGTTGATAGCGCCACACCATCCAGCCAGCTTTGCTACTTTCTCTCTGTAGTGTTCATTTTCAGTTTCATTTTGTTTCAAAATAAGTCATATTCAATATTATTATTTTATTAATGATGAAAATTGATTAATTATATCTGTTTAATCACCTAACCACCTGTACATGACTATTACTTACTCTCTAGTACTTATTACTTAGTCTCTGTCCAGTCCAAGGTTTATGCAAAGCTCTCTCCATTTCAGAAACGCCACAACAATGTGTGTTCTTGTTTATTTGTTTCAATATCTTCTCACATCAGTTTGTATACATCTACGTTTTTGGTGATTGTGGAGAGTGTCATCATGATTTATGATATCAAAATGCACAATAAATAACTACCACTTCTGCATTTGTCGACGCGTGTTGCCGTAGTATTCATAGGTAGAAGGATAGCGCAGATATTACGTAATTGATACGCAACAATGAACAGGGAGGATTTATTATTCAAATCTGGAATTTCTTTGAATTTACAAATCCTACAGAACTTTTGAGATAACATAAGAACACAACTGCATGAAATATATAACACTGTGCAAGCGGTTTTGTGATATTTTATAACAAAAATCTTACATATTGTGCCTATACAATTTTGAACAGTTTTAGCTTAAGTCCTATTTTGAGTACATTTTATCATTAGTCATCAACATTGTGAGCTGTTTGCTGAGAAAAGCATGAAAAACCTGGGTAAAAAAAAATAAATTAAAAATAAATACATAATAATAATATAAAACAACAGTTAAAAAAAATAACCATCATTTTTAAGTGACACTGATGCTGAATGCCATTATTAGGTTTCATCCGAGTGCTGGTACAAGTCAACACACATACGTCTGATGTAGGAAGTGTGCTTGTTTTCCTCCTCTCATCAAGCCTTAGGAGGCGTGATCATTTTCTCTCATGTTGCACTGTCAGGAGTAGTGATTTGCAACATTTTCACTCCACTGACCTGATTGACTTTCTGTGTTCGCTCTATAACCTGACATCATGGCTGGACTTTGAATGAGGCTACAGTAGCTCAGGATAATTTGCTCTGATCCTGACTGTCAAAAATCAAACACATTATTTATTATTTTAAAGTAGACACCCTTAGCTTATAGCTGACATAATATATGTCTACGTAATACCATGGAGAAAAAAAAAAAAAAAACACAGTTCAATGTTTCAAATGCCTTTTTTGGTGTTCCTCAGCAGAAAGAATGTCCTGCATCCCCAGAACTTCTTGATGGTGAGTAAATTATGGCATTGCTTTTTTTTTTTTTTTTTTTTTGGCAAACTAATGAGTCAATACATCTCCATATTGTGTCGGAATATCCTAGCTTTGCATATCCCTCTCTTGTGTTTTGAGTTATGTTTCATTAATGTGGTTTAAATGTGCGCAAGGACTGAAGCACAGATGCTGTGAGTGGAAAATATTGGTTTCAGTTGCCGTAGAAGATGAAGTTAATTAATTCAAAGTATTAGGCTCAAGTCAGGCGTGGGCTTTATTTGAAGCCTATATCTCTGCTCAATTTGATCCCCATTATTTTCAGTGTGAAGTGTTTGCTAAGCCACTGGAGAGTAACTCACTGCTGAACATATGGCAGAATGACTTGCTTCACAAGGGTTAATGTTTCGATTGCTCAGTTTCCGGAAGCGACTTTAATCTCACTCCATCCATTGAACTTATGTTTCATTGTTGTTTTCCCAGGTTGCCCTTCGGTTCAATTGGAAAACATGCAAATGTCCGTTGATCAGATTACTTCACCTTATTACTTTCTCTTTCAGCACAGCTCTCGGGTTGTTTCATATAGAAATGTGCTTCAGCTTCAGTGCTTCACTACTACAGCAATTAATGGTGAAGTGTACACTTTCAAAAGCACAAACAGCCACCTGTCACTGGCTGCACAGACCAGGCCAAACTCATGCCACTGCTTGAGCTAATACAGTCTGGATTCTCAAACTAGCAGAGCAATAACTGCTTCTGAAACAGAAATTTAGAGGCAGGAATTTCTTGTGAACAAGAATTTTTTATTTATTTGAACATTGACAGACACTTTTTTGTCAGTGTTTTAGTTCTAATAATCCAATGACAATATGTCTGGGTGAATGAATTAGAATTTCTAATTCTAAAACACAATGGAGACATGGAGAATGTATTATAATCAATTCTACTTATTTTACAAAATTAAGTTTATTTTGTTGATTAAATTATGTTTCATCTATTGATATGTTCACCTTGTCAAAAATGTAACATTAAGCTGTTTTATAATATATTTACATTTATTATTATTTATTACACAAATACATTATATTTAAAATATATATTAACATAGAAAACTGTCACTTTAAATTGTAATAAATACAGCCTTGGTGAGCATTTATTTAGTATTTATGTTGTTAGAATAACATTTAATTAGAAGAATCTAATTTGGGTGGCTTTCTACACTGACATGAATCGAGTCTTGTCTTATGGCTACCTGTTGCCTTGCCTGACCTGGGGTTATCAGTAAGTGCCACTGTATAACAAGGATCTTTGCACTTGTTTTCTAAGGAGCATGTAATCATTGTTTTACTTTTTGTGCATCCTATGTCTGTCAAACAACCCCCCCCCATCATTCATTTTCTTTATTCACCTAGTATTGTCTGTCTGTTTGTCCCCAGCGATGCCTCTTCTTTGACTTCAGACAAATTAATTAAAGATAATGTGGGCCACTGTTCGAGTCTTTTCCCACTTTAAGGCAAGAAGACGTGCCTTGAATATGCATCAGTTTGCATAATGCAGATCAGCAGAAATATTAAGATGTTAATTGAAAATGTGAAGTTGTACAAGGAAAAGGATGAATTAGAAAATTTACAGGCCATTTAAAGGCACAGATCAGCCAGAAATTGAACATCTTTCATCGTTTACACACACCATGTCATTTCAAACCCTATGACTTTCTTTCATCCATGCAACACAGAAGGAGAAATTCACAATGTTCATGAGGCTTTTTGAAAATGAATGGTGACCAGGGGTTGTTGAGCTTCAAAATATGAGAAAAGAAATTTCATAAAACAGTGCTTATGACTCACACAACTCCTTTTGTGCAAAAGAAATGCATTTATACTGGTTTGGAAAGTAAAGGGGGAGTTAATGATGGCCCCATTTTATTTCTGGATGAAAAGTACTTTTGATTAATTATGATGAAATAGAATCTTCCAAAAATGGTCAAGGCTGAAACGTCATGGAAATCAATAAAATGGTATTTATATAATAAATGTACATAGTGATGTTAAAATAGCTAAATATTATTGCTGGGTTGATGTTTTTATTATTTTTATTTTTTTTTTATGTTGTATTGTTTTGAAATATATTTGTATCCAAACCAATGGAAAGGTCATGGAAAAATCCTAAATCATGGATTGGTCAACTTTCCTTTTTGGAAAGTTTCATAAAAAGTTCAGAGGTCACCTCAAAGAGCGCAAATGATGAAGACAAATTGTATTCATTAAAAATGAAGGCTGTATTACAGATTATGACATTGACACACATAGTGGTCACTAATTAGTCAGCAAGGATTGTTAGTCAGTGCTTGTGCTCTTGGTTTAGTTTAAAGTCAAATTAAATGTTAAAATCATCAGAAACTGAGTCATGTTTATAGTTCAGATCAGAAATGGAACCAAAATGTGCTCCATTTGTCATGTCCACACTTAAAGCTTAAAGCTATGTTCTGGCTTTCACTAGAATATCACACTGAAGAAAAAAAAACTCTCAGCCAATCAGATTCAAGAACCAGAAAGAACTGGGTTTAAAGTAACTCAGGGTGCCAGAAGGAAAAGAACGGGCTCCTTTCATAATTATAATTGTGTTTCTCTGTTTAAGTCTCCATTGACCTTATCGTTTGATTTAGTAGCATTACCTAATTCCTCACTTCTAACTGCCCTTCGGCAGAGTGAGTCTCTTTATTATGAATATCTCGTGTGAGGCTCTTTAGTAGTTGCTAATGGTGGATTTATTTCACGAACTCTGGTGCGATGACAATTTCAGACTTAATTATGAGAAATATGACGGTTATCGCCCACCATTCTTATGCAAAGGCCACCAGAGTGTAACATCGCATAGACTGCATGTCAATAGACCAGCGAGTGCCTGCCAACAATGACAGATGACTTTGACAGTGTCAAAGGGGTAAATATTGGCCTTTTAACAGGAATGCTTTGTCAAATTATGCAGGTTAGTGATGTATATTTTGACATTATGGAGTCGTAAGTGTCGAAGATGGTGACCGGGTCAGCCATGACGAGGGGAAACACATTGGGACGATTATGAAGTGAATTATGGGATAGTCCAGCTGCCACTGGGATGTGTTTCTGCACCCAAACACTAATCAACTATTACAGCATTCATTCAGAGAAAGTTGTTAATTGCAAACACGTTCATCTACGAGCTGATGTTCTCTCAATGGAGACACTTAAGATGGATTATTTGCATATTAAATAGCTAACAGTCTGCAGTAAAACTAAAATGGGCTTGAGAAATGTAAGCGTAATCTGCATTACCCATTATGAGTCAAATGTGTTTCAGATGCATCCAGACATCATTGGTTTCATGAAATGTAGAACAGGCATATACTGTACCACCAAGTGACTGGAGTATATTTAAATTAAAATCCTCCATAGAGGGTAACTACCTTTATAATTCTAAGTATACTGATATTAGTGATGATAATAATATATTTACTGACTAATGTTTCAATTTACAGTTTCTTATTATTTCTAATTAAATGAACTGCTTTCTGTTTCAATATATTGTAAAATGGCATTCAAAGGCTGAATTTCAACATTTCTCCTGTCTTCAATGTCACATGATCCGTCAGAAATCATTACAATACTGTATGCTGATTTAATGCACAAGAAACATTTATTATGTACAACAACCTGTAAACCATGATTTCCTTTTTTATGAATAGTAATAATAAATCATCTTTAAGGCAGGGAAAGCTATTTCTGGACATTGATATTTTAAATCATCAAAACAAACACACACTTGCCCCAAAAGGGTCTTACCCGTGTATATACAGTATATATATAGGAGATATAGTTGCGGGTACATTTGGTGTCCGACAAAACTTTACCACACTCTCAGATATGAAGATACAAAAGCTGTCACTGTGTCCTTTGCAAAGGGTACATGCTTGTACCTAAAGAGTCCATTTTGGTACCTTTATGGTACATATTTATCCTTAATGTGTACATATTTGAACCTAATGGGTACAAAAGTGTATGGCCCTAGTAACAGCTTTTGTACCTTTATTTTTGAGAGTGCATAGAGTAACAATGCTGACAATAGTGTAACGGAATTGACAGTTTCATTGTTCGCTTTTTTTTTTTCTTTTTCCAAAAACTCCCATTTGCTGGCATAAATGAACACATGACACTGATGAAAACATGATTAAAAGATCTTTAAATAACCCAATGGGAGATCATTAATACATTTTGTTCTCCTTTTGAAATTGTAGTGACAGAGTTGACGTTGTGAAAGTGACATCATTCCCTGTAACTTATAGAGATAATCTTAGAGATAATTCCAACAATTTCAAAGCTAAATATCATATGGTAACTAAGTTGACGCAAAATTTATGGACACACATTCATTTTAAATAATTGAATGTTGCATAATTATTTAGGGCTTTTATAAATAAAATGAGTAAAATTTTGCCAAAAGAAAAGTACTATAAAATATTTTCATTGCACATTGTTACATGATCGAAAAAAAAAATATACTGAATAATTTGGAAAAGAAGAAATCATGATTTTCAGCTATTTAAAACGTATTATAGTGGTATGGGCTGTAACATCTTGTCATTCATAAACAATTAGTAAATAATAATAATAATAATAAATTAAAAACAGAAAAAATATAACCATTTGAAAAAAAAAAAGGTTTTGTTGGCATTCGGCCAGACTCTTCCTTGAAAATGAAAGAAAAAATAAAATTACCCCAAACTTGAATGAGATGTAATGTGCTTAGATTCTATGTAATAAAAAAATAAAAATAAGTAAAATGTAAATTAAAGAAAACGTAATAGATACATATCTATTTATACACAACATGAATGACATGAGGATGAGTAAATAATGACAATATTTCCAGCCATCAAGTTAAGTTTGAAGCATCCCGCTGAATGCCAGTGTGACTGTGTGATCTGAATAAGGGAGATGTGTCACTGGCGTAGGATTAAAGCTGCTAAAGTTGCGTTTCCTTATAAAAGTGTGCTGGAATGTCCCACTAAGATATGACTGTGCTATTACAGCTTTTTGGAAGAAAAGAAATTGTGCTGGAGTTTACTGATCCACATCTCCATCCTTAAATCACACATTTGGACCTGCAGTCAGACGCATTATCTCCTCCGCAGCCCATCTTGGCATCCGCAGGTATGGAGCGTCTTCCCATTTCAAGGGCTTGTGCCGCTGAATGCATGGCTGGTGGACAATGATATTGCCTTTTGTAGCCAGAGCTCAATCCTGTCCCACTCTCATGAGATTTATGCTTATAGATTAGATGCAGATTGTGTGGCTGCTCTCAACACATCTGTTGAAAGGCTCCTGAAGTCTCTTCTACACTATATAACTCTCATGATCATCATAGCTGATGTACTGTGTTCAGCCATAGATGATAACTGTAATGCAGAGCGAACGGCTTGTGAAAAACCTATGCATGCTGACCCAAAAAGAGAAAACAGAATCATGATGGCAGATACACGTGTTTAGATGTAACTGATTGCGTATGGGTAAGATTTATAGTAACAAAGCATTATTATACAGTATTTTATTCATGTCCAGGTATGTCTACAGGATACAGAATCATGAATTATTGAAAAGACTCTCTTGATAGTTTTCAAGATTTCCACCATAATCAGTAGGCGTAGAACTATTATAATGCAGCAAAGCTGGGCATTTTGTGCAATAGATCATATTTTACAGATATCTGGGTAAACAATTCAACTGATGATTTGTGAGCTGAATGCAAATAAGACTCTGCACTTTGAAGTACAACATGAAAGGATGTTCACAAACTTTTTTTTTTTTTTTTTTCTCTTTTACTGTAATCTGATTCCTCGATATTCAATATAAAAACATAGGACTTTATTGTATTGATTGGATCGTAAAAAGTGGTCATTGCCATGTGCAATGTGTTGAAATTTATTAATACATTATATAAAGCATGATTGTGGCAAATGCATTGACCTGAAAAAGTAAACAGAATATTAATCGGTTTTAAACCTGTTGAGAAGTTCTAGGCATAATAAATAAGGTAATATTTGGCTTTCGGGGCGTTTGGACCAGCACTGACATTTGGTGACATTTACATTCCCCCAAGAGATTCTGTGGTAAATGGACAATATCAGGCTGACCAGTAGCATGAAATTCACTCATGGTTTTTAACATAAGAGTGGACCAGAGATGTTGTCTATCTTAAATGTACACTGAGTGCTTTTTAAATAGTTTTGTTTGAGCAGATCATTCATTCAAATATTAGATAATATTCAAGGGTTTTTCTTTTAATTGATGTCTTTAAGTTTTTCCCATATCTGCTGAATGGGTACTTGGGAAGTCAAAGCTTTTTGTGTCTGTAATAAACAAATTCATCAGTATGTTTTTTGTTGCTGTTTGTTGGTGTCAAACCATTGCTTTTGAATAAAATGTGAGTTGTTTTTCCCATAACCGTTCTAAATTGATTTGTTGGTGTATTTTTGGTGTTTTTATGTGAATGCGATTGACTTGTTAACCCAGGGGCGGATCTAGAAAATTATTCATGGGGTGGCATTAAAATTATGAGGGGTGGCAACACTGAAGCAAGCATCCTCGCATGGTTTTTGTGGATTCAAAGAACACTATTCTTATTCGGTGTATGCACATTTTAACAATGTTCTATTAAAAATGCAATGAAGGCTGATATCTGGATTAGGAAGTCAGATAAATTAAATGACATGGTACGGTATATTTAACTTCTCTTTATTGAGTTCTAAGCAAACCTGAAGCGAGTTTAAGTATATATGATACAAAGTCAAAAACACAAAATAAATATAGATAAACCACATATAAATCACCAACAAATATCTGCAAAATATAAATTTAATATAAATAAATGTAATAAATAAATAAATAAAATAAGTCAAAGTATTCAGTGCAACAAGAACAACAAAATTACCTTTTAATGTATTCAAATATCTTGGATCAAGTAAAGCAACAAAACTCCCTTTAAGTCCAAGTATATCTTTTTTTTTTTTTTTTTTTTAAACAAACAAACAAATTTCCAAGGACCCGAAAACTTTTTTGGTGTAACAAGGTTATGACCTGCAGTTTATTAAACCATTCACAAACAGCTTTGGTGCATTTGTAAAGCTGCAGAAATATAGTTGTAGACATCACTACTCACATCTAATGAATATGCAAGTAAATTAATCTTACTGTAACTGAATGCGACGATTACCATGTTGTTCAGCAAATCTTTCAACAAAGTCATCCAAATTCACGGCCTTGGTGCGTTTTGATTCAATGGTGAGAATAGCCAAACTAGACAATCTACTCTCTGCCATTGTAGACCTTAGGTGATTTTTGATTATCTTCAGAGCTGAAAAACTCCTTTTGAGCAACTCCAGTTGCTAACTGGTAACACAGCTATACACAACTTAATAGTTATTTTGCACAACTTAAACAGCTCAAAGAAAACAAACTTATATGGTTCAAGAAAATTAACAAACTCCATCAGAGTAGTAGGACTTTCTTTCCCATTCATCTTAAGTCCATCTAGGACTCTCCCTACCTGTTGTAGCTCATGTTTAAGATCTTCAACACTTGACTCATAAGCATAAGCCAAAAAGACAATATCTTCTTCCTTTAAAAAACTACAGCTTGAAGGATTTAAAGCCTGAATGCCTTTCATGATGTTGCAATTGGTATCTAAACGTCTTTTCATTTCCCCAATCATGGTGTCCAAGACTGTGTAGAACACTTTGACTCGAAAAGTCTCCTTGCTGTCTGGTTCTACATGCTGTCCTAGTGTGGAAGTAAAAATTTAATCTTGAAATCTTGTAGCTATCTGTTTTGACCGCTTTCGGGTGTGAAATGTTGTGGAAATGTGACTCTTTTCACACATATTAAGTATTTCTGTCCATAGGTCTTCAAAAAAAGCCTCACCACGATAATTTTCTTTTAGTGCGTCAATTAGTTCAACAGCCTTAGAGTGGTCAACAGATTTAGACCGGAGCATCTCAGACAAAATATTAGAATCACTCAACACCTTTCGAAAGAGCACAAGACATCCAACAAAACTGACATCAATTTGGGCCAATATGCCTTTTGCTTCAATGGCTCCTTGAGGGTTGTTCTCATCTGAGAGCTCTTCAAGCACTTGCAAAATAGCAGGCAATCTATCCATGACATTGCGGCATGCTACATGTCTGCAAGCCCAGCGTGTATCACTAAGTCGCTGGAGCTCCCTTGAAACACCGTCATACATGTTCTGCTGTACTTCAAGCCATTTTTGATGAACGTAAGATACAGACAAGAACACATAAAGTCTTTCCAACAAAGAAAATAAATTCCCAGCGTCTGGCACATTTTTGACGGCATCTACTATGAGCAGGTTGAGACTGCGTGCAATGCACATAAAATGCATTCTTGGCCACTGCTTTTATTCTCGCTTGGACACCTGAATGGGCGCCACTCATTGCAGCGGCTCCATCGTACCCCTGACCTACAAGATTTGTCTTGTACTCCAAACCATACTTTTCTAAACAGACAACTATTTTCTCAGTTAACCTAGCAGCATCAAGCTTTTCTGCCTCTTGAAAGTCTAGAAAGCTCTCATAAATCAGACCATTGTAGTAGTATCTCAGAACAATTGACATGTGCTCTTTTTTCTGATCATCTTTAGTCTTATCTACAATCACAGAAAACTGCAAACTCTCTTTAACTTCTTGCATGATTTCCTCTTTCAGCATTTCTGCCAGACATGACAGTATTTAATTCTGGATGGTTTTACTTGTATACTTAGCATTTTTGGCTTGCTGTTCAAGTCTCTTTTTAACAATGGGATCATGTTTGCCCAACAAATCTAGCATGGCCAGAAAAACAGCTCGTATGTCTGAGTCTGGGGACTCTCGGTGACCCCGCTGAGCTAGATTTTCAGAGGCAGTTAGGACAAGAATTTCGGCCAATGTTTTGATGTATTTTCAATTCTCTGTTACCTTTTTCTGATAATGTTCATCCATGACACCCAACAGTGAAGTATTTTTGTCATTTTTTTGTTCTCTGCCCATGCTACCATAGTGTTTACATGGTCACCTGACAAACTCCCTTAACCCTTTTTTTCTCTTACTTCGTGCTGGATATCTTCTGCTTCTTCACTTCTTTCTAGCTCTTTGTCATCAGTTTCTATATTTCTTTCTTTCAACACTTCATCCCCTCCTCTGTCTTCCATAACCTTTTTTGTACCCTTTTCTGTCTTATCTGCACCTTCCACTCCCACAGTATCTGATTCTGATTGTCCTTTTCTTTTTGGTTTGAAAAAAAACTCTGGATGTCAGCCTTTCTTTTCATTGTATCCTGGGAGATGCAACAAGTATGAAGTTTAGACTTTATTGATTTCTAAACATACACTACAACAATTTAGAATAGCTAACAAAGTAATAGGATTAACGTTAAATAAAACTGATTCAAAAACTTGCTATTTATTTGTCTTATAACTAGCAAGCAACTATCGCAGGCAACACTTAGAAAATGTTTACCTTAATTCAGCATTCATTTATTAAGGATTAAAGTAATTCAGTACCTGGATTTGTTTGTGTTTGTTTGTCGGCCAAATGTGTTGTTTTCACGTGAGGTAGTGATGGGTCGTCGTTTTGATGTGACTTGGGAAGACCGAGTCATGTCAGGGAGTAATTCGTTCAGTCATGCAAAGACACGATAGATGACCTAATCAGTTCTCTTATTGGCTTATGATATGGGGTTGTCACGTCACATTATAAACAAACAACCCAAAAAAGACTTAAGAGGTGATAAGAGATGAGGTGAGGTGAGCTAATCATATACTGAAAACCCAGGGTAACAATGAATTAATCTTTTTTTTTATTATTATTTCTTATTATAGCATTACAGTATTGTATTGTTTGTAGTGTGATCAGCGTGTGCGTATGTAGTAGATGTGTTATGTGTAAAAAACATAACATTTTATTTATACTTTTTAAAAAATAAAAATAAACGAAATGAACGAGATGACTCGATAAAAGATTCGTTCATTTTGCTGAATGAGACTCAAGTGATCGAGTCTGTAAGATGATCCGAAACTCCAATCAATAACGTGAGGGCGACACTTATATATGATGATATATATATATATATATATATATGACGCTCGTCAAACTTTGCGCTATTTTTATGTCATCCAAATACAGAGTCACTGCTGTAAATCGGTCGAGGAAACTTTTTTTTAGAACAATACAATACCCTAGCGCTGGGGTAGCAAATAGGGTGGCAATTGCCCCCCGTGCCACCCCGGTAGATCCGCCCTTGTGTTAACCAGAGGAAGCATTATTATGGATTAATATTTTGGCATATACTTACAAGTTTAATTTTTCAGCAACTTTCTGCCAGCCCTCTCTACTTGCTTTTGCAGTGTTCTATTTAAACTCTGATACTCCTGAAATCTCTCAACCAAGAGTTCTTTCTCTGCTGCCGAAAAAAACTGAGCGCGCTCCTTCCACATTTCCACCGACCAATCAAAGAGTTGTCGATCAATGTTTCTACTATCGATACGTAGCCCCTTTTAAGCCACTCAGTGATCTCAAATTATTTGATCCAGCTATACTAATCATCAACAACAGGTGCGTTCGGAGAGCCGGAATAACGAGCACATAGTTAGCACAATGATTTGATCTTGGATGTGTCATTTGATCTTTGATCTTTGACTCCTGCAGTGGTGTGGTTTTTATTGACTGTTTGAACTCTCATTCTGACGGCACCCATTCACATTCATCTACATCTTGGATGGCCTACGGGTGAGTACATTTTTAGCTAGTTTTCATTTTTTCCCTTTAACTGAGCATACAGAAAAAGTGCAGATTGATGTCAAACTCAAGAAAATGCAGTTATAAAATTAAACCGTTTGTCTTTCTCACTCTCCTGTCCCTCTTCGATATTATGCCTCCCATGATTCATGCACTTTAGTTTAATCACACTAATTTTGCTTCAATCATTTCAAACAGCCAGAAGAAGCAGCAGTGGCTAATGAAAAGCAAAATGAAAAATCAGTGCCCCCTGTATACATAGATACAAATCTATCAAGGTGCAACTTTAAATTAAAAATTAATTGAGCATTTTTACCCTCAATTTTGCTAGTTTGCGCTTTACATAGCTTCAGGCCATTTTCAAATGAATCTGTTGCACATGATGTGGCTTGGTCTAATTATAACCTTGACGTAAATAAACCCATTTGATGAACATTACCTTATTGAGTGCAATATTGATTCATATGTAGACATCCAAAACACAGTTCCATTTCGACACTTCACTCGTACTGCGTCTGATGAGACGCTATGGGAAAAACTCTTTTTTCCTCCTAACTGGAGCCTTTTTTAATCACATAGTGAAACTGCACGACCATTGGTCACTGCAGTGGTATTTTTTAAACCAATCGGCAGACTCCATGCTATGCCGACCAATGGCCGCAGCTCCTGTCGAAGCTCACTTGAGAGGGCGGAGCTGCCTATAAAAGGGGCAGCTTTTCGCCAGCGACGTGCATCTTTGCTGTCTCTGACTCAAGCCTTATGCCGTTGAATACCCCACTGCAGCTGGACGATTCCCCTGCTGCATCCGGCGTCTAAAGAGCAAATTTCTACTCGGCTTGAAGACGCCCTTGCAGCTGGATAGTTCCCCTGCCGGCATCCGGCGAGAGAGAAAGTCTTTTAAAAGCAGGTAAGACTAAACTTATCATTACCCTGCTCCTGTTTCCAGTCTCTCACAGAGTTCGGGGACCGAAACAGTAGAGCTATGGGTTCGTCTTTTGTTCTGCTGGTTATTACGCAGGAGAAAATATGCCCCTTTCGAGTGGCTTATCCTCCTCGGCTGCCAGAGCAAAATGAACGCGACAATAACGCGTTGAGCCTCCTTCGGGATCGCAACACTTCATCCCCTGAAAGTCTTCAGAGTATGATGAGTCTAGTGGCCACAGCCTCATCAGTGTTACGGCTCGGCCTCTTACAAGACGGGCGCTGCAATACTGGTTGAAGGAGCAGGTGTCGCCACGAGCTTGCCATCACGGACGCGTTCAGCTCAAACTGGACGGAGCCTTCATTGCAGCTCTCCGTTTATGGAAAGGCACCCAGTGGCCACAGAGAGGTGTTCCCATCCACATTGTGTGCAGAAGGAAAGTAATAGCAACAGAAACATCCACAAAAGGGTGGAGCACGCTCCACGAAGGCTCACTGACCGCGGGCCTGTGGTCAGATGCAGAAAGCAGCTTGCACATCAACTGCCTGAAGATGCTGGCAGTATGGCATGCTTATCATGTTTTCCTGCAGCAACTGAGGAACACTCACCTCCTGGTTTATTGAGACAGCATGACTAGGATGTCATACACAAATCTCCAGGAGAGTCTGTCATCAAAGCGCCTATTCAGATTGTTTGCGCGCCTCCTCAGATAGGCCCAGAACAACCTGCGCTCAATAAGGGCAACACACATCCCTGGCAAACTGAACCAGGGTGCAGTCATTCCTCTGAGACGAGACCTTTTCTCTCAGGAAGAGGGCTAAATCTGGCACCCACAGCCCAGTCTGTGGGACCTACATGTTGGCAGATCGACGGGAGCCTATCTGCCTCCCCGAGCGCATACTAGATACCATTTCTCACACTAAAAATGCCAGAGCAAACACTGCATGCTCTGTCTGTCAGCTCCGCAGGCATAGAAATCGGGCCCATTAACCCTCTTTTTCTCCCCGTCAGGGCATTAAGAGCCTAAATTGGGTAGTCAACCTCCTTAGACGGTCTGACCAGCTTTTGTCAGCTTCGATGTCCGCTCCAAGGGGCTACGGGTCTCAAAGCTAAGGCTTCCAATGGGTTGCAGATGCTGTTTCATTGGCTTACTCCCCTTTGGGCAAGGAGTAAAATCTCATTCAACTAAGAGCATTGCCTCATTACGGGCATGGTCTAGTGGAATTTCCCTATCAGAGATTGTGAGGCGGTCGGCTGGCCCCCGCTGCCCACCTTTGCCAGGTTATAATCGGGATGTTCCGGCATTGCATGCCACAACCCTCTCTGCGTAAAGGGTTAAAACTTCAGTTTGTTACATTTGGCCGCTGCGCACCCAAACAGCGAGCTCAGGCTCTCGAGCCTTCAAGTGCTTACCGGCATGCTGTGTTTGGCTGTGATCACTCAAACCGCGAGACCGGGCTCACAAGCCCTTGTATGCTCAATCAACAGTTCACTGCCTTTGCCCATTGCACGCGCAAGCTGTGAGCCTTTGCTGATTTAACCTTATTTCTGTGTCTGGCCGCACACACGCCCAGACCGCTATCTCAGGCTCATACGCCTTTAAGCACAAGGACGATATGAATGCATATTATTTATGTGACTGTGCTCCCCGGCATTGCCTGGGCTCATGCTCAAGCTTTTTCGTCCCATACAGCATGGCAGGATTGAACTAAGTTCTCTTAGCGTCTTATCAGACGCAGTACGAGTGAAGTGTCAAAATGGAATGTACAGGTTACTTCCGTATCCAGGTTCCCTGAGACACGGGAACGAGTACTCCATTCTTTGCTGTGCTGTATACCCGTCACTTCAGTCGAAGTAACCTGAAGTCCTGGCACGAAGCTGCCCCTTTTATAGGCGGCTCCGCCCTTTCAGGCGAGCTTCGACAGGAGCTGCGTCCATTGGTCGGCATAGCACGGCGTCTGCCGATTGGTTTAAAAAAATACCACTGCAGCGACCAATGGCTGTGCAGTTTCACTGCATGATTAAAAAAGGCTTCAGTTAGGAGGAAAAAAAAGGAGTTTTTCCCATAGCGTCTTATCAGACGCAGTACTCGTTCCAGTGGGAACCTGGGTTATGGAAGTAACCTGTATGTTTAATTTGATCAAAATTAATTTAAGCAGAAATGTGCAGCTACATGTTTCTTCATCTTCAAGTACAGTTACGTAATCCCATGACAATGTATGAAAATACATGAAGGAGATGTTGGCTACCTTCCGTGTGTGCGTGTCTTCACAGCCTAACTGATTTAATCACATCTAACTGTCCATATGAAAGTTTATGCGTCATTTTCACAGTGGTAATAATATTTATACAGTGAGGTGAGACTAGTATCTGAACAACAGGGTTGTTAAAGTTCATGTCACGCTGTGCTTTAAATGTGTGAAAACGGCATTAAGCTCAGCCTTTCGCAAGACTCATCTGAGTGATATTTGTACTGCTGGGTATAAAGATGGAAATGTACCATTGTCTCTTATGCTTTTACCTCATGTTACCTCTAATCTTGAGAACATAAGAATATTAAGAATAAGAATAAGAAAACTCTTGCGTAATGAAACATGACACAAAGGTTAAGAATGAGAAGAAAAAAAAAAAGGAAACCATGACTGATAAAGGTCCATTCATATTCATTTATTTGAAGTCTTAACATTTTCACTTAAAAAAAAAAAAAAAAGAATAAATTGCAAAATCTCTTCTCATCTCATCTAATGGACTGTCTGTTTATTTTTTCTGATACACTTCATGGCCTTCAAAACCTTTTTAAAAATGTTAAAGCTACTTCTAACTTTCTGGCCAGGCTTTATCAAGTCAATACTCAGCATTAAGAGTCAAATTAAAGAGATTTAATATTGGTTGAAATACATCAGATTTAAATTCTAGAGGTCAAGCCTAAATTAATAAAGCAAATTTAACTTTTTCCCTGCCAGCATAAAAAGTTGCAGCCACAAACAGCATTTTTGATCATTTTCACAAGAAGATTATTTCGTATGAATCTCTGAACATGCAGACAATATTAAAGTTTGACATGCATCTACAGTATATGGACGGTTAACATCATCACGTCCGCATTGACATAGATGTGAAAGAATGGCAAAACACTTAATCACAATGCCAATTCCCCGAGGTACAGAGAATATCAAAATGAAAAGGTCATATCTATTTCATCTCTGATAAATTTTGCAGCCTTCATGTTTGCTGTTCCACCTCTAATACTTTAAAGCCTGAGAGTGTCATCAGCTAACCCGGGATGGCAGTGCGTGTTCTCACCAGTCCTCTCTTTGGAGGACGTGACCTTTAAATCAAGAGACAATGAGCATGTAAGCCTAGTCTGAAAATCGATGAAAGCCTGAGTAAAATAAATAACTCAGGAAATACTGTATATATCTCAATCACTGAGCATTTTAGACATCCAGACTGATCCCTAACACCAGTCACATGTTAAAATGAACCACATGGGGGAAGAAAATAATTATTTTTAATGGGAATATCACTGTGTGCACATTGGAACAGACTGTTCTTAGTTTCAACTCGGAGGCACTTTTCAATGCATTATTCATATTTTCGGAATACACTAATAATGCTATATGGGCAAGATGCTCTTTTAAAATTTTTTAAAATCATAATTTAGGATATATTTGTAACAACGAGTTAATGCAAATTAATGCAACCTTATTGTAAAATAGTAAAATGGTCCAGCACAAAATAATAACTAAAAAAAAGAGAAAATTTTGAGATTTCAGACTTTTCTTCTCAGAATTGTTAATATTAGATACAAACTCATAATTGCAAGACAAAAAATGTAATATAAATAGAGCTATTTATTTTATAAATTGTATAAATCTGCAGGTAATGATTTGAGTACTTGTGTATTTGAGGCTGCATTCGCATATTTGCTTTAATTTCTAAAAAATTCTGTTTCTGTTTGATGTGTTTTAGCGCCACTTTGCTAGATCCTCCGTCTAGACAAATCTACTGGAATTCTTCATGGCTCAGAGCATTGCTGTTGCGGTTCAAAATAATCATGATATTATTTAAGCCTAATCTTTTTCACAGGCCATTTTTGTGCGCATTAGCCTTGCATATACAATTTAAAAAATACAGTTTCCTTTTTGATCTTCGTCTAGCCAGTGTTTTTTTGCCATCCAGACATATTTTTCCTGATGAAACATTGGGGTCCATTAGCGTTGTCAGTATTCACAGCACACGCAAGCAGTAAACTCAGTAAACTGCACACTCCTAAGTGTTGAGGTTCTGATGCCAATGCAATTTGGCCACATAGCCTTGTAGTCCAGCAACAAATTTCTTCAAAGACGTGCGTAAGATCTGATTTAGTAGATTAAAGTCCCAAACCTTTAAGTTGTTGCAATCCAAATGGTGTGACCTGCTATTTTCAAGCAGGGACTTGAAGGATGAAAATGAGGTCTTTCTATGCATAGAAACTGCATGCTGAAAGAAAGAGCATATTATTATGTTGTTACATTATTTCTCACAAGTATTTGTGTACGTATTTGTATTTTTTGTGGCTTGTTTGGAACAATTTTGGGAAGCAAGTAATGGACAATATTGTTTCATAGATATTCCTTTATATAACTGGTGTTTATTAAGCAATGTGCTTAAATTTTGTAAAGGAATAACACACTTTGCTTTTAAATGAGTAAAAGACACAAAACTATACTACATGCTATATTACATATATAAACTATATTACATGCAGATTTGATGTGGTCTTGAACACAGACATTTCACTCAAAACAAAATATATAACATGTGTATATATATATATATATATATATATATATATATAGAGTATGTGTGTATGTGTGTGTGTACACTTACATGAGCATTTACATAATTGCAAAGTATGAATGAAAGCTTGAATACTTCTATCCAAACATTAGTTTTATGTCTCTGCGAAAATAAAAATAAATTTCTCTATATATCTTTGTTCATGCTCTTGGGTCAAATTTATTCCTGAGGCAGAATTTGGCCCCTCGTTCCTGCATGTTGGAGTCAGCATGATTTGTCACTAAGTATTCCCATCTGGCCTCTACATCTACGATGCCCTGATCTGACACTCGTTGCATAATGACTCAAACTGCCCTTGTCCTCCCATTGTGATGTAAGTTGGATTACTAAGACAGCTAGAAGTTTCAAGACCATCGTGTACTTCCCATTAGAAACCACTGAGTGGATCGATACCCCAGAAAGAAATGAAATGCAACATCTGAAATGCTTAATGTCATGTTCCACAACTGTGGTTCTTGTCAAAGGCCATGGTTAATTATCCGTTAGATTAAGCCAATGAATTCTTGAATACTGCAATATATAAATAAGCATGTATTTATATATATATATATATATATATATAATATGGATTAACCAATTAAATTACATTTTCACCTTTGCCAAAATAATGTTTCATCTATTGACCCTAGAACTCAGCCATGTTTATTTAACTCTAAGATCACTGCATATCCTCCCAACACCAATATAATCGAAAGTCACAAAGACGAAACTTAAACTGAACAACCCTAATACTCAGTGGTACTTAACCAGTGCGTTGGACTTCAAAGAAACACAAATAAATCCCTGGAATAAGACATCAAACCCACAGAGAGAAGACAATGCATGCATCTCGCTGTTTACTCTATAATCCTTTGACAAACTGTCAGGAAACAATGCATGACAAATCCTGCTTAGCAAATTTCTCAATGCAAGGTCAGTCCAGTTACAGCCTCCTAAAAGCTTGGTCAGTATCTGCCTAGACGTTTACACATAAGAGAGACGCCTCAGCACCGCTTGACTCTCTTCTGCACTAATTACTGCAGACATGCCAGACAGATCCTTCCTGTCAAAGTCTTGGTGCCTCAGGACATACAACCTAGACTTTTGTGGGAAAAGGACACAAAACAAGACAAGGGAAGACAACTTGGTGGACACAACGCACCAATGTTTCTTGGGAGCTATTTTGCTTTATCCTTGCTTGACCTGCACGGCATTGTGCAATTCAGGCTCAATGAAAAAGCGTGACTCTGCCTACATTTCTGCAAGACTGCAAAAATTTACCTATACATAGATTTCAAGCCAGTTTCCACATGAAATTAACACCATAGACTGCAAAACATAAAGTTTTGTCCCATTTTCACACAAATTATGAATATGGGTAGATTACTGATTAATTAATACTTAATTTAGAGAACAAAAATAAAATAGTTCACGCATTTATGTACTATCAGGTAATTTCAAATGTGATGCCTACCACAGATTTTTAAAATGTTGTGCTGAAAAAAGCAAAACATTTTGAAAAATTCAGTTGGGAAAACATCTAGCAACTAACGAAGTTAATTTACATCAGGTCTGTAAAATGATTAGCTATAAAAAGGATGGCAGAATCTCTCAGAAGAAAATATCCAATCTGTCTTTCCAATCTGTGAAAGAATGCGTAAAAAGATTGTGGAATACTTAAAAAATTCAGCATTAATGAATGTCAAATTGCAAAGGTTTTGTAAATCTCATCATCTATAGTGCATAACAAGTTTTGAAGAAACTGGAGATATCTCTGTGCAAAGGAAAAGGCCGAAGACCTTTGTTGGTTGCCCGTAGTCTCCAGGCTCTCAGATGACACTGCATCACTCATCATCGTGATTCTATCCTTGACATTACTAAATGGGCCCAGGAATCCTTCCAGAAACCACTATCGGTAAACACAGTCCCTTCGTGGCATCTGCAGATATATATATACCCAAAAACCCATATATATTCCCATATTTTTATGGAATTCTGGTTATAATAAAACTGCATCTGCAATGAAGCAAAGTCACTAATAGCCCTCTTTATGCACTTGTCTTGTAAAAATTTACTCAAAGTCACACAATTCAAACTGTGCAGAAATGGCATTTCAGATGAACCTGAGTTGGCATTGTAAACTGAAGGGTTGAATCACGGTGGGAATATGTGGTGAAATCTCTTGCATAAGTATTCCTAAAGCATGCGGCAGTTTGAATGAATGCATATTAGATTGACTAAAAAGACCTTGCATGTTTTGACAGTTTTACTCAGGGGTGTGTTCCCGTTTCCCAAAAAGTGACAACTTGAAAAAAGGGTCATTGCACAAGCATGCTGCCTTAACTACCACTTCGACTGCTACTGAATTTGTGTTAATTGTAGTTGCACAGCTTTGTTCAATAATGCACAAGAAAACTGTCAATCCATGACAAACAAATCAATCACTTCAACGAGGAAATGACTGAGGGTGCGTTTCCATAAATTGATGTAACCAAACGAATAATGGGTATGGTGGAAAAACAGAGGAAAATGAAAAGACTCTTGTAGTAAATTGTTTTGTGAATTACATTTCAATCAGAATCATTATTCTTCAAGCTCTAATGAATAAAACATAAAAGGCTGTGCTGCTACGGAAGACAGATAACACATAACAGATTACAGAGAACACAGTGTTTATTCTCTTTGAAATAAGAAATGAAGTGAAACTTTTTACCAAAACTTTAATACAGAACTGTGCAACTACTTGCTAAGTTAATGATGAGGCTTTTAAATATCAAATTGTTTTTATACATCAACAAAGAGACTATTTTAGAGTTATGGACATAAAGACAATGAGTAGAATATAATGACTTATATTCTATACTGTATATATATATATATACAGCTTTCAGCTTTTCAAGAAAATAGACATAAGATACGGCAAGTTGTCAAAGTGTTGTTAATGTTAACTGGATATAATATTGTGAAAAATAGTTTTCATTATTTTAAATAAAGCTTATAAAAATAGATGCAAACATTAGTTGAAAAACTTAAAACATAAATGGTACCTTGGCAACTAAAGCAAAATGATACTAAAATGACTAAAACTAAATCTTAATAGATAAAAAAGACGTTTCATGCAGTGTGTAACAGCTCTATGTGAGTTTTTAAAGTTTTATATCTGAAAGTGTACTGTGTGTAAAGTTATTGTCTCTCAAAAGAAAACGAATTTCATGCCATTACATGTTGACGTTAAAATTAAACATTTGCATATTGCCCGTCCACTTTTTGGTCTTTTTCACATTGGTCTGAATAAAAATGCTAATTTATTCTTTGACACTAGGTTCTGATCTTATTAACTATCTTACACAGTTTTTATTCCCAGGTAAATAAATTGTGTTAAAATAATGTTTAGATGTTATTTTACTAGAGAACAAGATACATATATGTTACTACAGTTGCTGTATTATGGTTCTTATAATTTAAAGGAATATAAATTTGCTGAAAATATAATAAGCCCATTCAAGATATAGCAACCTGATTTCACAGCAATTCATACATATTTTACGAGGTGGCTAATTCGTACGAATTTGTATGACCTCACTCATACGAATTCATACGATTTATTCTAAATTGTACATATTTTACAAGATGCCAATTCGTATTAATTTGTACGAATGACCTAAACATAACCCCGCCCCTAAACCTACCCATTTTAGACAAATCGTACGAATTGGCACAAATTTGGCACCTCGTACGAATATGTACGAATTGCTCGTGAAGCTGTGTTGGATACAGATGAGTTTGTTTCCCAATCAAAACAGACCTTGCTCACCAATGGATCATCGGCAGTGAATGGGTGCCGTCAGATTAAGAGTCCAAAGAGTTGATGAAAACTAATAACTACATGCTATGAGGCATTAGGTAAGCATTAGTAAATAGTCAGTTCATCCTTTATAAAGCATTGTTCCAACATTAATAGTCATTAGTTTTTTTTTTTTTAAATACAGCTATAAATGGCTTGTTCTTGATTTATAAGAATCCTTTAATTCATTAATCATTTACTTAGACTTTCTAAATGATCTTATTAAACACTGACAACTCCTAAATAACTGGTTTGTAAATAACGTACCAATTAAAAAAAAAAAAAAATGATAAACTGATCATTGATAAAGTATGAAAATACAATTATTAAACATTATGCAATATGTATGCTCAAGAACAAGGCATTTATGCACTTTTTACTAATGCATAATAATGTTGGAACAATGGTTTATAAAGGATTAAATAAATGCTTACTAATGCTTAACTAATTATTCATAGTGTGTAGTTATTATAAGGTGTTACCAAATATTTTAACAAATGTTTGGACTCTCATTCTGATGGTACCCATTAACTGGAGAAGATCCACTGCTAAGCAAATCACACCAATCTATTTCTTCAAATATGTTTTGATGAAGAAAACTGTGAGAGTTTACTAATTTATAAAGAAATATATATATATAGTTTTTATGGGTGAATAGTTAATTTAAAAGGTCTTAAAATCACAATTAGGATCAATTAGCATCAGCTTGTGATTTTGTTTATATTTTATATTATTACATATATGTTTATATTTTCTTCTTGTTCTGGTTTGTTTTGACTCACTAGCAAGTAGAACATTTTGCAGACAGTTCCTCCGCATATCAAGCAACTTCAGTGGTGGAATCACGGTCAAATCAATACTGTGTTTTTCTTGTGCGACAGAAAGAGGAATTCCTTTAAGGCTTTTTAGATTGTTATACCAATGATTTTAAATGTACCAGAGAAAAGATGAATGGTGGCATCCAGAGTTTCTCCTTTGAGAAGTGTAAGCAGATCTAGGATCAGATTAAAGGGGATGAAAGAAGCCTCTCGTATGAAAGGTTATTTTGGATTATCTGTCTAAAAAGTGAAATATGAAGCTCCCTGTACTTACGAAGTCTTTCTGTGTCAGCTACATACATAAGGAAAGGATTTACATTATGTCAAAACAAGGGTACCTTGGTAAATCTGACATGTAATAAGATACATGAAAAAGTATACAAACTGCACCGGAAAAAGCACAATAATCAGATTATTTAATCTCATGTCTGGGTTATATCTTGCACACACATACTACATAAAATGTTACATTTATCTAGAAAATATGATAAATCTGTATTAAAAAAAAAAAAACAAACAAAAAAAAAATAATAATAATAAATGTA
>JAUYWG010000031.1:15753602-15766633 GCA_034779775.1 Enteromius afrohamiltoni | reverse complement strand
TTCTGCATCAGAAACGGGTAACATGTTTCGTAGCTTCGCAATGTTTCTAAGATGGAAGAATGCTGTTTTTGTAACATCAGAAATATGACTTTCAAAAGACAATTTGCTGTCTAATATAACATGACTGTAGTGGAAGTAACAGGATATCCTTCTAGTTGTGAATTGTAAGTCAAGAGATTGTGTGTGTGTTTTTTTTGTCCAATAAGTAATATCTCTGTCTTGTCTGAGTTCAATAGCAGAAAATATTTCGCCATCCAATCCTTTATATTTTCTACACACTCTGTTAACTTCGATAATTTAGACTTTTTTCATTAGTTGTCATTTATAATTGTCAAAATTAAAAGCAATAAAAACTTGAAATATATCAGTCTGAGTGGAATGAATGTATAAATTATACATGTTGCAATTCTTGAATGGAATAAGTAAAATAAATCAACGTTTTGAGGATTTTCTAATTATATGACAGGAACCTGTACATACTGTCAAATCATATAACCATGTTATATTGCTTATATAGTATATTTATACATAGATTCATGAAAGTATTTGGTTTGTAATGACTACATTCACTATGCTTCATGGGAGTAGGTGGCCCAGTTATTATTAAAAATCTCTTGTTTCCCAACGGACAAAATTAATGAATTATTTATTTTCAGACCCCAATGTTACGCTGTATTGTGGATATTCATAGCTTTTTGCTGTGTCCAAGTTACAATACAAGCCAACTGAATAGACTACATAAATACACAGCTGAAAATATATGTTTCAGTGGTTGGAAATATTGATTTTAGGTCCTTAATGAAATGACCGAGCATGATCGTATGTGTATAATATGACTGAGATGGGATTCAGCAGTTGACAAGCATCTACTGTTGAACAGTCACGTCTGGCTATTTCCGAGCGCATCAATGATTTCTTTTTTTTTTTTCAACATGACTTCAGGGAGTGTATCAAGAATGACACAAATAGCATGAATCCACATACATACAGTCAAACAAACACAAACAGATCATGTCTGAACAGAGATGTATAGAGTATGGTTCTGTGTGCATTTTTAAGCAGCATAATCAAAATTACTGCTGAGAGATACCAGAATGACCTTTAAAGGGAAAAAAAGCCGGATTTCCTCCAGAAAGTAGAATTGAGCTGATGCTCACATCAGTGATGACAGGCTCTCACTGCCATGTAACTAAAAACATAAGAAAAATGTATCCCCCTGAAACATTTCCGCTGTGGTCCGTGCTATTTGCAGCGCGTTTCTGTGTTTGCAGCGCCTGTGTTGTCAAACTGATGAAGATGTTTTCTTAATGTGTTGTTGTTTTTTTTCTGTTTGCATGTGATTTCTGATGTTTGCAGTGCGTTGAGCTCTTTTGGCCACCGTACAAACTGAAGACCTGATGGTCATAAATTAACTAACATTAACTAACATAAACTAATATGATGCTATTTGTCAACAAGGCACATGAATTTGAGAGTATAGCTTAAGGTTTGTCTGCATTTAATTGGATTGGAGAAATCTTCATGAAGTGTGTAGAATGGTCCAATATAGTTGCAGAATAAGTCACTGTAGATAAAAGCATTTTCTAAATGTATACATTTAGCTGACACTTTGTCGTTATCCACCTTAATTATGTTGATATATCTCGCCTCATTTGATTCTTAAGCTCAACATGGAATGGGACATATTTTTTTCTTAAAATTTATTTTAAGTTAAAATATCCTGAAATGTTAATGCCATTCCTATTGTGTTTTCATCCACTCAATCAAATAGAGAAACGCGCAGAATCCTTGACCAATGTTTAAAAAGGCAAGAAATGCTCATCCATTCACTGCAATTTCCCATTCATTCTTCATCCTTGATATTACAGAGCAAGCCTGATTCACAGTCAATTTCTTAACTGAGGAAAATGAATAGAACATGAAGTTCAGATTTGACTTCAATTTTGTGAACCTCAGGTTGTCATAGCAACCCATTCTTAAAACATTTACATAGGGTTCTTTCACTAGTACATTTTTTTTTAAAGGTTTTTTTTTTTTTTTTTTTTTTAATGTCATTAAATCAATCTAGACTCATTGGAAATACATTACTGCAAAACTCTAATTACGTTCCTTCTACACTACAATGAACCAATAGTTTTAACAAAAGCAAAGGTGATATAAATACATTTAAGCCATTCTAGCTTACTTATACAGTATAAGCTTTTGTGGAGGGTTGCGACTCATGTTTCACAAGACTGAAAGCTGAATGTTATGTATTCCATATGCAAAACTATACCAGATGTACTACCAAGCAAGTTTACTTAATCGGATCTAATAAAAGTGCATATGTATATGCATTTATATTATATGTATGCATGCATTTACAGAAAAGCCATACATATCGAGCTAGTTATGTAATGCAAACATCAAAATGTTTAGTTTACAAGTCATGTCCTGTGGTGAACATGTTTCAAGGACACAACAGTGTTGTGCAAAAAAATCACACAAAAATAAGTCTTTATTCATGGATAATTTGCCTTTGTAATCATACTTTATGTTTTACTGCTTCTAGCCATTTAAGCCTCCCAACATTGCTTTGGGAGTCTCCTACAATAGGTTTACATGCATGCAATGTGAAAAAATGCTTTTGTTTTCTCGAAATATGTGTTTAATATTTCAAATGATTAATTTGAAAGTATTCTAGTATTCAGTCTCTCTAAAAACCTCCTTTCTGTGAGCCAACTGTGCTCTGATTGGTCAGATGGCCCAGTCATTTGTGATTGATCTACCGCATACAGCAGTCATGAGTAAATGTAAATTTTTGTGGATGGGGTCGAGTTGGCTTTGGTTACTAACATTTTGGTTAACTATCCCTTTAAGTAAAAAACTGTACATTTCTCCAAATACTGGATGTATAAAGCTACATAGAGGCAGAAGGAAAAGTTGCATTTAATTCAAATGATAAAAATGCAGATGTACAGCAATCTGTTCATTCTAAAGCCACTCTTAATTTTGTCTTTGTAGCCATATGGACAAGGTTTAATTTGAAATATTTTTCAAGCTGCTTAAAAAAAAAAAAAAGATTCTGTTGTGCAGCAGTAACTCCACAATACTTCACACTGCAATTACAAAGTGAACGCTTTAAACATAAACACACAACAAGTCATGGAACAGGATGGATGGCTTTGTACTTCCCCTACAGACCACGCTTTAATCGAATAGGTCCAAAGAGACGTCTCGTTCTTTGCTTTCAGTCCACATTTATGAACTCTTCCTGTCCAGCCTTAGATTTACAATTAGCTTGAAAACCAATGTCTGTCTTTTGATTATTTGCATTGCTGATTCTTCTTTTCATTTCACACTCTCTGTGATGCAGACTGGCTTGTCTTTGAAGATAAACGCAGGGCTTCACTACGGGAAGTATAAAAGCAGTCGAGATAACTATGAACTGGAGAGTGAGGCCATGAGAATCTGCATGAGCATGATGAAAAGGAAAGGATGACGGTGGTCTCCGGATGTCTTAAATGACAGACTGAATTGGGCACTGTACCGTGCAGCACTGTGTCTAGCCTCTGTCCGCAGAGTTAACTAGATTGGGTCAACGTACTTTCACAGCTTCTCTTTTCCTCTGGTTATTTCACACTTTATTTCTTTTAAGATCAGTCACTCAGGTGTTTTTTTTTTCAATTATGGGCACTTTCAGCCCTGTGGACATTTAGAATAAACCCTTAAAGCACATTTTCAACACTAGTTTATTTGATTTGCTCACTAACAATGTCCAACAGGCCATACAAATCTATTTATGTTTTTTTGTTGTTGTTGTTGTTTTCTTTTTTTTGGAGGCAAAAAAACAACAACTTTCTTCTATCACATCTCAGATTATGCATTATTGAATACATACTATTGCTTCACATCTTGAAGCATGTTTCTGATTTATCGTTGGTAAACCGGTACATTAAAAAGAAGAAGAAGAAATTATTGTGGCGAAAATGACGATAGCAATTCTAAAAATGAAAAATAGTAATAAAATACATAATTTGGTAGTTCAAATCATTATTTAGGTTATTTAAAATGATTTTTAACACAGTTTTAATGCAAAAGGGGACATACAGTAAAAGAGATCAGAGATTACGGCATAAGACTAATAATTTCATTAAGCATAATTTACTTATCAACTAAAAAACTTGATTTTGTATTGTTTCCAGTGTTGTCTTTTTGTTTCACAGTTTTACCACCACAGGTCCCTATGAAAAAAAAAAAAAAAATCTCCATATACTGACAGTAAGTAAAAGCATCAGTTTTAATGCATTTCCCAACCCTGCTTTTTCTATGTCTGATTTTCATTTATTATAAGTTTTCCCTTTATCTGGCACTGGTGTGAGAGATATGAACAATCCTCATATCAATCTAAAGCTTTTTTTTTTCTTTGCAGCAGTATCCCATATGCTATTCTGTATATACCCTTTTATTTATTTATTTATTTATGTATTTTCCTAGTCAGGTTTAAAATGGTATTTTAGTAGGCTCATCCTCAGGCTGTTTTCTTCATTGCCGTGTCCAGCAAGCAGAGCATGTTTGCCAAAAGTACTGAGCTTCTGTCTTTGACAGCAAATCACCACAAGCTCTTTCATCTCACTCTCCCTAAGTGGCATGCAATACAAGAGCCCATTTTGAATAAGAGAGGGAAACCCACCTGACACACATCACCTGCCTTCGATATTATGCGCACTTGAGTTCAACAGTGCTTCAGCTGGTCAATCTGTATAGTTTACCTGCAACAGATGCCCCTGATCTGCTCAAATTCACATCAAGTCAAATTCGTAATGCATGATTTCTCCAGTACCAAAACATGCACACTGTAATGTGCAAATTCAAACGGAAGAGCAATGCTATGCCGTGAATGATACTATAGCCTGAACTATGACTAATACCCACAACAAACGAAAAAAAAGAGCAAAAACATGATTGAGATGGGATTTAAATCTTCTTGGAAACACCAGTCATTGAAGCACATTCATTATCTGCAATGAAACAGAACATCCCAGGAGCGTTTCCAGCATGGAGACTGTGCACACTGTTTCACATTTACCAAGCGAAAGAAGACAAACATATGATGCATTCTTGATGCTCTTTGTTCCAAGACACAGCTCGCTTTTGGAGTAATTATGGACCCCCGGAACAGAGCAGGAACATTAGCAGATGTATTGGGTTTTGCATGGAAAGTCTAAATCAACATCTGCACTCCTGTTAGGAACCATATGAAAGTAGAGGAAACAAGCATTTATAGGGCCAAGTTGCATCAAGGATATTGCATTTTTATCAAAGACCGGGCTCTTAAATGCATGCATCACACATGTTGTGCTCATAAACAATCACTTTGGCAAGCTCTGAGAAGTTGATTCGTTACAAGCACTTGACCATTTATTGGTGTCAGACTGGTTATATATAAACTAGCTCTCAGGAGAAGCCTTGCGGGGGAAATCTTCATTTTTTTCTCATAACGTTTGGCACACTAACTCATAATAGACATTAGTTGCTCGCACACAATTTTTCCACTAATTCATCTTGCTGAAAAGCACATTCAGCAAAACCAGAAATTAATTTTATGACAAAATGATATACCCACATCTCAAATGATTTATATCCAATGTAATTTATACAGTTAAAGTCAGCGGTGATGAATTAATTAGTTAATACAATTTTCAGTAGCATTCATTGTCACATGCTGCTCAAGACACATTTATTATCATTTTTGTTATTATCAGTGTTGAAAAGCTGCTTAATACTTTTTGTGGATTCTTTAATGACTTAAAGATGTTAATTGTTTGAAATAGACATTTCGTGTAAAATTACTTTTGATCTTTAATGTGTCCTTGCTAAATAATACTTATGGTATAGTGTTTATATAATATTTGTAGAACACACACACACACATTTTATTTTATTTATTTTTAAATTTTGCATACTAAATGTTGGGAATGTGAAATCTAATCAATAAATCAATCTATCAAGTTTACATTGAAATGATACATTGACAAACTTTACAGTTTCAAATCGTGAGTTTGTATCAAAAGATCAAACAAAAACCATACATAGCCGCCCATAGACCCTCCCCTTAAAATCAGGTGTGAAGTTAAAAGTGGGCAAAAGAGTTGAAGGAATGTGTGTACTTTTGTTCCATTTGACTAACACCAGTGTAAACACAGCATTTGACAGGCTTGAAAACACATCTTTATAGCTTTAAGTGACTCATAAAAAGGGCACACACACTATAACTACAGGTTCAAAGGATGATTGCACTGATAACATGTTGGGTATTAAATTGGCATGCCGATGTAGTGTCCAGTGAGTGAACATTAAATAGTCTTAAAATAACTGAAATGGATATGGCAGGATAATAGTGAATGCCTGCTGTAATGTTAGTAGGCGGTTTGAAGCAAGAGGTCGTCTCTTTTGTCTAGCCCTTGGCAGCACAGGGTGAATGAAGAGGAGATCTAATTGGTTTTCTGGAGTGGTCACCACTATTCGGGATAGTGGATTTGCCTTTTTTACTTACTTCTTTTTTCCTTAGCATTTTCCATTAGGTTTCTTTCATGCTTTACATGTTGTTAACTTTCTTTCTTATTAGTGTATGTAAGTTATTTTTGAGGTATTGGAGTTCATATCAGTGCAAAAGTTATGAAGGGCAAGCTCTCTTTAGTGCAAAGCATGAGTGCAGCAGAGATATAAGGTGGGCTGAAAGTGAGGGCTAATTTAATGACTAGCCTGCTAAGCAGGAATAAGACTCGGGTACTTCATTAGCTGGCTAGAAACTGATTATGCACCCCTCCGATTCATTACATCCCACTCAGATCGCCTTGGTCTACACGCAGGGGCACACAAATGAACTCTGAGCTAGAAACTTGACACCATAGGGAGTTTCAAGTGGCACAAATGGCTGCTTCACAAAGTCTGGTGGGGGAAATCTTGCCAACAACAAAGATCAGGGGAATCTCTTGAGATAGATAGATAGATAGATAGATAGATAGATAGATAGATAGATAGATAGATAGATAGATAGATAGATAGATAGATTTTATATGATCTCTCTACATTCAACAATACTGAAAATAACCATATGATTTTATGGTTACAGCAGTGGATTTATTGTTGTCAAAGTGATGCGCTGAATCAATGACATTAATATGAAGTCTTCTCCTAGACTCCCCTTAGGTATGAATTTCAGGACATGACCTTTATAAGAAGCAAATATAATGCTTTCACACTCAATAAGTTATTTGATTCAACGCTAGTGCTGAACTCTCATAAAATTTTGACATCTTGTTTGTTGCACTCTAGCGACTTCATTTCCACAAATTTCAAATGATTGAGGCATGAAATGAAATGAGTGTGATGGCTGCCATGCTAATATAAGGCTTACTGGAGAAGTGCCAATAACTTTGTTAACCACTAAATTGCTTCAATATATCACTGCGGTTTATGACTGATTGTGCAAATGATGGTGAATCCTATGGGCTGTAACTCTGAAAGCCAAGGCTGCGGACACCAGACGCTTATTTTTGACAAAGAAAGTGCTTCTAACTACTGCAGTGGATATTTGCATATGAGGCTGTATAGAGCTGCACAGTACCGCAGCATTTAATAAAAGCAATACCTTCGGTAATGAATAAGCCTATATATTCAGAACAATGCAGTATGAATATTATAAATCTCCAAGTACTTGCTAATTGATCGTTCAGTGTTTGGAGGTGGTGTGCAGTCAGGAATATATTTAAGCTTAATTCAATACAGAACTTGCACAGAGAAGCCAAGCTCAGAAAACAACTGAGATAGATCAAAGATTAAATGTATCCAATGTGTTGAAATAGGTTTTATCAATTTATTATATATATATATATAATACCATTGAAAACTATTAGCCTACATCTAATTATAAATTAATATGTTGTATATATTTACAGTGCATTTAAGTGACGAGTTTGTAGGCAAATATCAATGCCTTGAATTTTATGCTCTGATAGAAAGGGTCTGATCTTCTATATGCTGCATAAGGCAAATCTGCAGGAGTGTAAATTTATAAACAGATTCTGTCAAATTCAGCTGATTATCAATCAAAACTCCAAGGTTCATGGCTGTTCTTGAAGATGTTATGGTCGATGCACCAAGCTGCATGGTGAAATTGTGATGAAGCTGCAGACTGGCTTAAACCACAAGCACTTATCTTGGCAAGGTGGAGCAGAAGGTGACGGTTTTTCATCCAGTTTATATATATATACGCTTTATTTCATTTGCTTGTTAGTGTAGTCATGCCATTAAAATTCTGCATTTGATTTTGAAATTTGGTGCATTTTCATTCCTGTTCATTTATTCATGTTGCCTGGAAATTGAAAGTGCTCATGTTTTTTCTTTATTCTTACTCATTATGTTTGGGAACTTCATGAGTCGTTGCATTTAGCACATAGTGACAGGCATTTTCACAGCTACTAAGGCCAAGGCCAAACCAAGCACATGGCAGATTTAACTTTTGCTTAGAGGTGAGATTAGGAGGCATGTAGTAGATTTAGAATGTCTAGAACATTAATTTAATTATTTATTTTGTTCTGTTTAAATCTGTGTGTCAATGAAGTGCATTTCTCCATTGTCCAATAGAATGAACACAGAGGCGGGCCCTCTGTTGTGGTGACGAATATGTAAAACCGCTCTGCTCTTTCACACCAAAAAAAATTAATAAAATATGTTTTTTTGTGCATATACCATTTTTAAATGTAAAAAGGTCCTTGATCAGGGCCTTACCCTGCATATCAATGGCTCAAGCCTGGGCCAAAAATCTATTTCACCAATGTCACCATAAAAAGTAAATCTGGCTCTGTTACGGTTTGCTGCGGTAAGTGTCGCACTCACGCTTCCTAGCGTAATGAGAGAAGGCACAGAGACAGAACTAGACTTTCAAATAGTGAACGATTTAATAATAAATGTGAAACGCAGGAAAGTGCAGATGGCAATGCAGACACGAACATCCAGCAATGAAACTTCAACGCAAGACAACACAGACAGAAATGAACCAAGCCAAATACAAAACTAATTAGACACAGAATGACACACACCTGGACAGACAGACATGATGAGCGAGGCGAGGTTACACATGAGGCACGGCACATGGTGAACGAAATGAAAACAAAACACAAAGCACATGGACCTGAACCGAAAACATATACAAAGTCACATGGAGCGTCTGAGGGCGTGAGAGGCTCTCAGGTAAATCTGAAGAGAACAGCATTAAGTGGTAACACTTTACAATAAGATTCATTAGTTAACAACATTAGTTAGAATGAACAAGACTTCTACATCATGTATTAATCTCAGTTAATGCTAATTTCAGCATCATGCATTATTAAAATTACAAACTGTGATTGTTAACAATAGTTAATGCACTGGAGGCTAACATGAACTAACAAAGTTTATGTTCATGTTAGTAAATACATTAACTAATGTTAACAAATTACACCTGTTACTCATTAGTTTGAAGCTGTGATGTCATTGTAAACACACAGTAATCAAAACCATCCTGGTCCACTTGATTAGAGAACTTGAAAACTAACAATTGACTTAATGATACGACACGGGACTGCTTTTGTTTCAAATAAATAATCATAATTTTTATGATTTATAAATAGCATGACACACAGTTATTTCCAGTAAAGGTTTTATTTAATAACAGCTATAATAGCTCGTCATTACACATTACCATCACTCTGTTCTCCTACTTGATAATGTTCAGTGCTTTGCTACAATCTGTATTGTTAAAAGCGCTATATAAATAAAAGTGACTTCACTTGACTTAATAAGAGGTTTGTTTTATTTAATATGAATATGTAGCCTAAATTTTTAGGTCTTTTAATTTAATTTCATTCATTAATTTATTGTTTTTGACTTCCTCTGATGGCAAGAATGTGTAATAATTAAACTAGAACTTAAAATACTGTAGTTTCTGTTTAAGAATAGCTGTGGAGAACTGCTTGAAATGTCTTGTCAACTACACATTAAAACACAAAAAATAATGTTCATTATTGGCTTTGACAGCAGGAAAAGTTATGATCGTGTAGACACCTAAAAACAAAAGCATGGTGGGAGAAATTCACAGAATTATATTTAAGACTAAATTTTGATTAACTGCCATTTTATGCGTTTAGTTCATGTACCAGCAGATAAAGTATTCAACCGTAGCCAAGAGCAGGTAGTGCATAGTACAGAATTCTGAACAACTAACCTTCTTGGACGTGGAACTAAGAAAAAAAAAAAAAAAATCATATTCCAATTATCAATTAGATTTGCATTAAGTTTCATGGCTGGGAAATTCTTGCCTTAAGTTTGTGACTTTTTGACTAATTAACAGCAGTTAAATGAGCGGCCCCATATTTTTTGATGGGTAATTATGGCATTTTATGAACCAATGCCCATATGTCAGCACTGTGGATAAATTAGACTGTGTCTCAGTAATTGTGTTTAGGAACAATGGGTGCCAGAGTTTAAAGGAATAATTGGCCAGAAACTCCCTCTGATGTTGTGTCAGAACTTTGAAAAAGAGTTGATGAAATACTTTTCTTAATGATGATCTGAGATTGCTGTGGAATTGGGAAATGACGCAAACTAGACTCGAAATTTGGGTAGACCAAAGTTCATTGTTTTTAAATATATGTACTGACAGCTTGACCGTGACTGCAACACAACTTTTGTTATAAAGATTTGCTATCTAATGAGATAAAATACAACTGTACTGTAAAAGCATTTTAAATACTAATGACTATAGTGGTTGCAAAATTGGAGCAAACTGGAAGATTTAAATCATAATCACTGGATATGTATTTATTTTCAGTTTTACATGTTTGATTTATTTATTCATTTGAATATATAAAGTAGTTTAATGTGTTGTGTAATATTATTATATTTACAGAAATTGTTAATACTATATAGGTTTGTAGGTATTTTTGCTATATTGCACTAACAAGGGAACAGTCCCGAAAATATTTACCATGTTGTAGGTATTTTACAATGTTTCTCACATTCATCTTTTAAAATAGTGGATGTACTTTATTGTTTTGATCAAGAATTTGATAAACTTGTATATAATTTGCTTAAAAAGTGTTGAAAATGCATAGTAATTCTTATTAAGTAATATTGAAATCATAGGACCCAATAGTGTAAATAAACGTATATAGGTTTATTTATTTTTTTATTTTTTTTAGTCACAGGGTTAAGATTTGGATTTTATAACTATTGTATGTTTTGGTTTATTCATATTTAACTTAACAGACCATGCATTGTTTGGATTGCTCTTTGAATACAGAAATCATTCTTTAAAAAAAAAAAACAACAACATTGAATTGTACTGTATCTGTCCCAGTATTTGTTTTAAAGACCCACACATTCATACAATTTTGAACTCCCATTGTAGTACAGGAATCAGTCTGATGGTTAATGGGTGTAAATTACAGTTCATCCAGTGCAAATGAGTATGATCAGACCAACAACAAAACAGAACGCTCACTTATTCTCCTCTCAGACTTCAGTTAAAAAGATTCCTGGGAATCAGACTTACACCTTCATTGACACCAGCAGGTGTGTCATGTTGAAATGTTCACAATGCACCCAAATCACCTGCTTAAAATGTCTTGTATCACAGTTTTTCACAGCTAGCTCAAATCTCGATTGCCATTCCGACCCAAAACAATGTAAGCAGTGGGAAGTTTATTGATTTCTTACTGCATAATGTAATTTGAACATATGGGAACCGTTTGGATATATATTTTTTTCCCCATCTGATACCTTTTTTCCACCCCACCTTGATCCTGAAGGCTTGTTGTATCTTTATTTGACAGATGTGTGATATTTGCCTTTTCTTTGGTTAAAAATAGACTAATTCTAGCTCATTCATGTCAACTGTATTGAGTCGAAGCTAACAGGTACAGATGTCCATGACTAAAGTATCGTTTTGCAGGATCTGAAAAGCTGTTGAGCCATGATTGCTGTTATAAAAAGAAGCTCCTTGATTCTTCACTAGTTCCATCACACACGCTTTATCACATCTCTTTCATTCGCGCAGATGTCCCACACGCACACGCACACCACTCACTCTCCAGCCACCCTGAGCTGATATAGTTGAAGATTGAAGTTCTTTTTAAGGCCTCGAGTGAACTTGTTCCTGGGGTTCATGTCTGTATCCCTCAAGGAGTAATGGTATTTTAAAAACAGAGTGGGAAGAGGAAGATAACGTTACACCTGGATGAGATCTCTGTAAAGGTCCCTCAGAAGAGGTTTCACACATGTACAGTATATTGAATAAGTTGTGAATAGATTCACTAAAAATGCAACTACGGCAAACTGAAACTGGAGACTTTTTTCAGTCAATGACGTGAGCTTCATTTTGAAACATACTGCATATACTATATATTATGCAATGTTTTATGATGTATTTGGACTGTTTTGCTTAAGTTAATGTTATATACGCAGAAATGTGACGTTTACTCGTCATCTGGCAGGTAACGTTTTTTATGGTTTTATGTATCATTAATAATATATATTATTGTAATTGTATAATTTTATTTTAAGTTTTATATTATTCTTATTCTAATAGTAGTAGCATCATCACTTTAATGTATTCATATGAAATATTTTACAGTGTACTTTTGATAATCATTCATAAGGTTCTGACACTTGTCAAATTTGAGTTATTCACATATTGTTACTTACATTTAGTTTTTTTTTATAATAATAATAATACTAGTTAAATTGCCAAAAACATAATCAATAAATAGCCAATTATATATATATATATACTTCTTGCTATGCATGATAGTTATTAGTATGTAAAATGAAAAGGTATTAGTAAGTAAATTAATTAAATATGTTCCTACTACATATACAGTTATTTCTATACTTTTTTTTTTTTATTTTGATATTGTTACGATTGAGGAGACAAGAGGCGTGCGGATTTACTTGCAAGCTGTTTAATAAACAAACTCAGAGTACAAACGGGCAGGGTCGATGACGGCAAA
>JAUYWG010000031.1:15733279-15745422 GCA_034779775.1 Enteromius afrohamiltoni | reverse complement strand
ATCGACCATTGCCTGTCTGACCACGCTAATAAACTTTGTTGCTAATGGATCCGCACGACTCCCGAGAATCGTTACAGTACCAAAAAAAAAAAACAAGCTTATTTGCATACACTGTATAAGCATAATGAAAAGCTGTCAGGGTGGTCTGCAGGTACAGTCATAGTGTTATTGCCAACAGCTAATTCTCTCCAGGTATTATAGACCTCTCTGGTTAATGTGCTGCCTATTCTTTGAAGACATCTGTAGCCACGTCCAACACATATCTAAGTCTGACTCCTGCGCACACATTTACGCGCCTAATTATTAGACATCCTTTCTTCATTGTGCCAACGTGCTGTCACGCAAGCCCCCTCTTCTTTGTTTCAACACAAATCGACGCACCTGCTCGGTTTGTCATCACACCTTTTACGTGCTTCACTTTACAGGCATCAGTTCAAAGTGTTCATGCTAGGAGAAAATAAAGCAACACTGAATCAGTCCTCGGTGGCATCAATCAAACAATAAAAGCAAAGGTAAAGGGTAACAATATGCAACCTCTTGGCCTCTTGTCATTTCAGGGGTGGAGGGAAAAAGCTAAAATAACGTAGCAGTAAAAAAAAAAGAGCTAACCTCTCTGGCCTTTCACATCGCGACTAGGCCCTTAAGAATATATTTAAGATCATGCGTCATGGGACCTGATGTCTTCTTCATGAACACACTTGCCTTGTGATGGATAAAAGTGACCTTTAAAAGAGCTTTTTACCTCTGCGATCCTTGTGTTTACCTGAAATGCAACGTTCATCAAATGTTACAGCCATTTGAGAGCTGCGCAGGAATGCTAACACCCCTTGGGCTGAAAATCGTTACATTATCTGATACGAAGGATGTAAACATGGTTGCGGAATGAGGAGGAATACGTTTGAGTAGTTCTTTGCGTTTCAGATGGAGTACAACCCGAGACAAGCAAAAGCAGTAGATTGCACAGAAACGAAAATGTTCTCATGCTTTACTCACCCCCACGCTGTTTCGCTGTTGTATTGTTTTCTTTCGTCTGCGCAGCACAAAAGCAGATCTGAGGCAGAATGTCCTTAGGCAGCTGCTCCACAGAAACAAAGTGGAGGGTGATTTCAAATGACAAGGCCCAAAAAAGACTAAGATCTATCATGAAAGTCATCCATATGCCTGGTGAACAATAGTCCAAGTCTTTTGAAGGCATACGATGGCTTCAAGCAGGTAACGCATCACACTTGAAGTCATCATTGACTAATCGTGTCTCAAGGTTTAAGGATGCATTGATTATGGACCAGTTTGACGGCACTTTTTTACTGTTGTTTTTGAGCTTGATAACACCAATGCATTTCCTGTTTTCATTGTATGGAATAACAGCAAGATTGTTTCCAATAATGCAGCTTGTGTTTGTGCTACACCGAAGTAAGAATGATCAAGATATGTCAGTGTGTTAAAATGTAAAGTTTATGCATGAAAAGTGTGCTTAAAGCTGCAGTTTGTAACTTTTTTTAGTATACAAATGATCCAAAATCAGTATTTAAAACTATCGCCATATTTTAGCCAGATTCCCAAAGATTAACTTATAATAATGTTTGCTAATTTGAGTGGTACAGTAGCTTTTCACTGGATTTTTCATGGTATAGTCATGGTATTTTTAACTAAAATAACCAAAACTAATTAAATGAATAATAATCAAACAAAAAAGAAAACAGGATAAAAAATAAATAAATAAATGACAATGGGGCGGATGAAAAGTGAGCAAAAAAAAAAAAAAAATTCTTTCAAGTAAACGTCTAAAAATGTTGTATTGTTAGTATAAGCTGAACGAAATTGGGGAGAAAATAAGGACACTTATATTTTTAAAGCACTTTTGGTTGGTTAGTTCTGATTCAGGCATACAAAAAAGCATGTCCACCCAAAAGCAGGCAGACTGAAGGGTCAGTGCTCTACGGCAGCACTAATAGAAGCACTTCATCCAAGTCTTTTGTCATTTTTATTTTTTTTAACTGCAGATTGACAGACAGTTATTGGGCAATGAGGTAGATCATGCATTTGGACAAAACTGGATTCGTATTGACTTTTAGGTGGAAAAAGTGCTTGTTTGTTGACATCTTCAAGGAATCAGATAGCCTCTTTTAGAGGTCAATAATGCTCTTTAAGCTCTTTTCTGATAAAAGCTGACTTTGAATGTAAGCCACAATGATAAACAGCACTGATATGTTGAAGGTTGTTATACATCGACAGCTCTGTTGTGACTATTCAAGGATATAAAAGCCTGCAGAAAACTGATTGTAAAGTGGTTTATCTCACTTTTTTTTATTCTCTCTCATTGGTGTAGTTATTGTATCTTTAGGTCTGAATGATGGTACTGTACATTTGCGTCATTAGCGTGAGGATTGCATTGAGTACTAGTGCCAGCTGTTTACCACTGTAACAGAAGATGTGATGCCAGTTTCACTGTTTTATTCATGCTTTTGTCACTTTTAATTTACCTCCAAATGTTACACAAAGAATGGCACTTTGTGCTTGTCTGCTTTAGAATGCTCTCTCGAGGAAATTTATTCCGAAGCAAGCAGCTATGAGAAATGCATTAGCCATGATGAGTGTGACCATAAGTGCGCAGGTGTGCAAATGCTACGTCATCAATTGCAGTTCATTCAGACAGCCTTAGTTTTCGGTGTATTAAAAGTCTCGTTACCGTCACGCTGTTTCTGTCTTGATGCGCTGATCTCAGCACAGTCACTAACACCCGGTCTCAGTCACCAATGAGGATCTAATTGAAAACACCCGAGAGTAATCACCAACACCAGATATAAGCCCCAAGCACCAGGAGTTCTACGGCTGAGCTCAAGGTAACTACCTGTGTTCCTTCAGTGGGGTCCTGCTTCCTGTTCCTTATGCCCAAGAGGATTACAGCTCTGCTTTATGTTCTCTGCTCTGTTTTGGTTGTAGCACTTACCTGCACCGAGCAGCAAATGTCTCTGCCTCTGCCTAACCAGTAAAGACCTGCACCGACTACTAAAGGGTTCTTCCTGTGCCAGAAACCTGTAAGATACTTACCTGTTATGTTTGAAGATTCACGATCAGGAGATCTCCATAGACTGAGTTGCGTTACTGAATGTTTTACTGGTCCAAACACCCGGCTATGGTGCTGTTTTTTTATTTCTATTTAATAAATCCCTGTGTTTTTAACTTTCTTCCTGTCTCTTGCCCCTTTCTGAACATTACAGTTATGCTCATAGGCTGCATTATTAATTTAAACAAAAAAATGCAGTCAACATATAAAATATTATTACCATTTAAAACCACAATGCATTTTACTCCAGTCTTCTTTGATTAATAGAAAGTAAAGTAAAAGAACAGAATTTGCTTAAAATATTAAATTGCTTAAATTATATACTGTAATTTTTAAACAATTTATTACAACTTGTATTTTCCTTGTCTAGATGTTATGTTGTGTACTTTTAAACATCTAAGCATCTGAAGTGAAAAAACACAAATCTTCGTAATACACGTTATAAATCAAGTTTCAATCCTGAACAGCAAATTTCACATGCAGCACAATCACAAAGCAATGTCAAATCTTTTCTATTCCTACAGTGCTTTTCACAATCCAAGTTGTTTCAAAGCAGCTTTTTTTAGGAATATGTGCCTTAAATGTCTTATGTCATATTGCCTGTTTATGTGAGTCGTGACTAGTTGAATAGGAGCAACGTCAATCCATTTTCAGGTTTTTACCTCAGAAAATCTTTGTTCCTATGTGTGCTGCTGTGTGTGAGTGCAAGAAAAGTTTGGTTTTGTACTCTGTCTAGAATATGTTCTGAAATGTTGTACATAGAGTAAATGGTTGTCATGTCGGGGTAAGTAATAAGCATAGGCAGTCATTTTAAATATGAGGCTGAATTCCGTTAAAGCAGCTTTAAACTCTTGATTAATTAGCTATTGTTGAAAATCAGGGAGTGTTCTGTAAGATGGGATTGTTAGACAGTAGTAATTATGCAATGCTATTTGTGTTAAAAGCTTTTAGATATAACAAGATCATTTAATTATAACACACAACATGCAATTAAAGATTGCGCAAGGTAGCTTTATTCAACAATTGGAGACCAATTCATTAGAAAACTGTCGGCATTTGTCCTTAATTTAAGAAAATAAGGCATTTATGCACATTCAGATTGTTTAATATCATTAACATGAAAATTGAGTTTACTGACAAATTGATGATTTGCATATTTAAATGAACTACATGCTCGGTTAAGTTAGCAAATTGCTTTACAAATGCACACCTCTTGCACTAATGTTGGAAAAGTATAACCTCTAAACCTACTATTATGTAACTACTTAAGAGAAAATTGGTTTAGCTTCATGATAGCAAATGGGAGCTAAGGTGTAATTAAAAGGTTTGAGTTTTATAAATAACAGCCGTGAAGAGTCCAAGACGAGGGGCGGGAGAATAGCAGACAGGAAAACAGAGGAAGACAGACAGAGAGAAAGACAGACAATTAGGGGGTTAAAGAATTCACTGAAGCTGTGCAAATGAAATTGTCAGAGAGCTGTTTTGCAGACTAATTTAAACCCTGGCTCTTTAAGAACATTTTGGAAGGGAAACTGGCCCAACAACCCTTGTGTGCGATCATCGATAATTGCAGAGTTATGAAAATGTGTTGCTGCAGATGTTCATGGATAATGAATCTGGGCAATATTAAGACGGAAAGAAAAAAAACAACTGCTGTTTTAGAAGTGTTTGTCTTTAAAAATCACCACCAAAAAAGTTACAGTTTACATACAAAACTTTCAAATTAACACTGTTCTTTTAAAATGATGCTGACAAAAAAAAGTTTAATATAATTTCATATTAGAATGATGTGACGCTAAATACTGGATAATGATGATAAAATTTAACTTTGATCAAAGGAATACATTACATTTCAAATCATATTCATATATATAATAAATAAAATAGTAATAATATCTCACAGAATTAAAGATTTTTCTGCATTTTTCTTTTAGTTGCAGAAACATTTAAACCTACAATATTAAAAATGTTCCTAAATGACAATTAAAACAAATCTCAATATGAATAAGTCTCAACAAATTTATCCACGATTATTTTTCCTATATGTCAACTATTGTTATTAAGAACCATTTCTAATTTCTTCCAAGGAATTTTAGGAGTAAAATCTGAGACAAAGTTTATGTTTTAAATGGAATAATAATAATAATAATAATTGAGCAAACCAGTTTCAAAATATTGATTATTCTGTGCTTATGATGGTTAGTTATCAGTACGTGATGTGCATCTGTGCGGTGGGACAGTTTTGAAATGAATGTATCATGTCTGATCAATGTCTTTGCTCTCCTTGGCTCAGGAGAGTGAAACGTAGAATGAGTGCAATTGACCTGTCAATTAATATCAGTGTCTTTTGAATTATGTTGTGGAGAGAGAATAGATAGATACTCCTGTTCTTTCCGCTTCCTTTGCCATAAGAATCAAATCCATCCGCCGAAGGCAATATTAGGTCGCCGTACCACTGTATATCTCCAGACCCACATTTGCTGTGAACATGTGTGAGGGGTTAAAAGAACAGTTTGTGCCTTCATATATTAGTGAAGCTCTCAGTCTGTCCAGCCATCTGTAAGAAAATATTTTCTTCTGGTTTAGCTGAGTTAAGACACCAGTAATCCTGTTTCTGTTTTATCGAAAAATTTAAAAAGAACTGTACTGTACAGCGAACTTATACATTGGTGGGCAGAATGACTAGAACACTAGTAATTTCACCAGCTAAAAATATCCCAGGATTATTATATTGAATGTTTGGAAATGTAGACTTGTTATGTCCTGACACACTACTAACCAATTTTAGCTGGTGAAAATAGTCGTGTTCTAATCATTTTGTCCACCACTGTATGTTCCTGACTTTGTGAGAAGACTCATCGACAGAGCGCTGACCTCTCTTCTCCTTGGCTGTAAATCTTTGCATCAGCTTATGTGTTAAAGCGAGTGTAACTTCAGGACTGTTGTCCGAGGGTCAAAGGGAAACTGTCTGGAATCCATGTCCGAGGTCAAAGATTAACTTGCACTCCAGACGAAGTGTTTTCTGGGTTTCTACTGCGGAGGTGGGCTTATTTTACCCTTGAGCCTTTGACTTTCTATAGAGTTGCTTTATAGTGCTGTTGTTAAATAATCCATTTAGGAGTCATTAATCAGCAGTTGTAAAAGAGTGTAATCTCATAACTTAAGAGTTTTCAGTTAAACTTTCAACTTTGTCTCGGTTGCTTTTTCTTTTCCTTAGGAGGACAAAAATAAACACAAATGAGACAACTATTTTAAATTGTATAGGATAGAGATCGCATTAACTAGGAGGTATTGTTAGTACACTGGGGGGAAAAGAAAAGTTGCTCAACGTGCAAGTACATTTCACACTTAATTACAAACAAGTAACATGAAACATTAAAAATGATATTTAAAGGAAATAAGGTATTTCCTCAAAACTAACTAAAGGCAGCAATTGCGTACTTGTAACTTTTCCTGTTTGTTCGTTAGTTCACAGTTTTATGCTTTGAAAATAACTACAAAAGCAATGACTACCAGAAAGTGAAACGTTCTTAAAAATATCTTTATTTACAGAAAAAGAGGAATTCATGCAAGTTTGGAACAACAAGAGGGTGGGTAAATGATTTTCATTTTGGGGGTAAACTATGGCTTTAAAGGGGTCATTAAGAGGTTCAAGCATTTGTGTAAGTTGTCTTAACTGAAATGTATGTTATACAGAACTATTCTATAATGATAAAAATCCAAAAAAAGATCCTCTGAGAGGAGTGGAGTCAGCAGAGCTCGTGAAGATTTAAAGGGGAAGTACACAGAACAGTGATTTATAAAGAGCTGTTTTGACAGGGTAAAATGGGCATTTTTTACACTACCATTGAGAAATTTTAAAACAAACTATATTACAGACTTTCCATTAAGACCCTAAAGAATCATTATAGCTTGTGGAAAATTGGCTTTGTATGACCCCTTTAAATAATGTTTACAGGTAAAATGCCATTGTAAGTTTTAAAAATCAGTTACACTTTATTACACTTTAGACATTCTACTAACTATAAATAACTTTTTAATGTCAACTGCATGTCAGTTCTCTCAACCTACATGTCTTCTAACTCTCAGAGTAGACTGTTATGGTAGGTTTAGGGTTAGTAGAATAAGTTGCAGTTATACTTGCAGACTTTAGTCAGTATGTTGGACCCATCCAAGATAAAGGGTTAGAAAATATTTAGCAGACAGTCTACTAATACTCTAATGACTGTTAGTACCATGTAGTTGGCATGCAGTTACTTACTGGTATTAGAACATCTAAGGTGGATTTGGAAGTGTTTTCAAAAAATCTCTTTTCATCGTTGACTCTAGGTTTGAGCTTCCTTTTTTTAACACATAGGAAAAAACGATTTGGTTTTCATTTCATCTCAGCGCTGAAAGAATTGCGATATTGGATTTTGTTGACAAATATAAATACGCTTTCTAGCTTAAAGGTGAGATATCTGCTGGTACAAATGAAAATGAAAATTGCAGTGTCACATTGTGCATGTGACAGTTTCCCAAGAGATGTTATTTTTTGCTTCTGTTGACAGATGTCACAGCGGTTCTCCTTGAATTAACCCATCACAGATAGCCGGTATCTAATTCTTCTTGCCACTATGTTTAAAAATGTATGCTCGTGTGTCAAAGACATAATCATACATCATGTTAGCTGTTCTGAAAAAGGCCTAATAGTGCATTCATGTGACACCTCTGCTGACAAAACAGCCTGTGGTTTCTCAAAGCGTTTGCACATTCACCTCAGCGGTTTTTGCTGAGTGTTCCCGTAGCGTTATCCCCCAGGGTGACTGATGAAAACGCCAACCCTCTGCAAATTTCCCAAACGTGGGCACACCTTGTGACAAATCCAATGCTTCATGTAATGCATCAGCGATACAAAGGCAAACATATCAACTTTTAATCTTTGCCTGCATTTTGTTTCTGCCAAATTTCGGAGGGGCTCTTGATGTATTGCGTTTGCCATTGTAAGCGCCGGCTGACGGGAGAAGCAGAGTGCGAGGAAAAAATAGACTCCAGCTCACTTTCTGATGGAAGTTTTCATTTGATAAAATCTCATTAACCTCCATGTGGAGTTGAGAATTCAAAACCTTGTAGAGAAAGGAATGCACGATTACATTGCTTACGTTATTCATCATGATTCACAAATAAGGTGCTCTTTTCTGTAAGATTTTTTTTTAAGGAATTTATTTTAAGGGGGGTGAGAAAAATTTTTAATATTTTAAAGAAACTAATAAAACAAATGTACCGGTACAAATAGCAAGTAAAAATGTTAAAATGGTTAAAAAAAAAACTAAAACTGTTTAGTTTTTTTACATATACATATATATATATATATATATATATATATATAGATATAGAGATCTCTTGAAATCATAGAATGGAAGAAAATAATGAATGTATGTAAAATTACAAATTCATTTTTTTATGCAGCTACTTGTTTTCAGATTTTTCTTGAGGTTTGGGAGTTTTGATATAAAATTAAGGTTTTATGTTATATTTTACACGCATATACATACATAAATAAGGGTAATTATAACTTTATCTCCAGCACGGTCTCATGACATATATATATTTTATGAGGTGGCTAATTCATACGACCTCACTCGTGCAAATTTTTACTAAGTCTTACATATTTTACAAGTAGCCGATTCAAATTTGTATGAATGGCCCCTAAACCACTAAACCAACCCGCCACTGGTGTAGACAAATTGTACAAGTTGTATGAGTCAGATCGTATGAATTTGTACAAATTAGCCACATTGCAAAATACGTGCGAATTGGTTGTGTTAGCATGTTAGTAGCTCATTTATTTATTTATTTTTTTTACACTTGCGAGTTAATATTTGGACACACAGTCTCATGACCAATTTGTACCTATTTGTACAAGGTGGCAAATCCGTGCTAAATTGTACAAATACAACATCACATTTTGTACAATTTCTCTAAACCCCAGTGACGGGTAGGTTTAGGGGCGGGGTTAGGTGGAGGTTATTCGGTCAAATTCATATGAACTGGCAAATCATAAAATGTGTACATTTTAGTGAAAGTGGTATTAATTCATACGAGTGAGTTTATACGAATTTGCAAGAACTCCACCTCGTAAAATGCATACAACTTGCCATGAGACTGTGCTGAATATTTCACAGTTATGACTTTCCTTTGAAATATAAGTTTATATTATTTTATATAGAAAGCAATTCTTTCTGGAATAATAATAAAAAGTATCTCATAATTCTACATTCTTTTTCTCACAATTTCAAGTGTATTTCATAGTTTACATCTCACAATTCTTTATTCTGCCAATTAAATAATAGTTCATATTTAATTAATGTAAATGTGACTTTTCATCTTACAGAATCTCAAAGATTTGTGAGATGAAATGTCAGAATTCCATTGTTCAAACAGACAAGACTCCTTATATAATTAAAGTTCCCTTACAATTAAAGTGGTCATCCATATGCCTTGCCTCTAGATACATCTCTAATTTAGTTCTAATAGTTTGTCTGTACATTTTTCTTTTTAAATCCAGACGTTAATGCAAAGCAGCTTCATATTAGCATTTTATGACATGTCCCTGTTTAATATACACAACACCAACTGTGTTCCCCCTTTCTGATTTTCCCTTGCCTTCTAAAAATGAGCCGAACAAACACATCTGCCTTAAATAGCATCACAGCTTCAGGCAGGTTACAACTGCAGCTATTTTGTCAAACCTAACAACAGTGAATCTAAATGAGTTCTGCTTTTTAATACTAGTTTTGACACTCTCGACTATCAGTATTTTAAGTCTCTACAGCTTTAGGAGTCAAAATATAAAATTTCAGATAAGAATAATGTTTTATATATTTTGTAAAATCCTCAACGTCGCCGGCTAGTAATAAAGTGAAGAATGAATTTATACTTTAAATGTAAAAAGCTAAATATATGAATGATGTCACGGGACTGTAAGTAGGATGTTTTAGTGTCTCTCTGCACATGTATTTTATTTCCCAACTCCGAAGTCATTTTTAGTGGCTTTCACATATTTGGTTTTTCATGTTCGCTGGCCAACCACCACATTTCATCAGAAGTGCATATAAGCGTAAATGTGTTTTCACACAGCTCCCAGTCTTCCAGAAAAAAAGTACTGTACTGTAAATTCCAAATGCAATCCGTTGGAAATATGTTGGAACTGTGGAACTGTGTAAAATGCTATTGCCTTTTTTGTTTGTCCGTTTTGTTGGCCTCTAACTTCCTAAATAGTGTGCTTAAGCCTACTCATTATTGCATGCTAATTTGTTCACCCTACATTCCTTCTTGACAAAACAGTGACACTTACGTTTGTCATGTAATTCCTGCCAAGTTTGAAAGTATCATGCAAAGTCGATCTATAAATACCATCGAAAGATGATCGCTGTGAAGATCAAGCGTATTTATGTAGAAACTGCAGCCAACTTCAGATAACTTGGAACATCTTTAAGCACACCAGCAAAAAAATCTGGAAAACAATTGCAATTGCATATTTATGCGAGCAGAAAGGAGCAATGCAAGTAAAGGTTACTTAGTAATTAGTCTCTTGTGAATTGTACAATATGTAACATTTAGCCAAATAAATACACACAATCTTCACCTTGGCAGAACTTACTAACTTTCAGTGATATTAGGATGCTGACTCTGATAATGAGGGACTTTGCTGAAGACCAGACTTCAGTACTGTTGTTTTAATGAGCTTTTTGTGTTGATTATTCTACCAAAAAAGAGAACAAGCCTTTTTATTAGAATTAAGTAAGTAGACAAAATGCACTGAAACATGCACATTCATAACTATGGAGTATTTTTGACTGACTACTCAGCTCAGGGAACTACATATTTTGTAATACATATCAATCAGTCAGTCAGTCAAACATTAATGAAGCTGGTAAGAAACAGGTAATATGAATATATCTGCAATAGTGTTATAAATGCACAATTGATCAATAATTTTGGTCTATAAATATATATTTATTGTCCACAGCTAGCTATATGTTAAAAACGTTGTTTAACTGAGTAAATGAGTTGTTTCATAATGAACATAATTTTTCCTGTTCTAAGAAATTTAAATAAATAATTAGAAAATGTGACAGTACAGTAAATACACAGCGTATAATGCATTACGATTCATCTCAATTAAAGCGCAGTTTGGTAATTTTGACTGTTAAAAAATACTTTAAAAAGCTAACGAACACAATAAAACACAATAAAAACATGATGACATAATTATAAAAAAAAAAACAACAGCATGATTTTTGAAAATTAAAAAAGGAGTTGTTTGTTTTTGCAAATAAACTCTTCAGACATACGTAGAACAGTTCCAATTAGTTTAATTAATGTTGTAAAATTGTCATATGATAAATAATGTTAACCAATGAAACTTGTATTTATTTATTTTTTTAAATACTAATTCTGTTACGCTACTGTTTATTACACAAGTTAAGTTCTTAATGTTAAACTTTAGTCTTACACACTGCTATACAGGAATTGACCTTATCTTAACCTACACAGCTTCTGCCATTTAAAGAGTAATGCTTTTAAGAGCGAGATTTCAGCACAGATTTATCATTAAAAACAAACAGGCCTTTGATCGCTGCTCTGGGATCAGGGAGTTAAGAATCAAAGCAGTCCGGCGAAACCTCCTCATCTGTTCCAGGCCTGTTGCGGTGGATGACAGACCCAGATACATCCACAGGCCTCCAGCCGCACTGATCTTCTGTACATCACAGTCTCTGTCTTCCGCCGAGAACAATGCAGACGCTTGTTAGGTTCAAGTCTGTGACACTAGTGACCCCTCTGGCCTTCTGCTGCTGTCCTCGTTATACTGGTGAGGAACATGATGCCATTATGTCAGTCTGTGTCAGCGGTGCTAAATAAGGGTCTCGGGGGCCTGGTTTAGTCTGGAGACTTAATATCTGTGAGTGAACAGATGCGAAACTGATGAAAGATGAAGCTTGAAGATGTAGGATGGCTGGGGAAGTTGTCAAAAATGCTGTATTTCAATAACCCAGTAGGTTTATATATATATATATATATATATATATTTTTTTTT
>JAUYWG010000031.1:15716380-15729033 GCA_034779775.1 Enteromius afrohamiltoni | reverse complement strand
GTATTTCAATAACCCCGTAGGTTTATATATATATATATATATATATATATTTTTTTTTTTTTTTTTTTTTTTTTTTCCTCTCCTCTTCCCCTCAAATGTTTATTTTAAACTTCAGCAGTGATGCAGGACAGAACTGTGTTTTCCTCTTCTATATTCCTCTTTAGCTCCTTAATGTATGAACTGCATGTTCAGGCCTTTATGTTTAATATTACTTATAATTGGCACCATCCTTCAATGACTCAAATGATTCAAGTAATATTGTGACAGACTTGTGAAGCACAAAATGCATGTTCTATCCATCTGCACATATTAGCTTACCATGACTGGACGGGATCAGTTTCTGACATGTGGGCCATCATATGTAAATGTTTCAGCGCTCTGACGTCAGATTTAAGTAAGAGTCATATTTTTCCACTCTTTTTTTAAACTAAGAAGAAAGTTCTGACTCCCAAAGTGTACAGTATGCATTCATCATAGGCTATAAATGATCTCTTTTATCTCAGAAGATCAAGAAAAATGTAATTCCACATGAAATGTGCCCTTTAATTCAAGAGTGTCCTTTCTCTTTGTGTTATCTTGAGATACCCAATCACTTGAAGTGCGATCTGATTAATATTTTACCCGCCAGTTTGATGAGGTATGATCGCATTTGATATCTGGTCAATTATGAGCCAATCATATTGTTGATCCTTTTTTAAGCTATTCAGATATGCTCAGTAATGATCTGGCTAACGCGATGTGATGTGTGAATGTGTCTGGAGTCAAATACGTTGTATAGTAGCAGGAAACAGAGTCAAGTTTTTAAAGGGAGATAAATGGATGCTGTTATGTCTGACAATCAAGCCCGTGGTCCCCCTGGTGCTGTGTCAACATTGATTTAACGCAAGGCGAAATGTCCTGATTATGTAAAACCAATGTGAAAAGCTCGTGCTATTTATATACACAGTGCACATCATCACGCATCATGGCAGGCAGAGACTAGACAACGAAGGGGGTTGTGTCAAATAAGCTGGTGGGAGGAAAGATCAGCCGGGCCTGAATCCCCGTATCCATCGCCATGGTGATAAGCAGCGCATTCCAGACGACCAAGGTGCCCAGCACAGCTGCGTATTTTGCATAATCAAATGATAGCCTGATGAGAGGAAATTGCAAGACAAACAATAATGCAATCGAGGACGGTAAAGTAATCACCAGGCGGAGGAGCTTGACCTTTGGCTTTTTTCTTCTTTCTCTCAAAATGATGCGCTCATCCAGCCTGAATTGAATGCAGTGAGTTTAAAATGCATTAAAGTTTGTATTTCTAGGTGCTGTTAATGAATATCTTCTTAAGAATGGAGGAAATAATATATTTATAATGCAGAAAAATTTAATGAAACTAGCTGAGTGGATCTTTTGAGAGTGTGTCCAGGTCACATTTCTATGGAAGGACACATACAAGGAAAGGACGTGACATGTGGCCAGGTATGGTTTCCTATACTAGGAATTTGTGCTCTGCCTTTAACCCATCCAAGTGCACACACACAGCAGTGAGAAGTGATCAAACACACACACCGTGAACACACACCCGGAGAAGCAGTTGGGGGAACGGTGCTTTGCTCAAGGGTCTCACCTCAGTCGTGGTATTGAAGGTGGAGAGAGCGCTGGTTATTCACTAACCCCACCAACAATCCCTGCCGGACCTGGGACTCGAACCCACAACCGTTTTTGGGTAACAAGCCCGACTCTCTATCCATTAGGCCACGACTGCCTCAGATTTCAGATTTCATTCAAAAACATTACAATTTATTTTGATTAATCCAAACTTTTGACTGGTAAAGTGTACTTTCTTGCTTGTTTCTTTTGTATTTGGGGTAAAATATTACCACAAATGTGCAGGTTGTGTGTTTTTTTCTTTATCACTTTGGATGTATCTTACAGATGCAAAAATTTATAAAAAATAAATCTGGAAGAATAAAAAGTAATTACATTTTCCTAATACTCGTGTAGTACATGTGATTATTAGCCCTGACACAGCCAGTATCCTTTTAATTCGAAGCAGGTCAGGTTCACCCAGACTGACTGATGTAACCCTGCAGGAACATCTGGTGAATTTTCTTCAAGGTTAAGTAGCTCTGCTCCTTCATAGCCTCCAATTAAAACACCTTTGGCTAGGTTAACACACAAAACCTACATCCAACAAGATAATTACATTACTGCATGCTTATTAAAAGATAATCATGCATATTACCCTAAATACCATTAAAGTCACTTAAGAGATTAGTTCATTTTAAACTATTTTTCATTTAATTTTTTTAGTTTTTTTTTTTAAGTTGGACAAATGTGTAATGCATTTTATATGCTTTTTACTTTTATTTTGGTGAAACTATTTTATGGATTCCTGTAATATACAATATACGTATTGCATAAAACATAAACAGCCTGTGGAGTAAAAGTCCATATGTATTGAAAGATAAAATAGGTAAACTTCAGAAATAGCCCAAAGTTCTCTCTCTTTCTGCTCATTGTCCATCTATTTTTTTTTCGGTTTTATGAGGTCACAGGCAAGGCTCAATGATGATTAAGATAAAGATGGAGCACTAAATGCGCCTTATTTTATCTGATGGTTATAACTGTGTACATTGCGGATGACTTGGCTGCTATGACTACTAAGAGGTTTTGAAGGTCAGCAGTGTTCTCAGATGTAGATGAAGCACTCATCATTTTTATTGACAGATTCAAAATGATTTAGATTTTTTTCCCCCACTCCTATCTATTGGCTTTCAAAATACGTCCTGCCAAATTGTCTTCACTAACACGTCTGGAAAGTTAAGCCACTGGAGGCTGCACACAAGTTGCAATTTCACTTAACTTAATGGTGCTTTTAAAATCACACTGGTGGTTATGATCTAATAAACAACTTTAAAACCTTGATTAAATTTTCTCTACAACCCATTTACATTTCATTACAAAATCAGCCAATGATTTAGGACTGCAATTTTCAGCCAATATGCAGGAAAATTTATATTCACATGGGGGACAAAAAAGCTGAGCATTGGAAATTGCACATTCTGTAGTGTTTGAGTTGTCCACCGCACTTGGAAAAATTGCATTTTAAATGCCGCAAGATGCTCAGCAGCTGCACAATTCATACTAGGCTGTGCATATATCCATACTAGACCAGGTGGGGAAAGTCAATAATACACTTGAACTGAGTTTACTAAATGCCCAAACATGTAATCGCACACTTAAGCCACACTTGAAACATTTTATTGCATCAGATAGGCCGAACATAAATGTAACTGGCAAAAGCTAAAAAAAAAAAAAAAAAATGGTTCACCCAAAAAAATGAAAATAAAGTAAAAAAAATAAAATAAAATGAAGTACTCACCTTTAGGCCATGCAAGTAAATGTGTTTCTAGATCTGAAAAGATTTAGAGAGGTTCAGCATTTCATCACTTGCTTACCAATGGATCCTCTGTAGTGAATGGGTGCCGTCAGATTGAGAGTCCAAACAGTTGATAAAAAAAAAAATCACTATAATCCACAAGTAATCCACACCACTCCAGTCCTTCAGTTAATGTCTTGTGAAGCAAAACGTATGTTGATACGAAACATCGCATTCTGCGGACAGCAAATGTTTAGTACAATGTATTTTCAAAATAAGGTCCCTTCTCAAAAGCAGAAAACGCCAGTGGCCTCACAAAAATAAATGTTACGACATCAAAAACAGGTCTGCAAACGGCTGGCCACAAAGCAGGGAGTGATCCACTTCTCCTGAGATTCTAGCTAGTACATGTAGACAACATAATAATCTGGCGAAGAATCACAGCACAGGCAGGGAGAGAAGAAAGAACGCCAATCAGCGCAAAAACAAAAACAGGTGTGATCTCAATCAGCGAAAGCGCCAATTACAACAGGTAACAGTTGAGAGTCAGACAAAATACCACACCAGAACAGAAATGCAGACCCAATAGGAATTAGACCCGGCTCATGACAAATCAAGCACTATTTACAAGCAAAAACAATGTTTTACTAAAGGACACGTTATAATGGATTAGGTAAGCAACGGTTTAAAAACCTTATGATAGGTTTGTTTCCTTCAACCATGCTGTTTTTCACTTCACAGGATATTAATTAATGGATTAGAGTGCTGTGCATTACTATGTTGTTATCACCCATTCAGTGCAGAGGATCCATTGGTGAACAAGCGATGTAATGCTACGTACATCTGTTCCAATGAAGATACAGAATTCCACAGAAAATCCACTTTTTGGATGGTCTGTGAGTACACTCAAAGTACATTTTTTACCAAATGTTAATTTGTAATTGAATTCTTAATTTAAATGGTTTAGAATTAAAATTCTGAATTACTATTAATGGGCTTTGTTTGATATTTTGTAATCTAATGCAAAGGTATTAAAACCAGTTTAGTGTGACCTAAGATATCTTCACAGTATATACACATGTATTATATTATATTATATTGTATTATATTATGCAATTTATAGAATTCATGAACTAAATAATAAACCCAACGTAATGCATTAAATGTAATCTACTTTAGGGTTTATAAAGCAAAAGGTCATGCAGTCATGGGCAGGGTTTGGCTGCTCATGTAGATGATTCAAGCATCTGGTGTGCATCATTTCCTCCTATGTACGGTATGTAATGCGTTTATTCATTCAGTTGGATTTCCTACCAAAATTCTACAATCTGTTTGCAGCTGTGTTCAATGGCACATGTAAGTGATTCTGCTTGCATTCACTCGGTGTGGTGGCCAATCCTCCCAGCTTTTCCCCTGCCTTTTTACTGTCATTTGCTTTCTCAGCCAAATTCACTGGATGGACCAGGATTGTGAATGTTCCCAGCTTCTGAAATGCTGCATGACATCTTGTACGCTTGGCTCAGAGGATCGTAGATGATGGGGGTCACCACTGATGCACTAATGACAAGGTTGCATTTGATTTGCCTCACAAGTTCTGGGTCTAGTGATGGTACTGTTTTGATGGCCTGTGGAGAAATTAAGTATGGTTTCGTTCATTCGTCCTCTGATTGGCAAGCTTTGTATTTGATTGCATTTAAAGTAGCTCTCTAATTTAATTTCAGTGAAATATGTAGAATTGTGTTACCAGGAAGCAACTCTTTTTTTACTCTTTTCTTTTAAAGCCAGATTCCTAGAGCATTTACTTTAAACATTCTCAGATGTTATACAACCCAAATTTCTGAAAGGTTATATTATTTGAATAAAACGAAAACTAAAAGACGTTCAAATCACATAAGCCAATATTTTATATAGAAAGCATAAAACATGTTTGAACAGAGAATTTTTACAAATTTACTCATTGGAAGAGCTCAGTTTAAATGTGATGCCTGCTACAGGTTAGCACGGAGACAACAAAGGGCTGAAAAAGTAGGAAATATTTTGCTGGGAACCTAGCAAACATGATACATGATAATCTGTAACATGATAAGCTATAAAAGGTATGTCTAGAGAAGCAGTCTCTTAGTAAGGATGGGCAGAGACTTTCCAATCCATGAAAGAGTTTATAAAAAGGTGTGTAATACTTTAAAAAGACTGTAATGCCAAATGGCTTTGCAAATCTCATCATCTACAGTGCATCAACAATTTTTTGAGAAACTGGAGAAATACCTGTGCTTAAGAGACAAGGCACTGAATCACTCATTGACATAATTCTGTCTTTGACATTACTAAATGGGCCCAGGAATACTTCTAGAAACCTCTGTCGGTGAACACAGTCTGCCGTGACATCTGCAGATGCCAACTATAGCTCCGTCATGCAAAAAGGAAGCCATATGTGAACATAGTCCAAAATCTTTGTTGTGTCCTGTGGGCCAAGGCTCATATAAAATGGACTAGACGAGTCTGAGTGCTGAAGTTGGTCTGCCTAAAGCCCAAATCTCTAAGCTATAAATAACATCCGTTGGATCATTAAATGAAAACTGCATCAAAGATGACCACGAACTCCTCAGCAGCCGGAACCTTTTATCAGGCAAGAATATTGGAACCCTTTCCAACATTTCCAGAATTTGTAAATGGCTTTCATTTAATTTATACTTGATATAAGTATACTTGATGAATAAAAATATTAATTGTTTTAAATAAAATATAATAAATATCCTTATATATTTCCTTCTCCCCCATCTTTCACTGGTCAGCTGTGTACATATAGTCCCACTAAAACTAACGCAATAAATTGAGCCAATACGTTTAAGCAGTGTTTAAAAAGCTGCTAAACTACTTACTTTTATCTGCATTTTAAAATGTCAAAAAATATGTAGTTTAACCTCCAACAAATGGCACACTTCACCTTTAATGTAATGCTTGGAATTTGAAATAATAATTGAGATGTTGATTGTCAAAGAATGACAAAGCGTTTCTGTCAAAAAGAAATTTCTCATCACAAAATTGCTAAATTGTTACGGTGTTAGTGAAGTGGGAAATTGCTTAAAGCGCATCCTTTCATAATTTGGCTCTGTTTTGGTACTAATAAAAAAGAAATGCAGTATGTAATAAACAAATTTTGACAAAGATTGCTCTCCATAGACAGATTTATTCCTCAGCACACTAATTAAGAGGTAATGACGCATTGCATTCAGATTCCAAAATAAAACATTGCAAAGGCATACAGACCACCCGAGTGTGACAGATGAATTGTTTTAGTTGCGCAAAAAAGTATTTGGTTGTGTTAAAGGCCGCTCTGTATTCCAAAAAAATGGTTACTGCATGCAATTCAAATAGGACTTTGTTTAGGCCTGCAGAACAAATCAATAGTGTTGTTGCAGCGCCTGTCATTCCCCCAAGTTGGCTTTACCACAGTTAAATAAGTGAAGATAACCGGCTCGCCCCGGATCTGAGTAGGGCGGTGAGCGGGGCTGGGACTGCTTAATCACATCTTTCTCAGGTAATCATTGATTACCCTTATCTTAAAATTCCCAGCCTCCTTTGAGGCCCAAATGAACACTGGTAGAGAAATTAAATGAGCTCGGCCACTAAATTTAGAGGCACTGGCCTAATCTCAGGGCTGTGGGCTAAACGCTGCTACTATCAGCTGAAAGGTAGCTTTCCCAGATATGTCAATTTAGCATGCTAACACAACAGGCAAATCAGTACTGATATGAATTATGATGAGCTCTTCGCAGGAATCATTTTGCTTTTATGTAAAAGTTGTAGAGATTTAATAAACAAAAAATGGGATGACTCACACTGAGTGCGCTATACTGTGTCATTATTATCTTAGAGTATGAAATTATGTACATAATTGCATTCATGTTTTTGCATCTTTTAGATATATTTACCATTGTGCAGACTATTGTTTAGAGCCATTTAATAATGAAAATCAAATCCATTTAATTACTGTTTAAGATAATTACCTGTTCCGTTGCTTGATTGTGCATTAATTGAATTCATTGTCATGTTTCATGGGTTCACAATCTCATTCATGTTTGTTAAGTGTATTAATGAGTGGATGTGTTGGATTCGAGCTAACTAGTAACAGCTGTGGCTCTTTATACAACACTATTTAATGAGTGCTAACCTGTCTTGTCTTTGTCAGTTCCTCTGTTTTCTCTGCTGGGCTTGGTTCGTGTGTGTCTGCTCCTGGTTTCCCGGTCAGTTCCTTATCCGCTCTCTCTGGTTGGATTCACAGAGGATTCTCCATCCGACTGTCCACTGTGGTCCCTGCGCTACCGATCCAGCTGTTCCGGGTGTTTCCATGCTGCTGTCCCATACTTATAGACTCTTGATTGGATTGACTTTGCAAATAAACACTGTTTTGCAAACCTTTGGGCTGAAGATTTAAAATTTCGGTCCCACTTTTTTTTAAGTGTCCCTAATACCTGTGTACTTCCGTAATAACTAGGTCTGTATGTAGTATGTAACCACAGTGTAAATACAGACCGGTAAATACTATCTACAGCTGTAATATTTATACCTCAGAATGGTGTGTGTAAAGTACAAACGTGTAACCTTGGTGACAACAGTTTTTGGTAATGAAAGAGTAACAGGAGTAACAGCACTTTTTGGTAAATAAAGTGTTACACTTTCTAATAAATAGACAATTGCTGTGTATTTAAGCATGTAATTAATGTTACACAGCAGCGGGCAGTAAATTAGACTTTACATATAAATTGTGGTTGGTGTCCAGAATGTTACACTTTACATTAAGTGAGCAGTTCAGTACATATCCCTAAACCTACCCAACTACACCCCCGATCACCCCCTGTTCCAGTTACTCTTATACATACTGCTGTTACAAAATGTAGCTATGTAATTCCTGTTACATGAGTGAAGTGAAAAAATGTTGTTACCAATGTCCTGTTACACATTTGTACTTACACACGCCATTCTGAGGGTTGTTACATGTGTGTAGTTACAGAAATATTACAGCTCTAGATTATATGTATCAATGTGTACACTGTGGTTACATACTACATACACATCTAGTTATGGAAGTAAACAGGTATTAGGGACAAAGTGGGACCAAACTTTCAAAAAGGTTATTATAGTTCAGAAACACTAGAAATGCAGCTGCAACTACGTTTAAACTATGCACAACATACCCAAATATACATATACTGTAAATGCATTCTTTATACAAAATAATAATAATAATTGTAAAATGCTACAAAATGTATCTACTGTAGGCAAAAACCTCCAAATGCCATCTGACATTTTCTTTAAAAATTAGCATTTTTTATCAGCCTTCTATGTTCAGGTTCTGTAATTTTACTCTAATGGCAACGTATAGGTGCTTTTCTATGCACTTAAAATAAAATAACTAAACATAAGCGTAGGAGGCTGATAAAAATGCTAATTTTAGAAGAAAATTGTTGATGGCATTAAGAGGCCTTTGCATTTAACTGAAAAAAAAATGGCATATAACATATAACTGTTATAACAGTGAAAAAAACACATTTGCTGAAATGTTATTCAAACAGAGTTCATTTTTGTCAGATCAAATAGAAATTGTTAATTGAATTAACATTATTTTTTTATTATTATTATTTTCTTTTTTTTTTTTTTTTGTTAATAATTTACAGCTCACTAGCAGCACGGTTAGGAGTTTCTCCAGCATAGTAGATGGCAAATTACTTTCTTCCCAGGTAGCTTGAGGAATTTAATTAGCATTGACTTGAGAACGAAGGGACTTCAGTGAAGTGCAGAGATTAGTCAAAGAGGGATTGCTTACCTTGCAAGCAGACAGACGATGCATAATGCAGTCCAGCTACATCGAAAACAATTTTGCATGCATGCATAATGCATATATGCAGGGTCAACTGTAAATGTAATTTTGTGTCAATGTGGGAATAAATTGTTTTTTGAATAGTAGCACATCCTCTGTTTGGTAAATAATCAAACAGGAATGGGAAAGTAAAAATGTATGATTTCAAAAATAAATAAATGAATACATTTCAGAAATCACCATATAAATGCATATTGGCTTTAAGTCTATTATCCTATTTATTTATTTATTTGTTCCTGATGCAAACAAGTGTACTGTACTAGCACTGGCAGTTGTAGGCCTTGTTCACCTTAGCAGCAAACAAATATTTCTCAAAGACCCATACGTTATAAAGTAGTTTTGTTTATACGCTGTATTATACAGTATATTTTAGGGACACAAAAAGGCATGTTAGTCTGCATATAATACTTTTTATATCTCATGACTGTTAACTAACATTTGAAAAGAGCATAGAGGTTCATTCCCTGCCTTTTGTAATATCCCACTTTTCCTGCTCCATATGAGGTGTGATAAAGCAATATCCCCAAGTTACCTGAAATTACAATAGTAGGCGTAGAAATTGATGCGCTCTGATAGTAAACTGCCCACATGTAGGTCCCAGGGCATCTGCCTCTAGCTTCTATTTGTCTGCAGATTTACAAACACTTACAAACTTGCAAACACAAACAATATACAACTTTTGAGAGGTTTCCCTGTAGTAAATCTACTCTTATTAGCTTTGCATCAGCATTAAAATACCAAAAAAAAAATGTATTCTGGCAATGTACTCCCACACAAGTAATTAAAGGTGTACGTGATTTTGTTTCTTCATCAGAACAGATGTAGCATTACATCACTTGATCACCAATGGATCCTCTGCAATGAATGGGTGCCGTCCAAACAGTTGATAAAAACATCACAATAATCCACGCCCCTGCAGTCCATCAGTTAATGTTGTTTTTTTTTAGGCTGCGTGCTTTGTAATAAACAGATCCATCATGAAGGTATTTTATCTTTATCCCCTGCTGTCCCCTCAAATCAAAACTGTTTTGGACTGTAGCTATATGATCTGTGAATATTTCTCTCCTGATTTGTGTGAGATGACTTTTTCACTGGAAATGGTTTGTGGTAATAATACGGTAATGATAAGTGTGGTGTCTTTATCAGCTGTTTGGACTGTACTCTGACGGCACCCATTCACTGCAGAGGACGCACTGGTGAAAATGTGATGCTATACAGTATAAGGATTTCTTCCTTTTTCTTTTTTTCTCCAATGAAGAAACAAACGTATCCATGGCCCGATGGCCTATTGTTCGTGTGAACTATTACTTCTTACTATTCACTGCTTCAGTTTCTCCAAAAATCTGATATAGAGTTACCAGAAGCGCTTTTCTCCCTTTTCCAGCACTTTCTTTCTCCTCTGGATGGGATTTGACAGAGCAACATGGACTACCAGTCCTTTTACAATGCAAATTGCACTACCTGAGCTCAGCTTTTCCTGGAGGGAAGAGCAGAAGAGTGTAACAATGAGAGTTGAGCACTTCTAGCCTGTCAACAACCCTGAGACTCTCCAACTGATTCTTTCCTGACGGTATTTCACTCTAAGTGTTTATCTGGTGTCTCTTTTGTCAATCCCAAAGACAAAAGTGTAGGAGGACTGTGAAAATAAGGGACAGTGAAGCAGGACTGTGCAAAGACAGTGTGTAATTAACTACAGAATTCAGTCATTATAAAGAATGATTGTGTACAGTGTACAGCCTGCCAGCACATATGTTGTGATTTAAGAGAATTCACCTGAGAGCAGAAATGTGAATTTAAATGCAACGGCCAGCACGAAAGGTATAGTTTACCTACAAAATGAAAATTCTGTCATCCTTGTGGCTTTGCAAACCCGTGTCTTACTTTTTCTTGTGGAACACAAACAGTGATATTGGATAACTGAATAACTCAATACGCCTGTCTCGAAATTTGCACAGCTCATCTTTACCGAAAAGGTCCGGGAACTGTGGAAAATTGCAGAGGAGATCCGACATGCAGGGATCTTGCTGACTGTCCTCGAAGTTTTCTTTTTTTCTGCCTAGATCTATTTATGAACAAAAAAATCACTGGAGTGTTGAGTTCTGGTCATCCGAGGATTCATTCATCACATTTCTGGAGGAAGGTCTTGCGTGAATTTAATTTGTGTCTAGAAGTTCTGAATTAATTTAATAGGATTCTTTCAACATAAAGTGCAAATTGATTTTGAAACCGCGTGAATCCCCTCTTGAGCTTATTAGGAATTCAATTAATTACGCCACAGCGCAAATCTATAGAGGAAGGAATTTTTTTTCTGCTAATTACCATAATTTTCCCCATTTCAAATGAATGTCTTTATCCCAATTGCAGATATTGAGAATGACCTTCAGTGTTTTTTTGTCCTGGATAAACAAGTCTTTTTTGTGTAGTTAATGTGTGAGGAAACACTTTATTCAAGCATGTGATGCTTTCTGGGTTTCTTTGAAACGACGACCAAGACTGAATGATGAATCCAGTCTTAGCATCCTCCCCATTATCATCTGTCAGCAGAATGAGAAATATTTCCTCGTCAACGCGCTCTTTAGCAGCATGGTTATTAATGTGTGCTGACTTTGCAGGGCCAGATTGAAATGGCTTCCCTAATTGAACGCAGCCTGTACTACAGATTCTGCATGGAGCACTGCACAAACTGATAGTTTGTAAGATTTGAGGGATTTAGCACATAAATCTCCTGAGCTTGCAGAGTTTATAAGGCAACGTTTTACCGCTCTGAAGGTTATAGAGAGAACTTCAAAGATGAAAGTTGCTCGATAAAAACAAACACAAATCAGTAATTATTGAGTACTGAGAGAAAAACAGGATGGAACAGGGAAATAAATAAATAAAATAAAAGTTTTTCCAAGAGGAAATATTTTTGAAGTATCAATTTCAGAGATATTTTAATTTATTAATTATGTTTAATTAATTATTAATTTATTATGTTTATATACTAACAATTTTTAAACCTCTTATGCTGCATTTCAAGGCCACATTTATAAAATATAATAATAATAATAATAATAAAGGGTAAACTATTCACGACTGTTAAATGTGTATTTGTTTTGTTTGTTTGTAAACTGTAATATGGTAATTTCTATTTATTTTATTTTATTATGATTCTGATTTATTATGATTTCATATATTTTTTAAATGTAATTTATTTATTTGATGGCAAAGCTGAATTTCGGATCTTCAGTGTCACATGATCCTTCAGACATCATTCTAATATGCTCATTTGCAGCTCAAAAGGTGTTTTTTATTATTTTTATTATTAGCAATGTGATCAGCATCAGCAAAAAAAATAAATGAAGTTGTAAACCAATTTCGAGAGGAAGCGTGGTCGAAATGCAACCCAGCTGCCGACAATCAGCTAACTAT
>JAUYWG010000031.1:15698129-15709999 GCA_034779775.1 Enteromius afrohamiltoni | reverse complement strand
TCTAATGTTTATCAGTACATTACAGAAAATAATGAACTTTATCACAATATGCTAATTTTTTGAAAAGGACCTGTAAATTATATAATACAGATTGAAACTTTTTAGGATATTTTATGGCAATGCATAATGGAATTATACTAATTTTCCAAAAGTACTTCTTGAAACTAGTTAAAGACTTAGCAGTTAGTAGTTTATGTTGTGATCATTAAAATACAATCAGCCCCAAGTCAAAGATGTAGTCCTCACAATCCATGAACTTAGTCTGATCAGCACTTTTGCTAAAACAAGGTCCATATGGTTTGTGGGAGAGCTGGAGTTTTGACCTCTACCCCGACTCGACACCCACCAGTGAACCGGACCATCAAATACAATCTGCAGCGTTTTCCCCCACATCAGCGCCTCAGGTAACTAAAGCTCCTTTGACTGAACGAAAGCAAATCCCTGCAGGAATGTTCTAACATCTAGTGGAAAGCCGTCCCAGAGGAAGCTATTATAGTAGCAGATGGGAACAGTATTTATGACAATTATTTTGGAATAAAATATTCAGCAAGCAGGTGCCCACATTCATTTGGTAGTAAAATGTTTTGCCAAAGTACTAGCTCACTTTTATGATTTATTACCTGCATTTTCAGTGAGAATACATTCAGAGAGTAAATGTTTGTGTATTAAAACCAAAAACAGCTGTGGTCTAAACTATGAATATTGAACTACTACAGCAGTGGGTTGTGTTTTATTACAAGGGCTAAACAACAAAAACAGAAACACTAAAAATAAGAATAATACAATAAATAAATAAATACTGTACATTCAAGAATTTGGACTGAATTTAAATTAATTGTATTGTTTAGCTTAAAATGTTTTTCATGGAACTGAAAGAAGGGAATTTTAATATAACTTTTGAAAGATTTCAGATTAAGTTTCAAATATTAAACAATATGAAAAATATTAAAACATTAATATACCTCTTTGAAGAACTATGGAAGTGTGACAAAGACTCGGATGACGGTTGATCCATTTGCAAGCTGTTTATTGTAACAATTGTAGTCGAACAGGCTGGGGTCAGAATGGGCAGATAGAGCAATACAGACAGAGCAAACAGTACCGGTAAACAGGCAGTAGGTCAGGGCAACAGGCAGGAATCAGAGTCCAAAGTCCAGGTGAGGGTCGGGGCAACAGTCAATAATCAAAGTCAAAAAACAGTCCAGGTAATGTCCAAATAATCCACCAGAAATCCGCAAGAAAAACGCTCAGAGATGCCAAAATAAAACTTTAAACTCTACATTATTTTTATCTAAAAATGATGGTGAACATCATTTAAATATTTTTGGTCAAAAACAGTAATATTTTACATGTCAGGGAATAAATATGCATAGTTAATTTGGGATTGGAATGATGTAATTATTCATGTTTTGGTGAAATAACTTGTGTAATGAAATCCCTCTGATGTGTGACTGTGTCTCTAAGCCCTGTCAGTCCTCTGAGTCTGCATTTCTGGTGATGTTATGCCGCATAAACTGTCGGGTCGCAGTGTGCAAAAGAGTCCACTCCAGCGCGGGATGGCAAAAGTGCTTGGGGGGGGCACTTGAGCACCCTTCTGAAATACAAAATGACAAATAGGACACCCTACAGCCCCATGGAGTTCACGGGCACATGAAATACCACAAGTGCACTTCAAGTGTACAATTTGGGACGAAACATCTCTGCTAATTCCTCTTCCTGTCATTCCGGGTCAACATCCTGTTAGGAATTTAAAGAGCGGCTGCACTTTAAACCAGAACATATCTAGTTTAACTCCAAGTTGTACCCCGTTCATCACATGAAGAAGACATAACAAAGCAATAAAGATGATTAAAACAAAGCATAGCTTGTCTACATAATCATGTATGTCCCTAATAAATAATTGCACAATATGATTGAATTTATATTAATTACATTTCTTAAGAAACATTTGTCAAACTTTCCTCCTATATTTATTTGTTAACTTACCTATATATATATATATATATATATATATATAAACACACACATTAGTCAACATTTGAAGTGGATCAAATGTTAACTACCATATATATATATATATATATGAAATGTTTTTTTCAAATACATAGAAACGTAGGGCATTTTCGCATGCGCATGCTTATAAAATGTAAAATGAGTTGAACTGTGTTTTCTATTGATCTGAATAATACAATCAACAGCACAGTTTGAAAAACAGAATGAGACCTATGTCTGATTCATCTGCTATTTCCCATCTTTGTCTGTCTTCACCAGATGTCTCTATCAAATGACGTCAAAGTGTTTCCGGCTAAATCAGTACACTGATGGATCTCAATATTTGATAAGTTGTACTTAATTGAGGCAGTTGTGATGTGTCGACCGCATTCAGACCGAACTGCATACAGCAAATCCTCTTAATGCATCGTGGCACCAATTAGCACTAAAATGAAAGACGTCGGTAGCAATTTGGATTATTTATGATGTGTACAACAGTTTGTACTTTCAAAACTCGTGATCAAACTAGTGAATAGCGGCCTACATTAGACTGAGGTCTTGCCACCGTAGTCCCACGGCTCCACGCGTTTGATCCCGCTCCAGATGCGAGCTTCTTTAAGATCCATGCGGGATTATTCTCTCATAATTGGCTGTGTTAATTACCCATCCTTGCATGCATCTCAAAGGCAGAGCTCCGCAGTCGGCCTTGGTCTTAATATAATAAATATTGCCTTATGAGTATAGCTTGGTAGTGTGAGGGTAGGCAAACACACACATATAGCACTTACACTTCATAAGAGCCTGAAATGCAATAAAACCCACCTTTTAATATTTAATGCAAATACATTATTAATGTTGTTGTGGTTTTGTGCTTGCATAATATTTTCGTCAAGGCAGATATGTCATTACACTTTCATTGGGATTGTTCTTAAGACCTTCAGAACAGTGATATGGCCTGATTAATATAGAGAACATGCATTTGTTTTTGAAGATTTCTGGAGCTGCGGTTCACACTTTACTACCTTTGCTTTGCACATACTGACCAATCATAACAAAAATAAAAGCGTTCCGTCAAAGTCTTAAGGAAACAGCAATGAATAATGCAGTTTTTCCATTGTTTACTCATCCTCATGTTGTTCACTTTCTTATTTATCTTATCCACACAATTACAATGAGCTTTCAAACAGCTTTCAAAAAAGTACCTTTTTTCTTCTTCTTTCAGACATCAGATAATAGCTTTGCAGGGAAACGGAAAACAAAACATAAATGAAATAAATATAAATAAATAAATCAACATCCTTTGAAAAAAAAAAGGAAGAACTTAAAACATTCAGCTAGTTGACAAAGCAGCATTTCTCATTTTTATTTACTTATCTTGATATGCTACAATAAAATACATAAATAAATAAATAAAGCTGAAATATCAATCAGTAAAAATACTGTGATTTAAAGAAAAGAACAAAAACTTATAACTTAATTTATTAAAAATAGTTACTAAAAATAAAATGAAAACAAGACATAATATATATATATATATATATATATATATATACATATTGTGTTTTATTTTATTTTTTTTAAACACTAACCTTCTGTAAGTAGACTTAAGTGGTCAAACAATCTGTGATAACATGGATCTTTGGATGCTTCTTCTTTTTGTGTCATAAGATGGTTATATATAAATATATATGTGTGTGTGTGCACCTGGTATTTATCACCATATAGGGACCAATTGTACCCACAAAGATAGGAATACCAGTAAATTTTGACCTTGTGGGGACATTTGTTAGGTCCCCATGAGGAACAAGCTTTTTGAAAATCTAAAAATGCACACAGTTTCCTGTAAGGGGTAGGTTTACGTGCAGGGTCAGTGTAGGGCAATACCACATACAGGCTGTACAGCATAACAACCATTACACCTATGGAATGTCCCCATAAAATATATAAACCAAATGCGCACGCGCGCGCGTGTGTGTGTGTGTGTGTGTGAACTGTTAACATCCATTGTAATATATGTCCACTAACAGACTGCTATGTCGTATGTCAAGCATCTGCTTGCCTCGCCTCTCCACAAAAGCCATTTTGGCTATGAAAGCTTTATTGACATGTTTGTGAGTTTGAAAAAAAGAAATAAAAAATCGACACAAAGTTATTGATAAGAGCAGAGTGACTCCTTTGGCGAGGGCAAATGGCACAATCAATCTAATAATGCGATCGGTGAAGTGCCCTGCCTCTTGAGAGGAAAAAAAAAAAGAGCTTGACAAAAGAGTGAAAAACTTTAGGTCAGATGTGAAGAGAATTATTAGGTTTGACCTGCTTATGTCAATTGCAGATTTTGAGTTGTGATAGGCCACAAAAATCAATGCAGGTTATGTTTGTGTTGACAAATAAATAAATAAACACAAAATAGAGTGTGGGTGAAATAGAGCCCTTGATGCTGATTGATCCAATCATGTTCATATACATTAGTAAAATGTTTGGCGTGAAGCAGTAGTTCATTAGCTATAGCACAATACCCAGTTCTGCAGGAACTATTTGCGAAGTACTAATTGTGGAACCTTACACTTTTTCATCACATTCTTCTTCAACAGCATTTTCTGCTTCTATCAGCCTCAATGACATGTAAAGTTTACAAAGACGAAAATAATCTTTCAAATTGTATTAAAATAAAATAAAATGTGTTTAAATACACCTCACGGATGAAACTGGAAGTAAAATCATGTGTCAGGTTCAAATGTCATTTGAGATACTAAAATAAATAATAAGTAAAAGATTAAAAATAACTGCAATTTTCACAACCTTTGTTTTAAGCTAAAAAGAAAGCCTTCTTTTTTCTTTTTTTATCCATTCAGGGTTTCTGAAGTTTTGACCGTTCAATGGCTTAAACGTCCAGACTAATATACTGGTAAATCATATCTTGCATATCTTTGGAGGGGCAGGTGGTTGCTGCAGAGACAGATTATTTTTTTAATAACATGAATATTTCACAGAAAAGTCACTTTTTAGCCAAATTTATTACAAGACACTTCATATGAGTACAGGGAAAATATGCAGGTGGGTAGAACAGATAATGTTCACTGAAAAGAAAAAAATAACAATTCCACTTTTTCAGTAATGTGTAATGTGCGTCTAAATGAATATGTTGCATAAGTATGATGCATAGGTTTGGTCAATCAAAAGGCACCAAAAATCTGAAATTGGCTCTTTCATCAGAAGAGGATTTTCGGAATTGAGGGAAATATGGGCTACTCTCAAAAAGTGTGCTATAGATTGTGTTTGTTGCATAATATATACAAATATGCTGGACGTCTGTCATACTTTCCATCATAAAAGCACTTCCTGATTGAGTCCAGGGCCACATCCAGTAGTCTACCTTCTAGCTGCATTAGAGGTGAAGTAATTATCACCCTGGCTTAAGATTAGCTCATTTTAGAGCTGGAAATAAAAAGCTGGATTGGTTTCTCCTGTGAAATCTCATAAATTCAAATGAGCTTTTGAGGAAGCGGTGTTATTGCAGTCCATATTGTTGAACCTGAAGCCAGACTAACATTTACTGCAATAATATGGAGTGCTTCAACTTTGCTTGACCCTCTGTGGATGCAGATTATGACTATTCATTTCATTTGTAATGCAAAGTTGCTCTGTTAATAGGCTATGTGATATAATTTCCATAGAAAATTGCAAATTATCCTAAAAAAACAAATTTGCATTGCTTTGAAGGAAATGCCAATACTTACAAGGCAGGAGAGGAACCGTTTTTGGTTTAAAAATGCATCAAATCTAAGGAATGGCAGATGAACATCAGAAGAGAAAATTCAAATGTTATTATTTATTCATCTCATGTTTTCTAAACATTTATGCTGCAGAATGGGCCGTGACAACAGCCATGAAAAAAATATCTTTATGACTCATGGACTATTCAATGTTATGTACTACACATCTTCCGTTTCTCATTAAAGCTTTCAAATATATAGCACAGTTATATTTATGTCACAAGAGGTTTGACGTCAATTGCATAAAGTCACCAATAATATATTGATTGACGTGTTTTGACAATCAAATAAAATACCACCCAAATTCTGGAAATCTTGTGATGTTTTAAGGTTTAGGGTAACATGATGTAGCATGTAGAATCTCCTCTTCTTTTCTAAACAGTTTGAAGATGTTTAGGCATCGAGGGTATGAGTTTGTGGAGTTTTGTTATGATTTCCAACAATAATCGTCTGAGAACACTTTTCCACTTTTAACCATTTTAAATGATCCTTGGCCCACCGGACACGACAGGGCTTCTGGACTACTGTATGTTCACACATGGCTTCCGTTTTGCATGATAGAGCTTCAGTTGGCATCTGCAGATGTCACAGCAGACTGTGTTTACCGACAGTGGTTTCTGGAAGTATTCCTGGGCCCATTTAGTAATGTCAAGGACAGAATCATGATGATAAGTGATGCAGTGTCTTCTGAGGGCCCGACCACCACAAGCATCCAACAAAGAACTTCAGTCATATCCCTTATGCACAGAGATGTCTCCAGTTTCTCCAAATCGTTTAATGACTTTGCAATTTGCCATTAAGGAAAATTGTTTTTAAAGTGTTCCACATTTGTTTTATACACTCTTTCACAGATCTGAGAGCCTCTTCCCATCTTTACTTCTAAGAGCCTTTCTAAGATCCCTTTTATAGCTAATAATGTTACAGACATGATGTCAATTAACTTCATTAGTTGCTATATGCTCTCTCAACTGAATCTTTTCAAAATGTCTTGATTTTTGAGCCCTTTGTTGCCCCCATGCCAACTTCTTTGAGATCTGTAGCTGGCGTCAAATTCAAAATTTACCACTTTTATTTGTGGATAAAAGTGTACAATTTCTTAGTTTAAACATTTGTTCTGCTTGGGTTAGGATTTGAAATTAATTGAGTGATAATTGTGTATAAATAAAAAAACCTCCTAACATTTCTAGAATTTGGGTTATAATATAAAAAACAATAAATAAATTACAAAAAGTCCCTGTGTGCAGTACCTACACACACAGGAAATGCAAAACCCTCTCCTGTATCTCTGCTACCAGTCCTCTACAGATTGTCACCTTTCCCTGAAGGCTACAAGTGTGATACTACATTCATCTATGTAATGTTCAGACTCGACACATCCTCTAATTCTCTTTACAAAACCTCATGTCAGTAATTAAGGTCAAACGCTGCTCCTTTAAAAGCAAGAAGGGTTGCCCTAATGACTCCCTCGACACCTCCCCTTTTGTCTTCATAATCAGATCAGTATTCAGAACGCTGCACAGAAACTCTACCCGATACCTACAACAATATCCATGCCACGGCTCCACAGATTTCCCAAAACAGCTTTGCGGCCTTTGTCTGCAGTGTACTTTTAGTAGATAATATATGAAAGCAAAATGAAAGTGCATTCTATAAATGGAAAAGCTGAATTATTGTAATAGTGGAATGCTATTAGCAGACAGAGAGGGAAAACTGATTATGTCTTTATGAGAGATTTCAGTAGATTTGTTCAGGGACTAAGAGCATTTTGGCAAGAGCAATAGACAGCTAAATGCAACATACTCTCATAAGAAAACATCAGTTTGCTGACTTTTATCCTTGCATCTCAAAACATCACTCTAGTGTGATTATCAACCCTTTAAAAGCATGGCCAGATCAAAGATTCATCCCTGGAATAGCGACATCACAGGGCCTCACTAATCCACCCAATTAACGTAGCACACAATCCACTGTCACTGAGATGATATTAGGGATGCACTAAGATTAAAATACATAAAATATAGTATATAATACATATTAATAATGCACATGGCAAGTGTTAATAAAACCTACATGAAGATCACAGAAGCCTCTAAAATAGTATAAATACTGCATCACACAAGAAAACAATAACTGAAGCAAGTTTGATATTTAGATTAATTTGTGAGTCTTTTTTTATTATTATAATTGAATGAATGAACAAACAAGGAGATCATTTACATTTTTAATTCATAGTTAAAAATGTTCACTCTTACTCATAGTTGAAATGTTGGAGACAGACTCAGGAACTTCTGCATTATGTGACCAAATCACTCATGATATGGTTTATATATACATAGCATCACATATTAATCAGCTTTCATATGAGTTCTGCTCACTAGGAACAATATTGACTTGTTCATCTCCATGTGATAAACAGGCTCAGACATTAACAAATGACTCCGCCACTCTTATTTTCCTTGAGACACTGTGAAGCTAACAGCTTTAATTGAGGTTTTTGTGAGCGATTCTTGGTGTTTGCCTCTCACAGAATGCTAATGAACTGCTGGCAACGTGAGGTCCATTATGCATACATCTACATGACCTTGCGCATTGCATTAAACGCACTGGGAGGGGGCTGTCAAAGAGAAATCCCTACAGGACTGCCCCGCTGGAATACTTTCCTACTTTATCAAGCAGGCATTTTTGAAAGGCCATCACGGATCAATAAACCCTATAAAATGCCTTCAAAACATGTCTTAGTGTAGTCTCATTAGTTCAAACTGTTGATATATATTATGTGAAACATGGCATTCATCTTCCTTACCTCCTTTACATTTCATTCATTCAAATAAATAAACAAATACACGTTTTCCATTTGTATGAATAGACTGGGGGAAAAATAGACTGTGCTTGCAAAATTGTGTTGATGGTTAACATATACAGTAAGGCCTAAACATCATTTTGTTTTAGGTTTTTTAACCTTCTGAAGATGGGGATCGTCAACCTCACATAAAATTTTATTCGAGCTGTTTTATTGTCTATTAATTTTACAGAGTTTGCAACCCTGTTCCCAAAATCTTAATTTTCATCTAGCAATAAACAATATATTTATGATATAAGTGAACATAAAAATGTATCAAAAATTATAGAATTTTTTTAAAAGCAAAACTATACATTTGTGACAATCAAATTATTACTCTCTCTCTCTCTCTCTCTCTAGAATAAAATCAATTGCAAAATGTATTTATTACTATTATTAATAATATTACTAATGTAAGTTTTTATTATTTAATTATTATTATTATTATTATTATTTATTAATTTTTTTACTAGAGAATTGGAATAACAGTAATAATTTGGCTGATAAAAACGCACACGTCATTTGATATAAGGTAAGTTTTATAGTCAGAAATGATTTGTGGTCTATAAATGAGAAGAAACTCATGGAGAGAGTCTTTTTCTGTCTCGTTTTTTATCTGTCTAACAGACAGTGAAAGCACAATGACTTCTAACACTGCCCTCTGAGAAAGTCTTGTTTGTGTGGCTTCTCACATTGTTTCTCAAACAACTAGATAGCTATTTTCATATGTGTTACTGGATACAGAAAGTAACCTCGCTTTTACAAATGCACCTGAGGTCATCAAAACATCAAGTCTAAAAATCTTCCCTTGACAAATGCTTTATTCACACTCAACACAAAAGACAACTGAGGTGACTTGTGTGAGGTCCAACAAAGTCATGTAAGCCTATATGCTAAGACACTTCCAAATCATAGTTTGTGCACATCATAGTAGCAGTTTCTCATTCCTTCCAACAAATTGCAAATGCTTTTGGACAAGCATCAATTGCTTTACTACAACTCTCTGCTGTTTTATATCATTATCATTTGCTTATGTCATGTCATTAAAAATTAACTAAACTTGTGAATGCTGAATAGTCATTCCATATAAAACTAATAGCCCTCATTTCATTGCTTGAGTCATTACGTACAAAAATGTTGAACTAGTTGTCAAAATCTGTCAAGCAAATTTGAAAAAATTGTTTAAATCTTTTTTTTTTTTCCAGAAAATGTCTTCTAAATTGAATTGTTTGCACAGTGCTTTGAATACAGTAAATTAGAATTGCAAAGAGCATTTGCGATATAAATGTAAAACATACAGTAATGTCTAACTTTACTGTAGTTTTCAAATGGCTGTGCAAATAGTATACAGTGCTGTCTTGAGCATTTTCAGGAAGTGTCACCAAAATCTGACTTTTTTGCATTGTAAAAAAATTTACAGAGTAAACTGTCATAATGAAAAAATGACAAAGCCATCTTGTTCATAAACAATGGTGTCAGGACTTTTCATTTTGACAACACTGACACTTTCACTGACATTAATACTTGCTTTTGAGCAATGAACTGTCCATTTTGAGCAAGTGACACGCTTTTGCAGGTTATCAACTAGGTTTTGCAGTTTGTACTAATTTTTTTGAGAAACTGTTGTGCAAATTGAAATAGTGTAGTGAGAAATGCACCAAAGTGACTGAAAGAAACTGTAAACGTACTTGCTCAGCATCTAGAGGAGTCATTCACCACCAAGGTAATGGTTTCAATCATGGAAGGTCTAAAAATAGGGGGTTTTGTTGGGCGATTTGCACAAAGAAACCATTCTTAAGGCATGCAAGAAGTGGAGATTACAGCATGCAGTGGTCCAGAAAGCATGAGGTGACAAGCAATGGCAGAGAGTCCTGTGCAAAATTGAACATTTTGGTTCATAAAGACTGCAGCATATCAGGAAAATAACTGATGAGAAGAACACTGATGCCTGACAGCCTAGCAAAATTATGCATCAGTGTGTCAAAGCATTCAAAATTCACATTAACATTTATTCATTTGGCAGATGCTTTTTATCCAAATTGATTTGAGATTCACAAAACGTTTGGCGAAGCAAATAGTTTTCTTACGGGGCCTTTTGCATCTTTTTTGAACCATAACCCACCAACTACTAGGCCCACAGCTATTAAAAATCCCCTGTTGCAAAACTATCTATGAGAAATTCATCTTCATAAACACGGCCCACGGAGGTGACTGATTCTCAGCTCCCTGGAGCAGAAACTTTTGTTGCGAGAGACACATAAATAGTTCAAATGCTATCGTGTGGTAACGCTGCTCTTTGTGTTGTAGTTCAAGCTGTGTTGACAAATGTTTTGTTGGTGTGGTTTTTCTTTTTTTTCTCTGTTGCTCGCTGCTCTCTGTCCTTTGGCATTCAATATCTTTGACCGGGAAACATTTAGCAGTCTAAAGAGGGACAAAAAGCAATGAATGCAGTATATTTTCAGAACTGAAGTCTCTAATGTAGTGCTGAAAGACTCAACAGGAAGTGGAGTGTACGCAACGCTTTTCACATAGCAGATGGAGAGAAGGAAGCTAGGGGCAATTCTAACCTTTTTCTACATAACTCACAAACAACTATAAAGAAAAATGTAAGTACATATGTGTGTGTGTGGATCAGGTATATAGATTATGAGGACAAAATGTCCACACAAAGACAGCAATTTCCAACATTTCTGTCATTGTGGTGGTCCCCATGGATGGATGGATAAATAGATAAACGAGTGAGGTCATACGAGTGAGGTAGTAGGCACTGAGACTGTGTTGGACAGACAGACAGACAGATCTATTTATCTATCTACACAGGCTGCTCATTGCTTTGATTATCAAAGTTGATATTTACTTGTGCATTTGCAAGCCTTTCTAATACAACTGCTTGGAAGATGCTCTGCAGAAAACTAGGATGTTAAAGTCATGCTTTTATAGACAGTTTATTTGTGCACGAGTAAAACCAGGTGCAGAGGAAGTGCGTGTTCAGCTGGGAAGAACACTATCAGCGGCAACCCAAACATATGCTCCTGCATTTGGATCAAATCCCAGTTTGTATTTATCATTTATCACATGAAGACAAATGAGAGGAAAACATCTCAGATTAAATATCGACTTCTGCTTTAAACTCTTGCATGGTCAAATTCATGATATATTATTGTTATTAGTAGTAGTATTGCTTATATGAGAAAGAAAGAAAGAAAGACTGTCATATTATTATTTAAAAGGAAAAAAAGCAGTGTTGGCAGAATGAATGTGGGTGA
>JAUYWG010000031.1:15625558-15651777 GCA_034779775.1 Enteromius afrohamiltoni | reverse complement strand
TTACAGAAATATTACAGCTGTAGATACTATGTAGCAATGTGTACTTACACTGTGGTTACATACTACATACACATCTACTTACTATGGAAGTACACAAAAAGGCATTATTATTATTATTATATTTATTGATTTGATTTTCCCAGATACTTCCCAGAATTAGAATATAGGATTACATGCAGTGTGCACTGTTTTATCATTAGTGTTTTTGTTTTTTTTTCAGTAACCTCTAGAAATAATCATAAAATCACAGCATCACTACAAATGTTCTCAGGATCAGCTTTATACAATATGACTTACTAAAAGATTTAGCGAGTTTGTTCGTTCACATCAAAGAATATTGCCTTCAGACTCGAGTCTACCCGTGGGGCCAACTAGCAGGCAGGGAACTGTGTGTAGTGGACCAAAACAGCTAAATGACTTGTTGTTCTGCCAGTGGACATCAAAAAGTGGGTGCATTAACTCCAAATTGGACAGTTCAGACAGGTTATACACTTCTATTTCTCCATTGTCTCTATTCGATTTTTCAGCGGCAAAAGTAATGTGCTACGCAGAAACAGCTGTTCTATCAAAGATATGGATGGCCAAAGCACGGTCCCATAATGGTGATGTACTTTATGGCCGCAATGAGAGAGCAGAGTGCAAAACAAATGTGGACAGAGAGATCAGAGTGTTGTCTAAATTGGCTCAGTGGGCACTGTTTATACCAAACTTCCAGTCGGCGCTAAAGACGGCGGCGCTAAGACATTTATAACCAGCTCTTAACAAGAACTGCTGGCACATAATGGATCACAGATAACGTAAAAATGCTAATGAACCAATTAGGCTGCATATTTCTCTGGTAATTATGCACTCTGCAGACGAGATCCACTTTTATTAATTAATTAAGCACCCTTCGTTTAAGAATATATTAATATTTTTGGTCATTCGAATAGTGTGAGAAAGCCGTTTATATTTATCAGGCTAACGGTAATAGGTTCTGTTATATCACATACTATATAAAGTGACACAACAAATCCATAATGCTTATATTCATTAATATCAAAATCTATTTGTATTCACCTGGCTGTCTTTACTCGTCATGTAACTTCTTGTGATCATGGGAATGCCTTGTAAATGGGTATTGAACGGCCAATTTGCATATCGACTCGTGTGCGATGCAAACCGGGTAGAAGTAGATACATAAGAACAGAAACTATATTGCGAGGAGCAATGCAATTAAAAAAATATCCAATAAAGATCCCAGGAGGCTGAGCACATATCAGTGGTCTGTTATAAAGATTAAAGTGTGTTGTAGTGAACTGGAATTATGGGTAGGTTCATGTGGGTCAGTCAGGTTTATTGGTTGGCCATGATTCATTCTTTAGGGCAGCAGCTGTTGTTGATGATACTGCCAGGCCGTGGGGAAAGAACAATTTGTGGCCTGGGTACAGAAAGGACACTAGTCGTCTGATCAATGGATGATTGGCCAGACTCTTCAATTCTCATAGCAGATGTCAAGATGTTTCTGTGTTCTTGCTATTACCAGCGTGACATCAAAGTGCCACATTGCGATATTCAGCATTTGAAGTTCGGCTTCAATACTTGTTTTACTTAGTTTAATGGTTTTGTAGATAAAACTGCATATGGATGGAAAAGTGATCAGCTTTAGGAATCATTCAATCTGTCTGTCCATGTATCTAGAGAAAGATACAAGATTATATCCCGCAATTCTGACTTTTTCCATACAATTCTTGGTTTTACAGTAGATAATCAAGATGACTAAGATTATTGCATGTTTTTTGACTGTTAGGGTTACTTACCTATTTATTTATGCATTAATTTATATTAATTTATTTGTATACTTATTTAATAACAGTTCAGTTGAATTGCATAATGCTTCTAGTTTTTTTTTTTTTTTTTTGTATTTCATACAGATGTATAATTTAAAATAATTTTATAGAGATTTAACTTATGAAGGAGAATGAATAACTGCATTATTGCATGATGCAGTAATATAGAGTTTAGAAATACATTTGAAATACATAAAAAACAGTCATCCAGTGTCAAGTTTACGAAATTGTGATTTCTGAAAGTTATAGATATACATTCTATATATATATATATTAAAAAACAAATAAACATGATCTTTACTCATATATCTAATGATTTCTGACTTAAAATAAAAATAAACCCATGCATGCTATTTATGCCTATTGTTTTGTATTGCTGATTCTAGGCCTAGACATTACTATTCAAAAATACCCTGATATGTCTAAAGTGTGTGTTGCCATGGAAACGCTATGCTGGTCTAGAAATCCCCAATAACTTGCTATTTGTGATTCTAATTTGTAAAAAGAAATTGACAAATGATGGTATGGGTAAAATCTGTAGACTAATAATGTTTTTAAATCATCAGTTTACTTCAGTTGTCTCCTATTTTGTTATATAATTGAAAAGGAATCAACTTCTTCTTTTTTTCCTTTTTTGAATCCATTTCTTTGTATTAAACATTTATTGAGAGCTCTTGCTTTTGAACTGTGTTCTGTGAATATTGGCCTGGCGGAACAACTGGTCACGTTAACCTGAGGTTCATTGCAGCTCTCAGAATATCCTCCATTCAGCGGGAATTAATTCGTATTATTTCCATCAATACTATCATTCTCCACAGGTCAAACAGCCTTGTTCTGCTGAGTCATTCCAGTCAGGAACAACATCGGCTCTGAAAAAGACTTTTTGCTATATATTTAAGAGATAAAAGTCTGATACTCTTGAAAGCCAAACAAGCGTCCTTCCAAGAACAACTGATCTTAGCAAAAACATAAAGAAACGGCTAAGAGTAAGCAAGTTTTGGTGCAACTTTTTCTTCCTCCAGTGAAGTAAAGAGAGAGAAAATTATGTGCCGTTTTGCTGTCTGTACTTGAGCGAGATTTATCTTGTGAGCTCTGTAATACCCAATACAGTCCTATTCTGCTTTTCTTTTCAGTACAAAGGACGTTACAGTTGCAGACGTGTATGAGGGAGAGGCAGAAAAAAAGGAAATTTAAAGAGAGAACAAACTCTTTATGTAGGTGTATGATGTTTTCTTCTCTTTGGTCTGCATGTTCTCACTCGTAATATATCAGCAATTAAAGTATGGCTTGAAAACAAGCTATTTTTCATAAGTGACATCTGTATAAAATTTTTTAATAAAAGGCAGCCCTTTGAAAACAAAAGAGCCTGTAGTTAAAATTCTCCATTCAGTACCTCCATCTCTTTCTTTTGCGTCACTGGATCGACTCCAAAGGTTTCTCATTGACAGCAGTGAGGCTATTGGCTGCATCCACATAAAAACGCCAAGGGGTTCCTTTGGCTTCTGCAGTGGGATGCTTCAATATATGATGCCTTGGGAGTGAAAACACTGATCTGATCTCATCTATGTGGTCTGCTCACTTAGTGCTTCCCTTTGCGTTGTTTCCAGCGTCCTCTTGCCCGCACGGCATGACTCAAATAACCAATCATTTTTAGCGACCCAGCTCGGACACCTCCAGTCCGCAGAGTTCGCATGCTTACAAGCGCCACACATGCCTTCCTTTTAGTCTCCGTGCAGAATCAATTGTTCTCGATTAGCGGTCGCTGGAGTGGATAATGAATTAAATCAAATTGGATTCTGCATATCTTGTTGATTCTAGAGGAGCGTTCAGTCTCAGCTTGAGACGATTAAGAATGCCACTTAGCAACAAGAGAAACTATCTCTTCGCCCCAAATCCTGGGCAAAGTTATCATTCGAAAAAGCTTCTTAATAAGTTCTGTGCCGAAGATGAACATCGTCTTGAAGATTGTGGTGAATTAAAAGAGCTGACGGCTTGCACACTGTAGTGCCATATGGCAAAGCATCGCTTGAGTGAACTCACCCCGTCTAGTCTCGAGAGAACAGCGAGTGCAGTCTGTCTAGCCGTGGGCCTCTGAATATGGGAGAGGGAATATGTGGGTGATCCAGCAAATTGATTCATTAGCAATGAAAATGAACCAATAAAACAAACAGTGCATATGTGTAAATTTCCTGGGCTGTACGATTTATATTTTACGTCACCGTATAAGGCATTTTTTGGGTATTTAAGTGATTACAAATATCTGATTATGAATATCTTCTTGTGTAGTTTGAATATTTGCTAACTGATTGGACAATGTGGTCCAAACAACACATACATATGTATGCATTTATTTATTTAGTCGGTTAATTAATTAGTTAGTTATTGGGAAACAATGGAATCCAAAGAGCAATTAACCCCATTGAATTTAATTGCATAGAAAGAGAGAAAAAAATACACATACTACTTGGCTTTTGTATATATTTCAAACTGTGCATTTTTTCCTCGTATTGCTTTGAGGATTAAAAATGTGTTTACCTCTCAATAAATACATACTGGCAAAAAAAAAATTATGTTTTCAGAGTAGCACTCTTTGTAATCATGTGAAAGCGAGTTTATGGGCTGCCGGACCAAATCGGCAAGAATGTGACTGAGAAGGATTTGTGATGCCTTTTTTGCTCTGAAAACCCAGGCTCAGGAAGGATTTTCCTTCATGGACAAGCAACAGAGCGGAAGGTCCACCCAGTGCTCAACATGATAAACAGAACACAGCACTTTTAGCTGTACTGAATTTTAGGTTTTGTGGTATCCTGGTCCTGAAATATTTGTTGTTGCAAGTAACATTATTTTGAAATATTATTACAATTAAGAATAGTCTGGATATATTTTAAAGTGTAATTTATTGTAATGCAAAGCTGAATTGTCAGAATCACTTTAGTTGTCAGTGTCAAAAAATCCTTCAGAAATTAGAAAACACGTTTTGAAACCTTTTACATCAATAATTGTGATGAAAATTGTGAAAAGTCACACTTTCTCTGTCCCACACCATGTCTATAGCATTTGTGCACCATAAGGACGTAGTACAACACATGTAATGTAGAGCCACGTGTAGTTATAGTCCAGTGATTATAACCACATATCTGTATATGTTATTATGGAAAAGGAATTGCTGGGGAATTGAAGGTAGAAGACTTTGTTGACAAATGAAGAAAAATAACACCCTGAGCATCATCAAAATAAGTGTTTTGTGCTTCATAATCTGTGTCTGGACCACCGCCGCTCTTTCCATTGATTGTCTTCAGTGTAGAGGGGGATTCAGAGGCAGGCTATCATTTCTGTTTTTGCTAATTAGTTTTTCTTGGCTTCTGTGTTGTCACGACAAAGTTGTCCTGCATCATTCAGTTTAATCAATGTCATACATTTAATCTCTGGGTACCTCAGAAAGTTTGGAAAATCTGAAACATATTTTTTTTTGTGCAACCTTGTTAGCAAATTTTTACTTTTTTTTATTTTTACTGTGGCAACGTCTCCAAGATTAAAAAAACAAAAAACAAAACCTAGCTGGAAAGCTACCTGAAAAACTATGGATAAGTGTACGTCAGAACAGAAGCTGTTTTACCAAAAGCTGTAATACCAAATATTTATTTGATTTAGTCAATAGAAGTTAACTGATCAATTAAATCTATTAATTGCATTATTTTAAAAGCATCAGCATTTTACAGCATTTTTACACAAGTGTCTAAAACCTTGAACAGTACTCTAGGTAGGTCTTTTTTTTCTTCATCTTGGAGACGTTGCCACAGTTCTTCTGGATTGAGTCTGTCTCAGTTTGTTCTGTTACTTCATGTGATTCCAGACAGACTGGATGATGATCAGATCATATCTCTGTGTGGAGCACTGACTGTTGTCAGACTCCTTGTGCAGACAATAGTCTCACTGCATTATTACAATTAATAACAAAAATAATGTTTTGAAATATAAACTGATATTTCTAACTGACACGCTACCGCAAAAGATAGAAATGACCTACTTTAAACCATTTTTGTTGGTGAAAATACTAGAGGCCTAAGACTTTTGCAAAGTATTGTCCACAGAAGAAAGAAAATCACAGAGGTTTGCAACAACATGAGGGTGAGTAAATAATGATCAGATTTTCATCTTTAGATAACTATCCCATTAACATTTAGTTTGGTCTCTTTAGATTGAGAATTATCTGAAGGTTAAATGTCTTCGGTCACTAAGAAAAAGCAAAAAAACCAATGCAATGAATAGACAAATAGCAAACCATCTAGATTCGGTTGCACTGGTGTGCTGCATCAATTTTATCACTGCATGGTGAACTAGATTAACAGGATGAGAGTCTTTACCGGCACAGCCATTAAATATCTACCGGCAATAAATCTTAACTTAGCATTTGTGTTTATGTTGCATGGGTGGAGGAGGCTTTTAGAAGGACTGGAGGCGACAACAGAGGAAGTCTTCCAGTTCAAAATGGAGGATGGGCAGCCTAATTTGAGAATGGGGATTGGAAATGTAATGGTCTTGTCTTTCGACTTTGCCCCCAGGCCAATACAGAGCCATCTATCCATCGTTCCTCAGAAGACAAATGATCTATGGTACGGGTTAGAGTGGCCACTGCGGTTTCATCAGTGCGACACAATCAACAGGATTGTAGTGGTGCTAGATCAAGTGGAACGCTGCAGTTGAGCAAGACTTATGAGTGTTGGTTAATTTAGAATCAATGGAAGAAACTGTCACATAAGCATCATCTCGCCTCGAGCCCTCACAGTGGTACTCTTATTTTAGATGTGGACCTTCACTGATTCCTCCCGTGAAGGATTCAGATGTTTCAGCAGTAGATTTATCCACCACTGCCATTCTGGCCTGTGACCAAACTCATCTATATCATTCCATGCCACTTTGTCAGGTCAAAGCAAGGACAGAAAGGAATAGTTCAAGTAAACCTTTGGTTTTTGTTGATGTCCAAGTGTACTGAACTAGTGTTGAAAAGTGAAGCCAGAATGTTTTGATATCCCCGAGGTGACTGTATAAACCCTCTCCACTAGATAATCAAATTACACTTCACATTTTTTTTTTTTTCCAAAGATATTATTTTAGCGTGCTGATGCATCTTCAAGTGTTCATTTTTCAAAAAGGCAAAAAGCCAATACTTTTTTTTTTAAATAGAACATAGAGAACATAATAAATGTTTAAATAGAGAAAAATTAGACATTTAATCGCTAAACAAGCTTATTTACAATTTGATGTCTACTACATCAAATGTTGGTGTAGAAAAGTTGGTAAAAAGTTGGCAAGGGGGCAAAGAAGGGCTGAAAAAGCAAGACATTGCTGGGAGAATATCTAGCAACTAATTAAGTTAATTGACATCAGGTCTTTAACTTGATCAGCTATAAAAGGAATGTCTTAGGTGTCCTATTTTAGGGAAGGCGTTGTGTATTTCAGCAGGTCAATGCAAAACCACATACTACAGACAGCTATTACAGCAGCATGGCTTCATAGTAGAGAAGCGTGTAGTCCAGATCATTCACAGAAAAATATGTCAAAGACGAGCACTAACTCTTCAGCAGCTGGAAGCCTGTAACAAGCAAGGGCCCTATTTTAACAATCAAAGTGCATGGTCTAAAGTGGAGACCAAACACATCTGCTCATGCACGAGCAAATAGGTTCAGTAGTCTAATTCATATACACATTGACTATCTATAATGACATGTATGACATGACAGAAGAACATGACAAAAACAAACAAACTAAGACGAATTAATAGAGTGATGCTTGTATGAGGAACAAACCAAAAACTCATGCAAACTTCAACATTTGAAGTGGATCAAAGAAAAAAAGGCATTTTGATTTTATGATTCATGATTTTGATTCATGATTTGATGAAAGGTTTGATCCACTTGGCAAATGATCCAAAATGGCAAAAGCACATAAAATTACAAAACCCCTAAACTTAATTTAAAATTAAAATCTAAAATAAAATGCACTGTTTTGGGCCATGCCCTTAGCTAGCTATGATGTTACCAAGGTCTGACCTCTGGAAATGTTTAACATTCAAAAAGAAAATGTATTCTATGAATGACTAATTTCCTAATCCTAATGAATGACTAATTCTCATATAGTATATGTGTATAATTAAGTTTAGACAGTTTAGAGTCTGTTGTATGAAAATCACTGCAAGATGTGAAAGAGGCTTATGTATATATGTATTTAATGTTATATATATATATATGTGTGTATATATATGTTTGCATAGCAATATCTGGCAACACTGATCATTGGCACCTCATTGACTATAAAAAAAAGTCATGTCAGGTAAATGCTGACAAGATACCACATTCGGTAAAGCAAAAGCAAACACAAACAAAAACATATTATATGCTATATATATTTATATATTAGGGGTGGCACAGTTCACAAAACCCACGGTTCAGTTTGTATCACGGTTTTAGGGTCACAGTTTTCAGTTCTGTACGGTTCTTGTTATTTTTTCTTTTAATCTTTAAAACTCCAGAAATGTACTTCAGAATACGATATATGGCTTAATTATCCACAATTTAGGATACAGTATTAAAAAAGTTATATCATGTAATCATTCATAAACTGAATTGGACGCGTGTTGCACAATACTTGCATACAGTCGCAGTTCTATCTATTTTTTTATTTCTGCTGTCATCATAGGTAATAGAGCGCGGATCGAGACGCATTTTTCTGTCCGAGCCCGGCCCGCGTCCGTAATCTGTAATCTATTTTTTTTTTTTTTTCATACTAATCACACATGCACTTTTTTTGTGTGGAAAGCCAGCTTTTATTAAGCAACTATAGGAAGACGTTCAGAAATGTCAAGAGATGAGAGCATCAGCACACACGGGGCAAAAAGCGCTTATGTGACCGAGCCCATCCTCTAATAGGTAACATGAAATCCAAAATGTTCCCACACACCAGATTTATACAACGCTGGCGCATCCTCCAACTCCGGGCAGCCTTCCTTTTCTCTCCCACTTGCCATTTCTACACATACAGTATTGTGACCTGCAGCACTCACTCCAAACCGTAAACACCTCAATTCTTTCACGCGAAAGGGAAACACACTGACGTCACATACGGGGCACGAGGCTACATTGCGCATGTCATGAACTGTCATGACATATGTGTGTGTGTGTGTGTGTGTGTGTGATATCTGCCAGACCAGATAAGTTATCAAAAACAGAAGCATTTAACACTAGTCTAGACATATCTGTAGGTTAGAGAATGGATAATAAACAGCTGATAAATGTTCCGTCCCCAAATATACAGTATAAACTAATTACAGTGCACTAAATGTGGTATAATTTAAGAATGTTCATCCCTCCAAAACAGAGAAAACATCTTTCACAAACATCTACATATCTGTCTCTTTAAACTGTATATAGCGTAATGAGTTGTATTTGTATTGTAATGAGTGCGTACACTCTGCTTATTACACACACAGCTGCACACAAACATGCTAAATACGTAAAATACAATTATTACAATGTAAAAGGTTATTATTGTGTATATATGACTTTGTATATATAAAAATGGCTAGGCCTACATGTCATAATGCTAGTCATTGCATCGTGCGATTTGCATGTTTCATAGCTACCTACCTATTTGCTTGCGCTAGAGTAGATATATTTTCTCTCTGAAGGCAAATTCCGCCATGTAAATAGAGAATCTGCAAGAATTACGATAATTTCCAGGTCCAAGATTCAGAAACAATTGAAATTAGCTTTTCTTACTAGTTTAGCATATAGCCATCTATAATTGCGGGATTGGCATTTGGATGAACCTTTCCTTTTGTAAAGCAATCCAGAGAGTTCAAGTCAATTCCTTTTAGAACGGTTTCCACTCTGCATGCCGAATAAGAGCATCATTGACAGTTCAAATGAATAATTCATCCTTTATTTGCCGCCACAGCAAAATGCTAAATGCTTGCCTTTTTTTTTTTTTTTTATCTTTTGCTACTTTTTTGTCAACTCCTACACGACTCAGTCATCATTCAGAAACAGGAAATAAACAGGCAGGAAAGCGACATGCCAAATACTCGCCAATGGAACATCTGGGTGTCTGTGAATGCTGTTATACGCTTTCTCTTGTCCCTCGAGTCGGAAAATGAAAGACGACATGCGGAGGGGTTGACAGGTAAAGTGATTGCCCCCTGTTGAGAGGTTGGCAGCATCACTCTCTATACTTCTCTCCTATCTGCTTCCTTTTCCTTGAGCCGTCGTCTCAAAAGTGGCCCCTCGTGGGGCCCCAAAAACACAGAGAGAGGGAAACAAACAAACAAACACTAAGAATAATCGGTGAGAGGGGCTGTTTCTATTGGCTTTAGATGACCGTTCAACAGGTCACGCAGTAACGAAAATGATCTTGGACATCACAGCTGATGTTGTTTGTGATGGTTTTGACAGATGTAGCAATGGCATTTAATATTTCTCCCTTTCTTTTTCTTCTTCTCCAGCTGGCGGGCACTGAAGGCAGAGAAAGGAAAAGCACTTAAATGTTGGATTCAAACCAGCATGTTTGACACCTTTTATGAATGCACTGACACAGTCAGACCTCTTTTTATGTGACACCTTTATCATTTTGAATGGCAAATCTAAATATGGAGGGTTGCAGCATTCAATGGCTGACAGAGAACATTCTCTTTGGCTTGCTAAAAGCTGTCTCAATGCAGCTGACAGCTGGAGAGGAAAGTGAAAAAGCTTCACTGCTGCTTCAAACATAGGTAAATATGACAAATGGCAAATAATGGCCTCCAAAATATTTTGGAATTATCCACTTCGTCTGAATCTGAAATAGAGCCTAAAGCTTACTGTGGTTAAAGGCACATAAGAAAAGTAAAAGCCTTACTTAAAGATATATGAGCCACGTTATATGGAAATTTACTTTAAAAGTCCTTTTCTAATGTATTAAAGGCATCAATCTTATTTCCGTTTCATTTGACATTTTAAAATGGCCATCTGCCTCAGTATATCCTATGCCACAAAGATGTTTTTTTTCTTTCTTTTTCAGGATGTGCTGCATGCAGGACTGTGGGAACAATTTTGAAAAATGAAAAATGAGGAGGATACATAATAAATCTCATAAGCTTATATCATGAAAAGTAAGTAGGTGCCATAACTTTTGCACAGTCATCCTAACTGAGTTCTTGGAGGAAATGGAAATGGGCACAAGCTCTAAGGTTTCAATTGATAGTCTTCTGCTTGGTCAAGTATCTAAGAGGACGTTTCCACAAAAAAAAACGTCCACTGTCAGTGACGACTTCTGAAAATAGGTTTTAAAGTGCAAGATCTTGACTATCAATTTGGGAGACATTTTACCTTCACTTAAATGTACAGGTTAGATACAAATCACTCGCATTGTGTTCTTTTTCCACATTTCCAGGACTAGTATCTCATTAAATCTATGAGAGAATAGATCTCTTAGGGGGAAAGAAATCTTAGGGGGATTTCCATAGCTCACCGAATCCACCTACAGAAAGAAGGTGATTCAAACAGGTGGAAGATGAGTCACCTCTAATGTCTAATAAAATACTAGCTGACAGCGGAAGGTTACTCTTTAAACCACAAACAATAAACCAATATAAACTCTTTAAGATCCACAAAGAGATCACCCGCCGCAAATGGGGCCACATTGCTGCAATTACGACTGTACATCAAGACAGCTTATGAACCCTAGGTAATGACTCAGGCACTTATCTGCTGTCTCCTAGTCTCCTAATACATTGTTTATTGGCGTACCACACAGCCCTAATTAAACACAAGAGCTCCTCTGGTGAGTTAAGGGGAAAAAAATCAGAGAAGCATCAGAGCTTCGAACGGTAATTAACCTAAAAATCGAGGCTTTATAAGAGACTTGCTTAATGAAGTGCCGTTTCTTTAAAGAAACAAAACTCTGTTTGCTAACATTGAGGGTTCAATGTTACACTGACATTTTTAATTGTAACTCTGCTGACGTGCGAGATAGGGAAAGAAAAGTTGTTAGAAAAAGGAAGTGGCCCAAGAATGACAGATAAGCAGAGAGACTAAGAGCAATTATTTGATTCATGTTTCTTTGTGTTTCTTTGAGGCGACGGCGAGCCAAACTGAGCTGTCAAATGTTGGCATTTGCTTTGCTTGTATGAAAATAGTTTGTAATGATAATGGTGAAATAACTAGGCTTGACAAAGACAGATTGTGTTGTGTGTGTGTTTGTGTATATATATGCAAATAATCAATTAAAAAAAAACATTTTATAGGTACTGTATGCCGATTTTTTACTCTTCTAAAGCCAAAAAAACCCATACATTTTTAGGAAAGCTGTTTCTTTGAAAAATAATGCTATAGCTGGTAATTCTACTCTGAAATGTACATTTCAGGAAGAATCTGGGCTGGAATTGCAGTACCCATTTTAACGGTTTTATTTTATATTATTCAAATATTACTGTACATACTGCACCTTTAATCTGTTTGATCCTGCCCACTTTCAGTTGCCAGAAAAAAACAGTGTATTGCTGTCAAGGAATCATGTTACATATTTCATCATACATACTTCTCTGAAATAATTCTATAGCCAGTAGTTCTACTCTGAAATGTGCATTTCGGGGTGGAACGCCATTGTTTGTGCACTGTTAAAAATGTCTGTAGAAATTGCAGTATTACTGACAGCTGGTTGCCAGTAGCTTAGTGTAAATTTAAATGTAGTTGAAATCCAATTTCTGGAGGAAGTGCGAACGAATTCATCTGGCACCAATCAGATCCGCTTTCATCGTAAGCCAATCCATCTCTTCCTTAGTGTCACTACTTCCTCCGGGGGGCAGACGGAGATCGAGCCGGACACAGAACCTTTAAACCCCGCCTAGGGTTCAAGCCGCTTGGGTTCGAGGTCTGCCGATTCTTCCGGCTCGCTCCCAGGGCAGCATGCCAAATTGGCGTGAACTCGTGAACCTAGTTTTTTTTAATCTTTACAGGGAAAAAATGTAAATAAAATAACAGCCTCATGTAAACAATTTTTGGGAAGTTGGTGAGGATTTCTGGTTCCCAGATTGCTTTGTATGAGGATGTTTTTAATAGTTTTATTCTGTAAAGATATAAGAGTTTTTTATGTTTAATGTTCATTTTTATTTAAACAAACGTTTGCCAATAAATTTGATATATATAAATCTACAGTAAGTTGCTGGCAACCAGCTGCATAAGTACAGCATTTTTTTTTTTTTTTTTTACAGCTGTCAATCTTACATATTGCACCTTTAACCAAATCAGTATATTAGGATGATTTCCAAAATCATGGCGTTATTGTTTTAACTATATTACTATATTTTTGATCAAATAGACATAGATGCCGTCTATGACTTAAATGTATAGCAAATTCCAATATAGCTTATATAGTAAGCTTCCTTGCAATATAGTGCCTACTTAGTAAGTTGCCTTTAAGTAAAGGAAGGATTGAAGTAATGAAGTAACCTGTTTACAGCTGATTTTGGTAGAGTTTGACATTAGAAATCACACTCTTTAGTTACAACTCACAAATAATGATTAAAGTAGTACATTGGACTTTGTCACTACTTTTTTTTTTTTTTAATGAAAGGAAATGTAAGTATATTCAGTCAACATTTCTTTTTTTCTTTGGACTATGATGGCTTTCAGAGCACACAGCCATCATACAGCAGTCACTGTCAGTGTGAAATGGATGGAGAGCATTTAGCTTCACAAGGAAAAGCAGACTTTTTTTTTTTTTTAAATCCCCCTTGAGCAGCAGGACAATATGAGACGCATTTTAACATGGAGGTCTCATTAGAAGTATTCTCTAAAATGCTCAACATCCATCATACAGAAGAGCAGAAAAGACAGACAGTTCACTCTTTTCCAGAAGCTTGGTAAATAAAGACTTGGTCATTGATTCATACATCTTTGTTTTTTCATACAGACAGCGGTGTTTGTCTCCTGGGTGCCAGACGTTTGATGGTTGTTGTAGAGCCGTAATTGGTCAGCATGTGGCATTTATCCTATTATCCTTTCAACACAGGTTCAATAATTTTTAAACAAGCTGTTGTGGCACAAATGTGTATCGTTCCAGTTGAGTGTTGATCGATATGTCAGTGTTGTCTAAAAATGCACCATTACTTTGTGTGTATGTATGCCTTTGGGGTGTGTAACACTGATTGGAAACCCTGGATGGATGGTGGTCATCTCAGTGCTGATATGAGGCTCCCACTGTTTGGGGAAGTAAAATTTAACTATAATATCTCCATTATTCCTCCTAGACAGGAATAAAAATGATACCTTTTGCTTGGCTTTTTCTCCTACAAGAAAAGGCAAACATTGACAAAACATGCTGCTATACATTTTTGCAAAACTTTAAAATGTACTGCAGTATTGAGCTGAAATAAACATTGCAGTTACACACCAACAACATTTATTATAAATAATACTGTGACCTCAAAACATGTTTATCATTGTGTATTATTTGTAAACAAATCCTTTTATGTTTGTTTCACACACTTGCAAAAACAGAACAAATCTCTCACTGGGGCTGAACACTTTCAAAAGATACTAATATGTACCATTATATACATATAAAGGTACTTTGCACACTTTAGGGGTGTACATTTTAAAAAGGTACCACCCCATTGACTTCTTTGGTACCCTCTTTATTCTGAGAGTATAAGGCCAGCTCCATATGTACGTAGTAAACTTGTTCAACAGCCCACATGGTACAGGAATGAACATTCAGACAAAAAAAAAAAAAAAAAGTCTAGGCATTGTTGCTTCAATAAATACATTTTTGTGTCATGTTTTCTTTTGTCAGCACTGTCAGTTAGGTTTAGTGTAGGTTGGTAGTGGTTGCATTGTTATTAAATAAACACAGTCTCTCTCCAACTCATCACATTTTTTTTTACGTTTGGGCAAAACAGTTTTGCGTCGTTTTTCGATGCTCACCCCTTTTCAGCCACTTTTCGATGTGAGGGGTCCTCCATTGTTTTAAATAGGAAATCCTTTGTGTCAACATGCCGCCACAATATTTTTATTTTTTATCATCATAATTCAAAGATATATTGGGTATAAACATTGGCATCATTGCATATATGTAGGGGTGTGGTTTTTCAATGTAAACAGTCAAAACAGTTTGATTTAAAATTATATTATTTACACATTTATGAGCATATAACCTAAACCCTGCCCCTAAACACAAGATATAGCCGGCAGATACAAGCACCGTCATCATTTTATTTAAAGATATTAATATTCCATGTCTTCTGATGCAAAACGATTGATTTGTGAGAGGAATAGACGCGGTCTCCGTCTTCCGTGTACTTCCCGTCTGTGAGCGATTACGAAAAATGCACTTCAAGAATCCTTACGTCAACGCTGGTTGTGAAATGTCATTGGCTCTCGGTGTCTCGTAATCAATTGCGTCATGCTACCAGACGCGAGTATGTTTTCTGAATGAGATGACAGCGTGTGAACGGAGCGGGATCGTTTTTAGTGATTAAACCTTGTGTTTTACTCTCTTCACATAAAGACTTTGTATGGCTTCAGAAGACTTGGAATGTGACGTGACTTGTTTGTAATGTATTTATTCTGCTTGTCTATGATACGTTAATATGTGCAATAAATACCTGTACAGTAACTGCATTTGTGTGTGTGTGTTTATATTATTCAGAGGTGGTTAGGTTTAGGGTAGGGGTGGGGTTTGGCGCTCCAATAAAACAAAAAATATATATAATAAATTTATATATGCATGCAAACCATTACATTAAGCCAAACACCTGAAAACAACGGCGGACCCCTCGCGTCGAAAAGTGACTGAAAAGGGGTACATTGAGCGTCGAAACACGACGCAAAACTATTTTGACCAAGCGTCACATTGTGAGACTGTGTTGATTAAATGCTATACAGCAGTATCCTTTGAGCACATTTCATTTCCAATCTGCCATGATACAGACAACAATCAACTTAAAACACTGGCAAATTCACATGGATTTATTTTTGGTGAAATCAAAAAAGCTTTAAACACCACTCTCTGGACATTTTACTTCAAAGTGCTGCAAAATGTGAAAGAAACAGCATAATATAATTTTGCAAGCATGTCACCACTGGCACATCTTTCCAGTGTGTCTGTGTTAGAAAATACCCTAATAAGAATTTCAGAAGAGATCACAACAGTGACACGAAATTAGTCTCAACATACTGTGAACCCAAGCTCAAATGTTTAGAAATGCTATCCACATTAATTTTAAAGCTTTGTATTTTTTTTACTGTGTATACATAATTGTGTCATTTGCATTCATGTTCAGTTCTCCCAAGAATTTAGAAACATCTGAGAGAAAGTTTTTAAATAATACATTAAGTACCCTGAGCTATGGAACAGCAACTTCAAATTTCTTCTGGGATTACCCGATCAAGGTAGTTTATCATAATTGTAGCTGTGTGACAAAAAAGAAATAGAAGCGTCACCATTTCCATGCTGACATCCACTTCATCTTCAGATCACAAATGAACAGTTCACTTCTTACTAATCATTATGCAAAGTGAGAAACCTTAAAGGTCTGCTGGACAAGTGTGAGCCCCATTGGGCAGCCTTTCTATTGAACACCCTTTTAGGTCAAGCGTTTCTATCGAGAGTGAAGTAATGCACACAAACAAGGAGATGAAAGGTTGGTTCATTCGTCTAATAAGTGTTAGGTCTTTACTAAAGCACAAGCTGAAATCATCTTCTGGCATGCTATGAGACTCTTCCATATGATGTGAGCCTGTGAGCCATTTCTTTCACTGCTAATGTGATGCCGCTAAAGTGAGTTTGTTTCAAAATAAAATTGAAAAGCATCTGGTAAATGACTGCTTACTTACTAGAGGACATCTGGCATATGTTTTGGGGAAACCGGTCTCCTGAAGAGCTCAACAGTAGGGTTCTCAAAGAAGAAATGACAGAATCTCTAAGCGAAATTGATTTAGCGTTACACAAAGCTTAAGTGCTATGTTGTCAGACCATCTCAAAACATGATGCACCAATCAGCAAAGTTGGACTTACCGTGGAAAATTTAGGATTTGTATGAACCGTAGAAAGCACGGCTAGGGTAGATCGACATCCATCAAACCTCTCATCACAAACTTGAAAAGTTTTCTATACCAGCTTATTGAATTTTCTTGGTAGCTTTTAATCTTTGATAGTCTGTTGGTTCTTTCCAAATTGAACTTTAGGATCCCTTGTGGCTTTTTTAAATGGGTTCTGTATGAACTCTCTCATGATGAAATCACTTGTCCGTTGCATCGCAGAATGACTCATTCTGTCACAAGTTCCCCTCGAGAAAAGATTGGTTAGTCTAATAATGCTGTTTGGTCAGTCTATATGCCTTACATGGTTATACTAAATATAAGTTATTGTTGGAAATGTTGACTGTGGGCATGTTTTGTTTCCATTGTGTCGATGTGTGTTTTTCCCTAGTTCATTTTAGAAGTCAAATATAGCTGGATATGCTGAAATTTGCAAGTGAAGTTGCTCTGAGACCCTAAAACCTGCAATTCTGAGTGTTGCTTTACAATTCAGATTTGCTGTTTTCCTTTCCTCCCTGCTGTGTTGATCTTGTGGGTGTCTTTCTGTGTATTTGACCTTTCTTTTGCTTGGACTGCTCCTCATAAAATCACAGACATTTGGCTGTTTGAAGCAGTACTGCTTCAAAAGTGGACTTTTCTGAAAGTCTCCAAAGTAACAGATAATTTAGTCAGATGAAATTGATCATTCTGAATCTGCCATTTCTCTCAAGCTGCACTAAATAACAAAGGAAAGCACGTTTCTGTTGCATTGCAGAGTTTTGGTTGACAAATGCTTTGTGAACTGATGCTTCGTGAATCATTTGTATCACAAGACTTTAAGAAATGGCTTAAAGGTGAGAATGCTGTAATCAATAATTAATCATATTTTAACATTCTTATGGAAGATTACTAATATTATTAAGAATTAATTATTTTTATTCAATATATTATTCTGATTACAATTTATAATCATTGTCTTACCTGTCAATAAATTATTGCATTTTAAGTTAATTGTTTTCAATAATTTCTTAATTTTAATAATTACATTTTTTGTGTTATTTATTGTTATAACATTTCGTTTCTGTTTAAATAAATGCAGTCTTCATGGACACGAGACTTCTGGTATGGTAGCGTGTTAGCTATTAATAGTTCTGCATATTGTTGGGCTTATGCCATTCATAGTATGGTTTTTACATTGCAGATTAGTCTTGTACCCTTGAAAAAAAACTGTCATTGTACTGGGTTGCAATGTGATGCCCAGTGTAAAATTGGGATCCTAAAGCTAAAACCAGCTGAGACCCACTGATCAAAACACAGGTCAATTCACTCATCCAACAGTGCATGTTTTCCAGATGGTCGCCCACCTAGTTATCGGAAAACTCCCAATTGTAGCAGAGGAAGTCGTTTTGGCTTGTGTTGAGAAACAGGATTTGCAGGGGGAAAAAATTAGAAGAGATGAAGGAAGATCACGGAGGTGATGCTGAAAGAGAGAGTGATGTGTTGGCAAAGCTCTCAGCAACCCCCCGTCTGGACTTACGTGCGTGTGCGCTTGCGCATGCGCCGGCAACCTTCCTACACACTCTTGCAAGTCTGTCGCTATCTTTTTATCTCTCTCTCTCTCTCTCGTTCTGTCTGAACAAGGGATGCGCTCTACCAATCTCTCTCGCCTTCACATTTCCTCCCTCTCCATCACAGACTCTTCCCTTCTATCATCGTGTCTGTCTGTCTCCGCATCATGCGGCAATGACAATCCCGTACTAATTAGCCCAGTGCAAGAGTCTGTCAGTCCGACTGTGTCGCGTTTACGTGAGCGAGCACTAGTAATGGCAAAGTCAGCAAAGTTCCTCGGCATCGAGCCCAGGGGGAAACGCACTGCCCTCCGGTCCGGTCCGGCCCCCCGCCGTCGAGAACGTAAAAAGAATCACAAGCCCGTTAAATTTTTCTTCTTCCCGTTATTAACGGGTGACTTGCGTGATGAATTGTGCCGAGAAGACACTGACAGCTCACCTGTAGCCCGCACTCGGCCGGCGTTGCATTTAAAGCACGGGACTGCGCAAATGACGCACACGGGCGCGCTCTTCTGATGAATAATGATTGACTGCCTCTGAAAGATCTGCGTCAGTTGTAGCTGCAGCTTTCTGAACTGTGCCGCAGGCAATTACTTTGTTTTATATTAAAAAAAAAAAAAAGGAGAAGGAGGAGGGAGAAGAGAGCGGGAGCTCGGAAAAGATCACAGTGCCATCTTGTGGACGCTGTCGGTGGAGGAAGTTGTTGTTTACAGGAAAGGTAATTAAATTACCCCATTAACTCAGCTTGAGTTTTTCGGGGGGAAAAAACAGTGTGTGGGAGGTAACTGAAGCAAGGTTAGCTATAAAACATGTCTATATTCGTATACTGCCAGCAGTCGGGTAACTACTTTATTTCACAATTTATCAGAGCAGAAGTTGTTCCACTGAGACTCACAATCTTCCGAAGGTTAATGAGGGAGACCCTGACTATATTTTCCCATAACAGGCCTGAGGCAGAATGCACCTTATCGTTAAGCGCTTTGCCATCACAAGTATGAGTTGAATGAATGTATTTTCAAATATTAAAAGAGTTTTGTAATATAATTTCACAATATTATGATTTTACTTTAATTCGATCAAATAAATCAGCTTTGGTGAGCACAAGAGACTTCTTATGAAACCTTAATGGTAGAGTATGTAACATTAATAGTTTAGCATATTATTAGGTAGTTTTGTTGTTTTAGATGTTTATTGTTGTTTAGCTTTGTACAGAAATAAAGGTTCAAAAGCTGTCACTGGGGCAGTACTTTTTCAAAGTTACTAATTTGTACAATTTAGATACTAATATGAATACTTTAGGTATTTATACGTACGTATATGTATGTAGGTATCTGACACTTTATTGGGTCACCACTAGATGTCTAGTGTATAACTGGGATCAAAACCAGCACACATGCATTGATCTAAAATACACATAAAATCAAGTTTTTATCCATGCAACAGTTCAGTCAGTCTTCATGTAATTTTCCGGTTTGTACTGCATAAGATGTAGAGCGTAAGATAAAATGCCACAGCATTGCAGATTTTATCCAGAAATCAATCAGGGATCCCTTTATGGATTTCCCTGCTCCTGCTTTTAAAACATTCATCTTTGTGTTGGCTGGGATGGCATGAGCTAAAAATACCCCGCTTTAGGTTTAGAGGCCAACAATGCAGGGTTGGAAATCTTCTTGCACCGCGATCAATAGGTAAGGGTTTCCTGTCAAGTGCACCGGCAGCCTCTTTAGTCATTCAAGCCCTTTCAAATGGCTCCTGAGTTCACACTGGAATCTTTGTGTCCCACCAATTTCTAATTTCACAATGTTTTGGTAGGAGGATTAGCCATGCCGCCATGGAGCACTATTTCTTTGGAGTCGGAAGAAGGGGGCTCAGGGAGAAAGAAAAAGAGTAAATCTGTTTCCGTAAGGGAAAGGTTTTGAAAAATGCAATTTATTCCTCTTGCTTTGAGGCCTGATTTATTTCATATCACGGTCTAAGCCGCAAACCAGAGAACTTACCTGGCCGGTTGAGAGAAGGTGAATTGGAAAAGCTTATCTTCGAGGTGCACTTACTCCCAAGTTGGGGTGTTTTTAAGACCGATTACGGCATTTGCCGAATGTGAATATGAGATGAGTAGTTGTGCATGAGTCAGCACATATTTCAATGCTACTTTTAGAAAATGTGGGGCTGGGAGCTGCAGAGAACAGGTATTGTGTTCATGGACTACCATCGTGTTCACCAGTGGGGAGCAATAAACATACATTTACAAAAGCGTTGTTGAAGTGCCGTGGTACAACGATAGTATCGGACGCTAATCCTGAGGTGCTTTGATTGCGGTATTCATATGGGTGAATCTCACAAAACCTGTCACTTTTCACTATAAATGTTAGTTATCATTTTGTGGCAAACACAGCATATCTAAAATTAAATATAAATGAATATGCTTAGTATACGGTTTATATATACATGCATATATATATTATTTGCTTTCTTTTTTTTCCCTAAATACAAACATTTATTTATTTTACAAATGTATTTAATGGTGTGTATGCTGTTTATATATATATATATATATACAGTATATTCATAACAAAATGAAATGTTTCTTGATCACCACACCAGCATATTAGAAAGAGCGGGTCCCCAAAAAATGTTATGGGGTTAAAAATGTGACATGGATTGTTTGTGTGTCTGTGAGAGAGAAATTCTTCCTATTATTACAAGGTTTAAATATGGTACTCAAAGGTAGGTCAGTTGAAATGTATGTTGAAAATACATAAGCCATTGCAGTACTAAGATGCTTTTCTGTAAATGAATGCAACCAGGGCAAACCGAGTGCTATATTTAATTCCCAAATGCACAGGTTTTACCATCTTAAGGTTTAGCTGTTATTTCTGACCTGCGAGCAGCCTTCTGGCACCTAGTGAATTCCTCTCCAGACTTAGATCAGCTCTCATTCTGATGCTGCATGTGTTCATGCTGTGTTCATGCAAAAATAAAGTTGCTAGGTTCATATAGATAAGCAGCCGATTTGGTTTGAAGACTTGCCTAATTATTTAACATGAATGAGTTAATGTGTTTGCGCATAGAAGGTGTCAGCTACTTAGATGAATGGACACGATATTAGCATTGACACCAGACAGTTGCTATCAGTGTTCCTCTATTTCTTTCACAGTCACTTCCTAAGGGTGTGAGAATGATATGTCATCTTCATAAGGCATCAGATATGAAAATCTAGGCAGACATAATCTCTAATAAAAGTCGCAGCACTTTGCAAACACATTTTTCATATACGTCTCAGCGCTCCGTTGATTTCATGGCTTTGGTAGTACTTTTCATTCAGTTTGTCTTGCGCTGGTGTTTTGGTCTGAGGAGATTGCTGAACCCAAGCAGAAGTCAAAAGAAATGAATGGACCTCTAGCTTGTGAAATATTCATGTACAATACACCCCCAAAACTCCTCTCTGCTATTTTCAGAGAAAAAAAAAAAAACAATGTTCCTCGCTTTTTACTTCATGGCATAGGACGTAAATGAATAGCTCACCCCCAAAAAAATGACAAACGGCTAAAAAAGGTTACTCACCCTCAGGCCATCCAGAATGTAGATGAGTTTGTCTCTTCGTGGAAGCAGATTTTGAGAAATGTAGCATTCCATCACTTGCTCAGCAATTGATCCTCTGCAGTGAATGGGTGCCGTCAGAATAAGAGTCCAAACACCTGATAAAAACAAGTAATCCATAGCACTGCAGTCCATCAATTAAAGATTTATGAAGTGAAAAGCTGCTTGTTTGTCAAAAAACAAATCTATCACTTTTTTAGCTTTTGGACTCTCATTCTGACAGCACATATTCACTGTCGGAGATCTATGGGAGAGCAACTGATGGAATGCTACAGTTCTCAAAATCTGTTTTGATTAAGAAACAAACTATGTGTGAGATCTATGTGTGTGTGGGCTTGTTTAGCAATACTTGTTAGGACCAGATGTCCCTACAAGGACAGTTATACCTGACATTTTTGACTTTGAGGACATTTGGCCGGTCCTCACAGCAAAACAAGCGTGTGTGTATGTTGGTGTGGGAACGTTTTGTATAAACAAACAATTAATCTCTGAAATGCTAATTCTGCCACACAACACAGACAGTTTTTATGCTACTTCTCTAGAGAAATAAACTCAAACTTGTAGGATTTTGTCTTTCATGGAAGAAAGAAAAGATTAGTTTGGCAACGGCAAACGATTACTGAATCGTTTTTTGGGTGAAGTGTAATTTTAATAGCCTTTTCAGGGCCAGAAATGAAGGGTATTGCACACAAACACACACCGTTTTGCTCATACAATATCACAGTACACAAGTTGTAAATATAAGGTCTGTAGAGAGCCAAAACAATCCGTTGAGGAGGCAGTCAAGGAGTCCGACTCATTTTTGCTGCCGTCTGCGGGGAGTTGAAAGGGATGAGCAAGTAAAAATCACCAGCCGTTCTTTGCATAATTCAAGCACCCTGCAAAAAATGAATTAATGATCTCATCAGAGTGCTATTGTGTATACTAACTGTGTAAAATAAGCCCAAGCAATTCGTCTGCAAATGCAGTGCGAGTGCTTATTGTAACATGACACTGGTAATTAAAGGTTTGTGTGACAGTACATTGTAGAACAATGCGCACTTCCACAGCTAGTGGGTACGAACAACAGCACAATCCTAATAGCCAGCTTACGTTGCCTAGATACAGTTGCTGTAATTGTCACAGATGCATGGTTTTACTGTGAAAGCTAATTATGTTTTGTTTTTGTTTGGCTTTTTTTAAAACTGCTATGCATTTGCCACCCCCGAACTTCACGTTTTCTCTGACACCTTGGCCACCCACATCCACAAACGCGTTGGATTCGTTTTACACGAACGGGGCTGAATAAAATGAGAGATAGTATTTAGTGGTGGTGGGTCGTGATTTAAAAATGGGTCACATGTCCTTTAAGGTCATGGCTGGCATGGAGAAAGCAATGCCAAATACAAATAATCATCTCAAACTATAGCTAGGGCAGCAAAATAAAAAGCTTTTCATCCACTCAGTCCATGCAAAAATTATTTGCTTTGACATGAATTTTATCCATTTAAGCAAATCATGTCATTAATTTAGCATTTTAATTGTGGGCCCCGTGCAGCCATGTCAATATCATACGGTATAATTTTAATAACATATAAATATAAAAATTGTGGGTCAGTAAGATATTACTTGCATTCATCAAGAATGCATTAAATCAATAATAATAATAATTTAAAAAAATATTTTTTTTCAAACACAAAACATATTTTAAATTATGGTATTTCGCAATATTACAGTTTTTCTGCATTTTTGAACAAATAAATACTATGGTCTACATTAGAGACTTCTTTCAAAAACAATAAAATATATTTTAAACGGTCCTGTAATGTGATAATATAAGTATATTCAAATGTTTGATTTTAAGTATAAAGCCATTAGACAATTACTTGATTAGACAAGCTTTTCATTATAAATATCATTCTTTATCACAAGTGTCTTGAATATCACAATTATGATGGTCTAAAAGATGTTTCTTGCACGTCAGCGCCACTGCAAGTACTTAAAATTCATATTTGTCATAATTCATTAGCCGTTTAATTGGTGATGCGGTGGATGTCTGCATGAACAATCATACAGCAAACATCAGCAAAGCCGAGTTCTGTAGATCATCAATCTACTCCAGCGCAGTTCTGTCACCTTAGTTCAAAGCATTTATATGTGCGAGCGTCTTCCCTTACTTGATACGATACAGACAGCCCTGAATCTTTTCACATCTGAACACCAGAAAAGAAGTCCCCATGCAGAATGCAAAATTGTGAGATTCCTACATCTGAAATTCCCAAGCTTCAGTGCACGTCGTCCTCTTCTAGCTCTCTTATCTTCGGGGAACTTGGCAGCAGAGCTGACTTCTCTTCCTTTGTAAGGGATTTGTGGCAAGTGGATAATTGACTGATCGAGCAACCACTCGAAGGAAACCAATTAATGGCATTCTCCGCCGTGGCATTGCCACTGCCTTGATTTGCGGTGGAGTTTATTATCCTAGCCAATGCATTAAATATTAATGTATACCCCAGCATGACTCTGAGGGGTTTAGTGAGAGGTATTTAGTTTTGTGTTGAGTTGTCGAAAACAACTGCTTTGGGGGTTTCGAATTGGTGCATTTGCAGTTATTTTTTTTTATATATATACTGAACTTTTTGTTTCCTCTATTTTATTTATTATGGTTAAAATACATACATTTAATTTTTGTCAAAAAACAAAACAAAACCAATAATAATAAATGAATAATTATCAATAATAATAAATAAATGAATAATAATAATAATTATGACAAATAAAGGGTCCTGGATATAAGAATTGTTTTCTGTGCAATGTTTATTTTTTTGTTGTTGTTTTTTGCTTTTTTAAATCTGTAGAAATGTATTTAATCTTCAAATTTCTTTGATAATTGGTGGCAGTTTATATGATATGTTGTATTAAATACAGTATATAAATGCACATACATATGGTGTATGTGTGTGTGTGTGTGTGTGTATAATATATATATATATATATATATATATATTTTTTTTTTTTTTATGTGTGTGTGTTATAATTTATTAATATATTATTTTTTTATTTTAGATTTATTTCATTTGTATTTTAATTCTTAACTTTTCAGTTTGTTTGGTAATATTTTATTTTATAGTTTTTTTTTGTAATTTAAAAAAAACTAATTTTGTTCATCTTAGTTAACTTAGTTGACTGATCCACTATCAAGCATTAATCATTGAAATAAATATATGTATTGTATCTAAAATATCGCCGTAAATATAATAATTGTTTATTTTTATGTTTTTATTATTATTTATTGTTTATTTATTGTGTATCATACTACTGGCAAATTCAACCAAAAGTTACTTAGAAGTATTCGTGCATTCATATGTTGCATGTCATTGCATAATCATTTCCCTTGTCACTTTTGAGGTTTCAGTTTAGATCTTCCCCTAGTAGGCAGCTGCCTGTGTAGTAAGCAAGCAGCACATAATTGTTTTGAATAGAAAAGTGCTAGTCTGACAAATAATTAGCCTCACAACATTAAAGATGATATCACTTAATAAAGTGCTTGAAAATGTCCTAGTAATGTCTATATCGGTAATTAGACCGTATTATAAAAAGAAAATACCTCAGTGACAGCCGTGTTCAATATCCAGCACAAATCCGCTATTGCATTGATTCAGTACAACAGTGCCGACACCGACAAAGTGTTTTGGCCCAGCGGAGGAAAGCGTCAGAAGAACGGAGGAGAGCCTGACACAAAAGGACTTGATTAAAGAATAAACATTGAGGGTAATAATTAAAAAGCGTTAATGAGGCATGCAGGTCTCATCGCCTCTGCTCTTCCAGCCCTTCAGGGCCGGGACAGGCACTAGACAAGCGATTCCTAATTACGCCATGCAACTGCTGTCCTGACAATAGCCGTGATGACAATAACTCCAATGAGACTGCAAACAGCGCAGCAGATTCAGAATACAGTGTGACATGAATGGATTAGTTGCCAGCCACTGGGAACAATTACTTGTTTTAAGAGGCTTGGTATTAAATATATATAAATTATATTTTTTGAGGTGGAGTTGTGTGGTGTTTTGCGGTTTCAAACCCACTGGTGAGATTATTGTGGAAATGAAATAAAATAAAATTAAATAAAATAATAAAATAAAATAAAATAAAATAAAATAAAATAAAATAAAATAAAATAAAATAAAATAAAATAAAAT
>JAUYWG010000031.1:15613018-15624896 GCA_034779775.1 Enteromius afrohamiltoni | reverse complement strand
TAAAATAAAATAAAATAAAATAAAATAAAATAAAATAAAATAAAATAAAATAAAATAAAATAAAATAAAATAAAATTTAATTTAATTTAATTTAATTTAATTTAATTTAATTTAATTTAATTTAATTTAATTTAAAATTTAAATTTGTAATGTAATGTCATGTAATGTAATTTTTTTATACAAAAATGGAGAACCCAATTGCTTAAACATTACCCACAAGTCAGTGGGAAAGCTGTTTCAGAGGCAGAACAGCTTATTACATTTTCAAGATTTAAGATTACAAAGACAAAAAATAGTTTTCGTAGAAATAACACGCAGTGATGAATAACACACAATGCGGGAAAATGCATTAAAGGATATAGGGTGCGTTTTCCCACTGATCTCTGAATGTAACTCTGAATGCACATAAATCCTCCAGCAGTAATTTGTCTAGAACTGATCCTTCTTTAGACAAGTGTAACTGAACATGTGTCATAACAGCCCCCAACAACTCTCGCTCCATGTAATCAAAGATCCGTCTGTCTGCTAACATACCACCATATGTAAGCAACCACCAGCATTATTGCCTAGAAATGGAAAATCTCATCACTTCAGCCGAGTTGAAGCAAGAGGAGAAGAACGCACGGTCAGAAAATAGCAAGAAACACAAAAGCAGCAGGGAAATACATAGAAGGAGAAAGTGTTGAGTATTTCAGAATAGATTCGGAAAGCAAGAAAAACACACAAAGAGGCTGAGTATTTATTATACGGCTGAAAGATGTCAGGAAAGCACGTTTTGGGAAAGTTTACAAGCTCGTGTCAAGGAAATGATGCAGACTTTGTGAGACTCGTTAGAGCTGTTTGGAAAAGTTTAGAAAAGTCATGTCAAAATCCCAAAATATTTTGCTCATTTTTAAACTCTTATTGCCTCTGGGGCTCAATCAAATGCCATTTTGTGTCATTCTGCAGTTTTGGATGAAAAACACAAAACATGAATATGGATGAAAACATTACTCTGTGCTAAAGCTCAGTTTTAGATGTTCACTACCCGTCAAACGTTTTTTTGAACTGTAAGATTGTTAATGTTTGTTATATTCTGCTATGTTTGATCTAAAATATTGCAAAATATAATACTGTTAAATATTTTTTTATTTAAAATAACTGCTTTCAGATTAAACATTTAAAAATGTATTCCTGTGATCAAATGTGCTACTGATGGTTAAGCGTCAGTGAATGAAATGTCACAGATCAGCACTGTGCTTTCGGTTTGACCATTACGGGTCAATCAATCTTTAATTGTGCATCAACAGCTTTTTATTTTGGTCACAAATGTGCCCTCTCTTGCACCCCTGTATATTATATTATAAATACTTTTTTTCACTTAATTAATCAGTTGTTTACACCAATAAAGGTGTATTATAAAAGTCATATCCGGTGAAAATGACTTGTTAAGTTTACAGCTGCACAGACTCACACTTCAGACACTTAAACCATAATGATGGGTCTCCAAAACACACCAATTAATGAAGCAGAATTTGAATCAAAGTGTCTTGCCATTACACTGGATGTTAAAGGCAGTCTAGTGAGACTGAGGAAATGCAGTCCCCAGGCAGCCAGAGAGAGAGACTTTTGTAACACATCTTGTCTGGCGATAGAATCAGAGGGCTGTGAAACAGTCGCTTGGGTACCTTTTGATGTCCTGTACTCGCTGGAGACAGATACAAGGCGTAGTTTCCACATTATCTCCTATCCGACTCGGAAATCAAGCCTGCTCGACTTCACATGCCGCGTTTGAATGGGAACTAGGTCAGTGTTCTGTGATAGCAGACGGAGAACTGGTCCACTAATGGCCATCTACTATCTTCATGCTTCTGTTGAACTTAATGAAGGTATATCATACCACTATGTGCTGATGTGATTAGGCCAGAAGATTGAGGTTGCATAGACAAGGCATTATGACTTTTTCTCATGCTTAATTTTCCAAAGCTATTTTGTTTATTTATTTTTGGATAAATTGAGCACAATTTATTTACATTTTTAAGATTTAAGAAGGGGCCTGGGCCAAATCTGAAGGCAGAACCAGATATTTTCCTAGCAACCATCCAGAGTGCCAACAACTTCATTTTCGCATTACTTTCTGAAACACTCATTTTTTTTAATGCACAAAATAGAAAAATGTAATATTTACTATTTGTGTTGATATTTCACTTTAACCAAAAGTCATGTGGAAGTAGAACAGATTAGAATCAATCACAGTATACTACTATCATACACTGTGATTGTTTCAAGATTTTCTTGAAATTTGAAAGTAAAGTACCACATAATTATCATGGTATATGCATGTAAATGCTATTCAAAATACTAGTATGTTGGGTCCGCAAGATTTATTTATTTTTTTATATTTGTTATTCTCAGTTATGCTCACTGCATTTATTTGAGAAAAATACCATACGCATATTTTGTGTGAAATATTATTAAAATGTTTTTGTTATTATTTACTTGATCATATTTTTGTAATTTTATTCTTGTGTTTTCAGTGTCACATGATCATTCAGAAATGAATCCAATAAGCACATTCAATGCTCAAGTAAGATTGCTTTATATCAATGTTGACAACAGTTTTGTAGACACTATTATTTTATTTATTTTTTAAATTTATTTTTAAGAATTCCCGATTAGATATTTGGTAACATGCATTCATTTTAAAACATTACTGTTGACCCATTTTAATGGCGATGCAAATAAAAGCCAGGAAATAGGGTCATTTTTGACTTTAAATCTAGCTCACAGTTGATAAAACTTATCTCTCCACATTACATCATGCTCTGATTTCCCACTTATAAACACTGAGTGTTTTTAGAAGTAAAGATTGGGTTTATCGAATCGTAATATCTCTGTTGTTCTCCTCACACTCACTCCATCTCACTTTGTAATCTGTGGATGGGCAGCAGAGGTTTATGTGTTTGTCTGCAGTGCACAAACACCTCTTCCTCCACCCTCTGATTAGATATTGATCAGTCGTTCCCCTTGTCTGGGACCATTCAGTCTTTTCCAGCCACTGTAAGAATTCTTTCCTCAGAAAATAAACAACATGGTAATTGTCACAGTCATTTTCTCTCCCCCTGGAAAACATACACCACACATTTACAAGCAAAGCGCGTTCCTCAAGACAAGAGAGACTCTTGTGGGCGAGAGTGTGATGGTGCCCCCTGATGGTCACGAGGTGGAGGCACTGCACTGAAGAGGCCCTTCACTTGTGCTGAATCATGGAAGGACTGTTTGACTGAATGTTCTTGAGTATTTGTGAATAAATGTCCATCCATGTGGCGTATTTGTCAGTACATAAATTTAACAGAAAGTAAACTATCCACACTTAATAAATAAATACGTACATGCATACACAAATAAATAAACGGGATTGTTTATTATTAACTTGATTCTTTTGATTTCATCATATTTTGCATGTATTCAAATCATTTTTAATCAGCATATGAGGTACACAGAAACAGAAAGGATTTGGAGAACTGTAGAATTACATCACTTCATCATTGGATCCTCTGCAGTGAATGGGTGCCGTCAGAATGAGAGTCCAAATAACTGATAAAAATATCACAGTAATTCACAAGTAATCCACAGCACTACAGTCCATTAATTATCATCTTTTTAAGAACAAAAAAAGTGTGTTTGTAAGGAACAAATCCATTATTAAAGCATTTAAAATATCGTTTCTGGACAAAATTTTAAGTCCATAATCCATAATATTGCTTTAACCAGTGAAAGAATCAAACTCCTGTTGTCCTCTCTCTTCAAAATATTTGTTTAGTGCCATTTAGGACAGGCACAACTCCTTTGATAATGCAAACTTCCTTTATTATCAGATCCTAGCTTTCTCATGTCTATGCGCAAGGTGCATAATTCATCATTCAGCAGCAAATTTGACTCTATTGTAATTGCACGGTTCAGAGATGCATTCTTGCAGCAAGTCGAAAGGGAAAAAAATGAAAACACAAAGCAACGGTATGAGATTTCACAATGCATTCCTAGGGCTATGAAAAAATGAAGACAAAAATATAAAGAAAGAATTTTCGCCGGGGAAATGATAGAGCTGGATGATGTCGATTAAGTTCACTGGCTCATTGTGGGCTTGAGGCTAAGACTGTCTGCTTTTTTAATCTTCCTCTTATAATCATTGCATTGTGCTAGTACGCTTGCAGCCGAGACTTTTGGTCATTTGCATGTGAACCGCGGGGCTCCGTGCCCTATCTTTGTGTCGAGGTGCCTATTTGTGCAGCATTGTTCCCTTTTTTAGGGTTATTTAACCATTTGTTTGCACAAAGCCAGGGTCAGTGCTAAGCCTGAGCTTTGCTTTAACCACAGGATAACACACTACAGAGAATTCTGCTTTATTGGGCATATGGTGACCATTACGGGAAAGGATTGGGTCGAACCCTGTCTCATTCATCTCTGTAGGGAACACAGCGGATGGATGAAACACGGGGTTAGTGCTAGTACATGCGCTCAGGGACGAGCTAGTGCTACATTGCCGCTAGCGTACAAACTCATTCATTTGTTTTATCAGCACTGATTTTTATTTTTTTATATTTAAATGGCTGTATAAGACGTGCCCACTAAGTTTCTAGTATTCACCAAGATACATACAGTAAAAATTGCAATATTGTGAAATTTTATTACAATTCAAAATAACAGTTTTCTATTTGAATATATGTTAAAACGTAATTTTTTTCCTGTGATGCAAAGCTGAATTTTCAGCATCATTACTCCAGGCTTCAGTGTCACAGGATCTTTCAGAAATCATTCTAATACGCTGAGTTGCTGTAGCCTGGCTTCCACGACTATTAAGCTCATAGGAGCTTAGTCTGGCAAAGCTACCTTACTACCTGCGTCCATCAGATGCCTCTGTATACTACTGGACGAATCTACAACCAATCAGACCAGTCATTCCGATGAAGTATGCGTAGCAACGGAACCTAAAGCACCTGTAACCAACTGTATCTAGCTTCGTTAAAGCAGTAGGGAAATGTCTTTAATTACTTCTCCGTTTTTAAAGAAAACCTGGCATGAAAATTTCTCGCAACAGCAGAGTTGAACGGTTGTTGCTGCTCGGTACTCACCATGTTTGAAAGCCAGTATGGTTTCGGGTCGCAGAACCACTTTTTTGGGAACAGAAATGCTCTAAAACAGCAGCTTTGTCAGACTAACTTTGCTCATGAAGTGAATGTAGCGTTAAAGGAAGTGTGGATTTGCTGCTTAAGACACATTCATATTATTATCAATGTCAAAAACAATTGCTGCTTCATGTTTTGTTTTTTTGTAGAAACAGGATTCTTTGATAAAAAAGAAAGAAAAGAACAACATTTATTTTAGAAATTATTATTTTGTAACATTGTAAATGTCCCATTGTCACTTTTGATCAATTTAATGCCTTCTAGAGGAATAAAAGTATTGATTTCTTTCAAAATGAAGAGAAAAATCTTGACACTGAAAACCCATTTGAACCTCTTTCTTCCACGGAGTACAATACATTTGATGCATAAAAAGGACACAGAAAACTTAAGAATGAATAAATTGCAGCAGAATTGTCATGAATTGATCAAACTCAAACTGAAAAAAAATGGGTTTGTAAAATATATTTTATTTCATTGGTTTATGGTCAGAAAAAATGTTGCACTGTTGACGAATTTTAGCGATTTTTCCTCTTTCCATTTTTTTTTTTTTTAATCAAGTGCCTCAAAAGATTGCCCTCATCACTGCCTTCATGCAACGACGTTCAGTCCTTCACTTTCCTTTTTTCACAGGCCTTTATTTCAGCTCTCAATTAGGAACACACTGTGAGGTGCTTCATTGGTCAGGGCCACTTTTGTAACCTCGCTTAACAAGGACAGACAAAGGCCAAGGACTTTCAGGAGGGAAATTGCGGGTGACCTAGGGCTTCTTCAAAGCTAAGGGTCCTGGTGGTCTTTCAAGGAGAGGCGAGGTCATGTGAGCTGTTTTTTCAGCCTAAGCTTTTGATTCTGTCACGGGACTTAGGCCTGAGATGAAATCAATGTGACTTGCACTGCATCCCACACATGAGCTCTGAGCGATGTAAAACAGATAAACCCCTGACAGATAAGAGGTTTTTAACCTGCCATTCATTCCAGAGCATAAGGAAGGGATAAGTGAGAATATTATATTAAGATTGTGATAGAGTTATGACCTACGTTTTATCCTATAGTGGAAAGAATGTAGGATATGATCTCTTATATCTAAATACCTCTGGAATCAGTCTAGAAAATAAACCTGGGACATTTTGTTACAAATGTTGCCCCACAAACTATATATCCACATATGGTATCTTGTGGACAATTAAATGGCAAGAGCCTTTCAAACCACTTTGGGAAAATGAGAGGTGTATTTGAGGTGCAGACATCAGTACCTCTGATCAGAGAGCGTGATTCAGTGCTTTTACTGAAATGCTTTTACTGAAATGTCTGATTGTTCAGGAAAACATCCATTCAAGGTCTTAACAGGACTGGACGATGTCCAGGAAGTAAAGAGCTGATGTCTGCTGAAAAACATACACATTTGGTCTATTTCAGGTACATAAGTGTGCCGATTGCATGTTTATTGCTGATATGGTTCTGATGGACCAGACATGTTTGGACAAAAGTATCTCTGAAAACAAGTGTGTTTTTTTTTTTTTCAACTACAAGCCAGACATAATAAAACAATATGAAATGCAAAAAATCTAAATATTGAGAAAATCCTCTTTAAAGTTTTACAAATGAAGTTATTAGCAATGCACTGTATATTACTAATCAAACATTAAGTTTTGCTATATTTACGGTAGTAATTTTACCAAATATCTTCAGGGAACATGATTTTTTACTTAATTTCCTAATGATTTTTGGCATAAATGTTGACCAATGTACTCTTGGCTATTGCTACAAATATACCCGTACTACTTATGACATGTTTTGTGCTTTATAATTACTAATATATAGCCAATATGCTATGCATGCTAATAAGCAACTATATTTAATAGTGAAAATCGGTCCAAACAAACAAACCATAAATTTGATCTAAATTTTTGTAACATTATAAATGCTTTACTGTCATTTGTCAATTAATTTAATGCATACTTGCTAAAAGCATTGTACATATTTCTAAATAAAATATGCACAATATTTATTAATAAAATCTTTAGATTGTATTGTTTAATTCAGTTTTCGTTCTTAAAATATAAAATTCTTACATTTTACACAAATCGTGTGCTTATTAGTTTTGAACTACGGAGCTTTTTGTTTCAGTAATTATACTGAATTATAATTTAGTTAGTTTACTAGTTTTTATTGATCTCATTAGTCAATTTTGAAATAAAATGTTCAATTGCATATATTTATGTTTCTAGCTATGAATGTCATTCTCGTAACGAAATGTTTTCAAACAAAATATATAATGACATCTGTTGGTTAAATAAACTGTGGCGACCTTTTTTTAAGGGTTTATTTTTTTAAAGCCCACAAGGCAGAAGATGCCCATAATTAGACACCCAAAAGCATGTCTGAAAGCAACATGGGTTTACACTCCCGAGAACAGCAGAAAGACTCTCTTAGCAGCAACTGAGTAGAATATAAGTATTCATGCACACTATTTTGTCTTGAGAGTGAAAGACTTCATTGCCAGCCTCCCCGTCTTTTACTTCCACAATGCTTTTCCAGCCAAGAAGGGCCAGGAAGCCACTGCAGGATACCTCCACTTTCATACAGCACATTATTAGTAGGAACACCGCAGGGTCAACAGTTTTATAATGGCTGCAGACTTTTTGTGTGTCAAATGAGACCGCTATCCCATGACCTCTGACCCCACTAGGCTCTTGCACCTGTGAGGCTGATTGGGAAACCATGCTATACTCTCTATTGAAAGACGTATTAAACAGGAAAGAGCTTTATTTCCTCAGGACTCCCGTGCTTCAAAATTGAATTGATTTTGTCCACCTGGAAACCAACATAAATGGCTATTAATAGGGAACTGTGTTGAAGACTTTCCTTGTTCCTTTAGAATAGCTTAGTTTAGAACGTATGTGAGCTATAAAGGAATGGTTTGCTGAAAAAAAGAGGATTTTGTCTTTTAACCCTTATGTGATTTCTGAACTCGATAGTAAAAGTTATGTAGAATATTCAAGCCTCTATTGTCCAATGGAGATATATTGGATTATTATTATTATTTAATTCACACTATCATAAAAGATAGTGTTTTATAATTTGTTTGTTTGTTTTTGGTATATTTCAGGTCTTTGAAGTCATTTGAGACAAATGTTGAGGATTCTTTTTTTTTTTTTTTGTCTTAATTTTCTTCTGTGGAACACAAAACTACAAATCATGGTAAAGGTATCATAAAATATGTTTCTATGTTTCTTCTAGATGTTCTAAGACTTTTCTAGAGCCACACAATAGGAACAGACCAGACCTGCAAGCCATTATCAATTTAGTTTAGCAATACAAATCGCTATTAGCTTTTGATGTGGGAAAAACTATGTAGGCCAGTTTCCGACACTTAATTCCTTTTTTTACGACTTCTTATCTCACAATAGAATGCAAAAATAACAAATAAAAAAAAAGTCACAATTACGATTTATAAAGTCAAAATTGTGAGATAAACACTTGTAATTCTGACCATTTTCTCTGAAATGTTAGATATTTTGAGGGGAAAGAAAGACATGTTTTTATTTCACAATTGTGACTTTATAAATCATAATTCTGACTTTATTTCTAAGAATTGCATTTAGGACTGTTTAACTTGCCAATTTCGAGTCACACAGTTACGAGAAACAAAACAAATAAAGAATTTACTTTTTATTCAGTGGTGGAAGGGGCTTCCATAGAAAACAGACATTCATTAACTCTATAATTAAATTTTGTGTTTTAAAATAATGCAAAAATGATACGAGTTAATAATTCCTTTACATTTGTGAAAATATTCATGTTTTTACCAAAAAAAGTTTAAGGTGAACATTTTCGTTTTTCAAAAAAGGAGTGAAATCTTAAAGAACAGCTTCTGCTGACAAGACACAGTAACTGCCCATTCTAGCAATATTACTGACAAATGATAATAATCATAATTGAAATCGTTTTTAATTGCAAACTGCTGTGAGAGGAAATTACCTATATTGTAATTCCAGAATCCTGTGATGTTCTTACTGGGGCGCTAATGAAACCGCTAGTTGTTAACGTTATGATGATGGGCCGCTTGACGGCAAATAGATCTCTTTTACTGTTAATTCAAACTCTGTCCCTATACTTGTGGAAACCGGCAAAGTAATTGAATGTGTAAATCAGCTACTGAGTGGAAATGGAAATGTTTATCATGTACAACGAAGTGGCATGTGCCTCTTTTTCACCCCGTTATTAATTGAATTGTTGAAATTGCATATGATATTAGCCTTTGAAATTACTTCGATCTTAAGGTGAAGAGAGTCATTTGGACAGTGTAGTTGTTGTTTGCACTTGGACTTGTCTCAGACTTGGTCATTGGACTCGACAAATGTTCTCGTTGCATATTCAGCAATACGCTTTCTTTCTGCTTCAAAACAAAGCCACACTCACATGTCGCACCTAATGATGTGTAGGAAACGCTAGGCGTGACGCTTTCTATATCTTTGCAAAGTAACTGTATTAGCTTGCTCTCTTTGCTTGAGCTCCTGTAGAGTCTGCCGTTGCTAAGCAACCAGATACATGGATTTCCAGCATTAAAGACCTCTTGCAGGAGCTCTGCTACTAAACTTATTTTTAAAAAAGGCTATGCGTGTACAGTTATGATCAGCTGTTTCTCCATCTTGGCTGAGCTTTCAGTGTTGTTATGGGAAAGGATGAAGCTGATTGGTTGGGTCTTGTCACATGACCCCGGTACGCTTGCGATTTTGAAAAGTTAGGTGTTTCTGTTTCTGTTTTATGTTATAAAACATGGATTTTTTTTCTAGGGAATTTATATTTATGGATATGAAATTTGACTTATTTGATTTATTTTTAATGCATTAATTATGCCTTGTAAGGCATCATGTATTGCATAATCTCATTAATAATTGTTATTATAACATTATAACACTTATTGAATAATTGTTACACAATGTATTTTAAAATTGTTTAGAAGTATTTGCAGCAAGATACAATGTATTACAATATACATTATGAATAATGCATTATGCCCTTTAACAACAATAATGCATTACACATAAATGCTTTGAGTAAAGCGTTGCCTGAATAAATTCTTAATTAACTTGAATTCATTGTACATGGTGATTGAGACATTACATAGATTATAGAAATGAAACTACAGCAAACGTTTCTTGTTTACGGCTATTTTTTTATAAGCATATGTACTTTCTTAAAATGCTTAGGGACACTTAGGTGCACTTAAACATCAGTTTAAAAATTACACTTGTATACATTTTATGCATTTATTTACTTGTTCACTACAACTCCTTATCTTTATATATTACTGCTCAATTTTGTATTGCTTTACGACAGACAGAACTGATAATCCAGACAGCATCTCTTGAGAAGATCCGTCTTGAGAAACTCGTAAGAGCTCTGAGACAGCTATAAGTTATCGGTTCTTTGAGACAGATAAGCTGTCTGGCCTGTCATGTTCGGAGGGAATCTACTGTCAGACCTTCCTTTGCTTCTAAGGGTCCTATTTATATTGATCAAGAATAAACTCAGGATGTCTCAGCAATAAAATAGGACTTACTGAGACAGATGGTGTTTTCCCCCCTCCAGTGAGTTACCTTTAGGATCAGAATTCATTTTTTATTCGTCACACGCTCAGATCCTGATCGTCTGGTGAATTAAAGTGCAATCTGAAGCACTAGAAGGACATCGACTGAGAATCAATTGTGTCCCCTGACAGCAACTTTTACTTGCATGTGTTGTTTTAGTGCTCTATTCATTAGATAAATATCCATTTAATTTTATATTTATTTTCTGGGTCACAAACAAAGTTCAGTTTATTTCCACTGAAACATCATTCATTAAACTGATTAATTAATCATTTTCAATGGACCGTCACATCAACACAATCTCACGAGCAATTCAAACATATTTTCATTTTCAAACGATTTGTCTAAAACCATGTGATGGGTAGGTTTAGGGGCGGGGTTATGTTTAGGTCATTCATACAAATTCATACGAATTGGCATCTCGTAAAATACGTACAATATCGAATAAATTGTATGTATTCGTACGAGTGAGGTCATACAAATTCGTACGAATTAGCCGCCTCGTAAAATATATACGAATTGCCGTGACATCAGGTTGGTCACAACTGAGTAAATCATTTTCAAACCCCACACTTTTAAGTTCTGCATTCACTTGGAAAGTGAGTCTTGTACTCTTAAATCTGGAGGATGTGAAGGAATTTGTTTGTTTGTGTCTTTGGCAGCATCTGCCTCAACAAACTTCACCACTGCTTCATTTGCACTTCACAAATCTGCTGGAGAAATTGCCACTGTTGGCTTCCATCAGACAGAAAGGATTTCATAACGTTTGTCCCAGCTTGTTTAAGGCGGCTGGTATTGTCTGCACAGAGGGAGGGATTTACTACGAGAGAAAGTTCAAAGAGGACATAGGCCATTTATTGGGAACATGTAAGTAGCTGGTTAGTGAGGTCATATAATTATACACAATTATACAAACCTTCAAAAGTTTGGGGTCAGTAAGATTTTTAAAGGTTTTGAAGTAAACCTCTTGTGCTCACCAAGGTTGTATTTGTTATATTTGTTGATTAAAAAACCATAATATTCAAAAATGCTATTCCAGTTATATTTATCTTTCTGTCCATCTATCTTTCTCTCTCTCTCTCTCTCTCTATATATATATATATATATATATATATTTATAAT
>JAUYWG010000031.1:15578085-15594774 GCA_034779775.1 Enteromius afrohamiltoni | reverse complement strand
CCATTATTCATATTTATGTTTTCAACGCAAACAATGAGTTTAGGAACTTTTTTTCACAAAAAGTGTTTTTAATAAAACATTTCACATAACAATAAAGTGCAAATAGAAACAGTTAGTTTCCCACTTCTACATCCCACTATAAAAGCCTCCATGATTTAAAAAAAAAAAATCCATCATTAAAAGTTCTATTTTTCTTTATTTGTAGTGTTTTTTTTAACCAGCATTAGATTTGTTTACCTCCTTAAGTGGGTTCACTGATTTTCAGTTTCTCTATGTGTGTGTGTGTGTGTTGCATGTTAAGAGTTCCATCTGGAAAAGTGCTCTTTGCGGAAGCACAGTTTGAGGAGACGGGATTGTTATTCATTTCTTTTTTTGGAGGAAGAAGAGCTTGCCAAGTATCCATTTCTTTGTCCCAGATGACTGCCGGAGAAGAGGATTTAAAAACAGGAACCGCAAAATTTGTGTAATGGTTTTCATCTGAACCTAAAACACTCCACTGTGTGTGAGCAAAAAAGTGTGTGTTTGGGATTCTGAAGGGGACACGAGTTGTCCAAGGAGCCAACAGATATTTCATGAGTTCAAAGGCTGCAGAATTTAAAACATGAAGGTTTTGATTTGTCACTTTGTATGTGAGCATGCCTTTTTGAGAAGTGCAGGAGATTGAGGCAATAAAAAGAAGTGGAAGCTATTGACTACAAAAAGTGGTTTAAACAAAACATTGTTTTTGCAACTCCTTCCTTTTCATGCAAAGCAAATGCTCTGCAATAAGTCTTAATATTGTTTGCAGTGTGCTGGTGATTTAATCTTATCTGAGAGAGAAGAACATTGTTTTGACTAATTTTACAATGATAGTCACTAGGTGTCTCAACTATGTTTATGAAAGTCTCAGCAAAATGTATTTTTATTTAATATTTTCCTGCATATCTGGTGCATTTCCCAGAACTGAATATATTAAGCTTCAAACCCAATAAATGTTAAGCTCAGCACATAACCTTGTACTACAGACATGACTGATAAAGTCCCATAGAATTAAAGGGACAGTTCCCACAAAAATAAAGATTCCATCTTCATTTAAATTGTTCAAAGCCTGTATGAGTTATGTTAAACACAAAAAAAGATATTTTGAACAAAGTCGGTACCCAGTTGCCGGAAACCATTGACATTGAGAGATGAGTGAAATTCAAATACTATGGGAGTTCATTTGTATTTGTAATACATACTCCAGTAATCTTTCTTTTTAAACAACTTTGTAAAATCAAGTGTAGTTTTTTTTTTTTCTCTCACAAACTGTGCTGGAACATCTGTACTTTTGAAACATTTAACATTTATAGCTAAGCCTCAGTGGTTATTCGGCTCATTTTTGCAGACCATTGTGTTTCCTAATTATCTCTCCAAATGTGGCGTTAGGGACCTTGTCAAGAGGTGACCCTGCTATCAAAGCAAAGAGTATCGCCAATGCTATTCACAGGCAAATCAAGGGCAAAGATTTCATTACTCCAAATCTGGCATACCTCCTTGGAAGGGCGAGAACAGCTAAACGATGCCAGGCGAAGCCCATGCAGCTCGCCCCCGGGCTGCAAGAGACTTTTTTTTTCCCTTTATACGAGGCCTAAACTTCCTATGAGATCTGTCCGACCTAGCATAATGACTGTGCATAACCTGCTTTAATTGGGCTAACTGGCTCCAGAGTCAACTATTGTGGTTTTGAAACGGCCCCCCTCCACCGTCCCCTTGTTGCATTATCAAAGAATTTGGTGCACATTATAAAATGCCTAATTACAGGGCGCTCTGTGTTTCCTTCCGATGCCTAGAGCTCACCAGGGGTCATTATTACTTAGCTCCAAGTCCGCATGTGCATCCTTGCACTCGGTCTTCACTTTTTTTTTCTTTCTTTTTCCTTTAACACCCACTCTCGGCCCTTGTGGTTTACTCCAACACACGAGCAAACGGATATATGGTTTCTCTTCCTTACAAACACATCTAATTGTACTTATAAAACATCCTCTCAGACATTCCTGTGATTACCTGTCAAATATTTTGGAGACGTAACTGTCTGTGAATAACATGTGTTTCTGAGCACAGACTGACACTTTGTGGTTTTTGGTTTTGTTTCAAGCAACATTGAGCATGCCAGTGGAAATAACAGGGGTTAGTAAAATATATTTAAATGACTGCGAAGAGGAACTTGGTTTAACGTTGCTATCCAAAACATGATAATAAAATAAACTATGTTTAAACTGTGTTTTTTACATTTCCTAAAGAAAAATAAAATGCTTGCAAATGCAAAACTCGTATGTAAATAAATGAAATGGCATGCTGTGAAGATATCTGAGACTTTCTGCACTACCACAGAGAACATTACAATAAATGACAGGCCATAATTGAAACTTCTATCTCTCTATTTCTGTGTCTCTTCCAACTAAATTGTCTTGAACCACGGTAAAGCCTGGGGTGACAGTGGAGCTTATCTCACAGAACAAGAGGAAAAATAAACGACGGCAGGAAAGGAAAACGTCAGGCAACTTTATTAAGCCCACAAATTCATGTCACATTGAGCTTAGCTCAAAGCTAAACCGTCTGTATGCATTTTGTCCACTGCTCCCTCTTTATCTTTACAAACGTGTATAAGCTTTTGTTTGGGGGGCTTTGGTTGGGGGCGATTAGACAGCCAAAGGAGAAAGACAGCTGTTCCTTCAAGAGGTACACTTGGAAATAATGCCAGAAGACTTATTTAGGACTAGTTAGGCACAAGTATTTTTGCAAAGTCAGACAGCCTGGTGTTTTATTATTCTGTTTTGCTTGATTATTTTTTATATATATACTTGTTGTATTATTTGATTTGATTTTATAATTATTTTTCTATTATATTTGATTTGATTAATATTATTAGATGACTCTCAAAAAGTATCTGGAGTTAATTTTTACTTCAAAATTAAATGTAACATGTAAACCGAAACAATATGTTAATGACTTAAATGCGATAAAACCATTCCATATATATATAGTCTGGAAGAATTTACATTATATAACGGTTACAAATTCAGTACTATAAAAAGTGATTTATATAAAAATCATATAAAATAAAAAAAAGTGAATATAATCTATTTTACTATTTAAATATGTATTTGTCTTTTGCATCATGCCATTTTTGTAATTATAAAAAGGAAGTTTTGTTTTATGATATTTAATTATATATATATATATATTGGTCAAATAGAAATACAACATTTTGTGCGCAACATTTAATTTCTTATATGACCCAGACATTTCTGGGCAGTCTCCATGAGCTTCACCCAACTATTCGTTATGTGTCTTATTCTAAAACACTGCATCCCAGTTCAACCCCCTTCTTCCATTTCCTCATGGACCCCATTGACAATGTGTGACCAAGGGAATCTGGGCGTTCTTGGGCAATGGGAGTCCCCATGACCAGGCACAAAGCCCCCTGTCAGTTACCTTTTCACCTTTGGCTGGTGAAAAGGAGGCCCTGAACAATAGGGGCCGCTCAGCTGGAGATGGTGGAGTCTCATGGGTTGGAAAACTCGCTCACTCTCTGCTCGTTTCCTCTTTGACTCTCCATGTTCATTTGAGGCCACCTCAAGGTGCATTTGTTCAGCCCCTCCTTCTGATAACACAGAAGCAGCCTTGCCTGTTATTGCCTTGCAGCCTTTTTAAAGAAAAGTTGCTAGAGAGACAGACAGACAATGTGTCAAGGGGGGTACTTGAAGAAGCCTACATTCTCCTGTGGGAGTACTTCCTATTAGCCCACAATGGTCCATACATTATAAAGTGGCTTTGTATGGAAGCTATTTCCATGCTAAGTAAACTTTTTGTATTGGTGTCTTTCATCCTCTATCACTGCTCGATCGGATTTAACAGAGGATCAGACTTGTGTTTGCATTCTCTCTTTTATATATTAACTTTGTTATGTTTATCATGTCGCCTATTATATGTAATAATGAAATAATATCTAATGATATTTTTCTAATTGACATAAGAGCATTATGAATATGATTTCAAATTTTACTTTGTTGATGTTTTTTTGCTGTTTAGATAATCATACACTGTGTGTTTCTGGTTAAATCTGGGGGTTTTCAAGGAATAAACGTGCTACTGTTGTTAGCTTATCTTACCACTAGAGAGCAGTATTAGACCCATTTTCGTTTTCATTGAATTAAATGTAGTAATAATAATAATAATAATTGTTATTGTTTATATTAGTATTATTATTGTTATTATTATTGTTTAAATTTTAATTAAAGGCACAACCAGAAAGTGTACCTTAAAATATATTAAAGGTAAGGGGAAAACATGAATAGGATTCAGGGGTGACCAGAACAACGGCACAAAAGGTGAATGATTCTATTTTTAAGAACAGAAAAGGCTGAAACCCATTGCAGCAAAATTAATTTTAACCACTTACAAATGTATGCCTGCCCTTACACAAGCCTTCAAAAAGAAAAGAAAAAAGTGTTAAAGTTATAAACCAAAGTGTCAACAGTGGTTGAGCAATAGATAAGCTGTCCTCTGAAAATGTTTAGGCCGTGAAAGATTAAAGCAGTTCTCTCTGTAGCGATATCTGATTCGCGAAAGAATCTTTTGAATGAACAGATTCATTTGAATGATTCTGTTGAACCGATTAGCAAACTCTACGGTAAGGGGTGATTTTGTGCACGAGGAAAACTGCTAATACGATCTCGAGAACAATTAATATGAACAAAGTTATTATTATTATTATTATTATTTATATTTATTTGTAAGGAATGTTTAAAGGCTACTGTTGTTGGGATAGTAAATAGGCCGATAATTATGGGATAGGTGTGACCCCCTGGTTAATAAAAAAATATTAGTAGTAGCAGTAATAGTATTACTAGCCTATCATCATCATCATCGATGGTATTATTTTTCAGAATTATTAATTTTTGTTGTTAATAAATATCATGCTATTTTATAGTTATGCTACATAACTGTATATGCAATTCAACAAGTTTCTATTTTCAAGTGTATGCACAAGATTGACTGAAGAAGTTTTATCACTGTTTGTCGCTGCTTCAACAAACTTCTGTCGTCATTTAGCCCTAATGTGTTTTCATTTGTTTAATGAAATGTCTTAATTGAACGACCCTGACAGAAACTTATTTAAAATCTAAACAAAAGAGTTCTCACCTGCAAGTAGATGAAACATTTGCATAAACTTGCATAAACAGTGCAGCGTTGGGAATAACTTGTAATGTTAAAAAAAAAAAAAAAGCTAAATAAATGTAAAAAAGATAAATGATAAAGGTAATGATAAACAGCACATTTACTGTAAATGTAAATCTACTGTAGCTATACAAACTAAGACGTAGGAAAAATGCAAAAGGAATAACGCAAAAGAAAAGGCGAGTCGGCTCTTTGACCTGGTTCATTTCAATCAAATATTTCGAGCGAACCGATTCTCTCAAATGAATCGGTCGTCAGTGTGCTAGTGTTCTGTGACACACACACACACACACACACACAGGGAGTGAATGTTGAGTCCTGTAGAGCCAATGAGCTGGGACCGGATACGATATATCCTCTGGGACAACAGCTACTCTGTTCACCCCCTTCACTTCCACATGACGCCATTTACAGCATAAACCCGACCTCCTCTCCGGAAAGAAGAAAAAACAAGAGCTGAAAAACTTGAAAGCAGCACAGTGTGTGCCATGCAGCCAAACATTCAACTTGCGAACCGCAACGCATCTTCTTAAAAAAGTCTTGAGCGTTTTTTTATTTGCATTTTTCCCCCAGTAAACTCGGCTCATTTTGTTGGATTCTGGAACTTATTTTCTTTTTGGCATAATTAGCGTTTTAACAGCATAAATTGAACTACGCTGCATTCTACTTGGAATAAAATTCTGATGTTAAAGTTTCGCGCGAGTTGCGCGGAAAAATACGCTAACAGGAGGACGCGCGGGTGTTCGCTATCATCGGGATTTTTGTGAATGAAGCTCCCAATGAACTGAGGACTAACCAAAGAGAAATTCCTACTAGTAGGATATACTCTTCACAACACAAATAGGGGGTTTGAGGTGGTGAGATCACGGTAAGTGACGTGTATTACAACTTTCTGCAGTGGATTTTGACAGGCTTTTACTTTAGTTTCGTGTATTGCTTATGTTGTTTCAGTCGTGCATTTATATATAATAGTTCTACGTGTTCTTCATTAATTTTCCAGTGCTCATGCTCCGCGCCATTCTTGCAGCTGTGCAAATAGTTGCCATACGGATCTGTTCTCTACGTACTTACTTTGATTAACTTTTCATTTAGTTAAGTTGCGAATGGCTATTGAAAATCGTCATATACATCTGCACTATTGTTTTGAAAAACCCGTATGAAGACGAAGGATTTTAATAAAAAAATACATATTTTCTTTCTTTTTTTCTGTCCTAATTATTTAAAGTTGCGACTAGACATCTTGATCTACTCTTACAGGCTTTTCCTTTAAAAAAAAACCCATACGACCTTCCAGTAATTAGTTTGTAAGGTATTAATAAACTTTTCTTTTTTTGCAAAGAAAAAATGGTTCTGTAGCTACTTTATGCCAGGTTCAACCAAGTTAAGTATTGTAAAATTAGTATGCATGCTGATAACCCAGATGAGAAGTTTAAATAGCAGTGTGGAGATAAACAGATGTTTAACAGACATTTTGCTGATGGGGCCTCTCCGTGGAAAGAGAGATTGCGCATTGATATGATAATTTGGGGTAGTATTATTTAGATTTAACTCAACTGGTGCTGAGGGTACCAGCTAAGATGTATGGTTTCATGTTTTTGCACTACAACACATGTGGATATTTTATTTTTCTGGAGCCTATGTAAGTTTTTGTCATTAAAGCTCCTCCCCCCGTTGATAGCGTCATAATGCGTTTGTTGACGTCATGTTATACTCCTATGCACACCAGCTGCTAGATAAAATTAAATAATAAATTAAATAATTAAAACTTTCTAATTTGACCATAACAAAAATACAATGGAAATGTGTTATTTGACTTAACACTATGACGACATTTCTGATTAACAAGGCTGCCATTTCGGTCTGTAAGTTGTGCAATGCTTTAAAATTTTCATTTGCTTAAGATTTTGCATCTTAAAATGACCAAAATAATAGCTTGTACGACAAAGCAAAGTGAAAGTTGGGTGTGCTTTTAATTATTCCCCCCCAAGCAATATTTTACAAACAAGTTGTAATGTGCTCTTCAAGAAATTAACCGTGAGAATGGTGTTTGCAAATGCCTAAAAAAAATAAAACATCAACACAACAATAAATATCCAATATGTATTTCAGTGCACATGGTACTTAAGGCCCCCAGATAAGTGAATCACTGTCATTTATAAGAACCCATTGGTCTCAAACTTTTGTTGAGGATAGATGATGCTTGTGCAGAAGACACACTGCTAGAGATGACTCTGCAAAGAGATCCTTATTTATTCTTGAATCTGATGATGTGCAGCACCTTTAGACACTGTCGAGCAAAAGTGGTTTTGAGTGTACTAGATGTTCCATGAACTTGATAGCTGCAGGTGGTAAAGGCCCGTCCCATTAATGATCAGCCTTCTAGGGCTGTAGAGGTGGGGAGTAGTTGGGAGATTTGCATTAAGGAGCCTGCCATCTGCCTTTTCGTTTTGCCTAGTTTGTATGATTTACATATGGTTAGTTTATGGGATTTTACTTCCCTGTATGCTCTCGTTTAACTGTCTGCCTTTCCCATAGGACTTCAGATGTGTTCAATGCCAGCCGGAGAGTTCCCACTTCAGAGTAAAGATGGAGACAAGAGCTCAAAATGGCGGCAGCGGCTCCTCTGGCTTGCTGCGAGCTTTGCGTGACACTGGCAGACCCCAGACTGGGGACTCTGAGCCTTGGGAGGGTCAGGTGCTCTCCCTGGACCAGATAAGGACCATCCGCAGCAGCAATGAGTACACGGAGGGCCCGACGGTGGCACCCCGTCCGCCAGCCTCCCAGCAGAAAACGGACTCACAGTCTTCTAGCCCGACTTCCACCAACTCCATTGAGCTCTCCGAGCATAGAAACTCCCCAAGAGCCCAACGAGCCGGACAGCAGACTCCTCAGCAAGCCCCTCAGCCATCAAGGAGCGGCGTGAGCAGATCCACCAGTGGTACCAGCGACGGGTCACGCAGCACTGCCAGGGCTAGCACAGGAAGCACCTCGTCGGAGCAAAGACTTTTGGGAAATGCAGGCGGGACGGCCGAGCGGGTGGTGAGGGCTCAGCCTAAACGTTCCGAACTGAAGCAGGAGGAACTGAAGTCCTTGGAACCGCACCCGGGCCAGGAAGGCGACGGCAAGCACTCAAACCGCTGCAAGGACTGCGGCCGATGCAAGTGTGAAGGGTGCACCTGCCCTCGGACTCTGCCGTCCTGTTGGATGTGCGGCCGCAGGTGCCTTTGCTCGGCGACAACCGCAATGGACTACGTCACCTGCGTCTGCTGCGTCAAGGGCCTCTTCTACCACTGCTCCAGCGACGATGAGGATGTGTGCGCGGACAAGCCCTTCTCTTGTACCCAGTCGCACTGCTGCATGCGGTGGACAGCCATAAGCGTTCTGGCACTTTTCCTGCCCTGTCTGCTTTGCTACCTCCCGGCGAAGGGCTGCGTGGCGCTGTGCCAGGCATGCTATGACTGCACCAGTCGGCCAGGATGCCACTGCAAGAACAAAGGAGTTGAGAAATAAACAAGTCTTGGTTCCTGGAGTAGCACCGGGAAGATAATCTTATCTGGGACTATCTCCAGAGCAGTGGGAAAATATTCGCAAACTGTTGTAGTTTTGGCACTGTAGACCAAGAGGTGACATTGGATTGGCAAAAACTGGTTTGAAGTGGTTTGTTTGTTTGTTTGTTTTGTTTTTTGCTTTTCTCTCATCCACTTTCTCTCTTTCTCTTTCACTCTTTAAGGGGGGTTGAGTTTGTTGCAACATCCTTCCCCCGTTCTTCTCGTTTTAAACTGAAGTCCAGAATATTAGCCCTATTGACATTCAGTAATATGACTGATAAAGGTGACAGACTCTTCTAACTAACTGTTTGTGAATAGTATCTGCAAAGTATGTAAATTAGCAAATAAGCTCTTTTTCTGAGAGATTTTATTTTTGTACATATAATATTTCAACTGTGAAAAGCATTGTGCCAAACCGAAGGCACCTTGACAGATCCATATATATGATGCATATATAAAACCTGTATAGTGCTGTACATTCGTTTCGTATGTATATCAATCACTCTTTTGATATTTTGCCTTATAGAAGAGAAACCTTACATGAATTATCCCTACAACTATACTTGTAAATTGTACAGTGACCCTAAGAAAAACTTTATTTTCTAATTTCAACACATTGTTTAGTGTAAAAATATTTATTTGAAGTTTTATTATTTTATAAAGTAATATTTATTTTGAGAGGCATCTTTATAGGCATCACCCCAACTTTGAGAAACAAAACCTCCTCTGTTGTTGCTGCAAAACAAGGGTGACAAGGGTGTCAAATCTGATGCATATGTTCACTATAAAATAGAAAATATATTAACGTTTTGAAATTAAACAATGCATTTTCTGTGTTTTTTTTTTTTCCTGGCCTGCTGTTGACCTTGTTTTTAGCCTTTGAGCACAAAGACCCATTTCAGAAAATCTACTGTGTTTTCAATCGCCTTTGTTTACCCCATGGATCTTCTGTCAGGGTCGCGTTTCACTTCGCGTTTATGATGACAGCGATGATGTTCACAGAGCTTCATTTCGAGGTCATCTGAAAATAAAGCAATGAAAGTGATAGTGTATGTTGGCAAATCAGCAAAATAGGTACGTTACTGAGAGATTCTATCGATGAGATCTTCTTGCACAAAGGAGATCAAGTGAAGTTTAATATAGCTCACTAGAAACGCAACATTATTAACATAACAGTATTGTCTGGTGTTGACTGTTATTTTATGAATGTTCTTGCTTTAACCGTGACCATTTGGGGACAGAGGCGTAATCTCAACTGGAAAATTGCAGAACTGTGTTAGTTTGTGGTGTTCGGGTTGACCAAGGATACTTGACAAAACTCTAGTCATGCAATAGTCACACTGAATTAAGTTATCACGTTATGATTACCAATAAATAACACCGGTATGTGGAACTCCAAACTGCTTGTCTGATAAAACCACCCAAACAAACTGATCTCAGATCGAGATCAGCCCAGTTCCTTTACAAAGAAGCCCTGATCTCAAGCCAGACCTTCAGGGGTAACTTCCAGCCTCCCCTGCCAGCAGCGGATACTGGCTGCATTTACTTCCATGGGAAACATCTGGCACTGGTTTAATCATTGAAGTATGCGAACCACTAGTTGACATCAGGAGGATCAGAGATTGTTTCTGTTGGCAAGCCGTTGTTTGCTACGCTCCCTCCAATCTTCGCTTATGTTATGGAAACTGCCCTGTGGGAATATTAAGAGTATATATGGTATGCACAAGTTGCTTCATCAATTCTGCTTTTGAGGAAATTTTCACTCCCTAGACGCTCTCCAAGTTGCTTGGATGCAGTTGTGCAAGTTGCGATCTGTAACCTTTTTGTATTAAGAAATGTGATTGCTAAAACTTCAGATAAGTCTGTTTGCATCATCACAACTTCATTTGCTAATGTCTTGAGAAAAATCACTTTAAAACTAAATATGATTATATAGTTCATTCCAAATAAAGTGACACACATTTGCACCAAAAAGTTGAAATGGTCTCTGCAAATATACGGTTTAGTGGTTTTAGGAGTAAAAACCATCAATTGGGAATGACTCTTTAAACTAAAGCAGCTGAAAATGTCAAGGTCATGACATTGTCTGATTTATATATAAGTTTATATTTATCTTGCAATGCATGCCAAAGTCACAAAGTCTGTTCCTTTTTCCTATTCTCTGTGACATGATATGCACTACTGGCATTCACACTGTTGGTTCAGCGTGTTGGCGCATGTTTGTTATTTTGCCGAGGGTTTGAGTGACAGCCAGCCAGCTTTCACCCCTCAGTAGGGATGAGCCCCCTTCCCCGTTTACGCGGCAAAAGGTGGAAAAACAAAACCGTCCCGATCACTCGAGTGCGTCGTTTTCCGGCTTGCCTCCCACCCATTGTTTTAAGCTGTGAATGGCAGGGCAGTGACGGGGGGTTGGTTTGCTCAAGAAAGCCCCGCAAAGGGTTAAAGACATTACTTTAAATGACAATGGGCCAACAGTTTACCCCCACATTCGAACCCTTGTGTATTCACCGTCTTTTCAATGGCCCTCAGTTATTTCACCGCCTCTTAAGCCTCTTCAACTACCTGCTTGGTATTCTCACAGGGCAGCCTTTGAGTGTGAGTGTGTGTGTGTGTGTGTGTGAGAGAGAGAGAGAGAGTGTGTGTGTGTGTGTGTGACAGCACGCACGTGCATGTTTCCTACTTTGCGTGCGAGTGTTTAGCAGCCGCTAAATGTGTTGTTATGGGTGCAGGCAGCACAAAAGAAGGATAGATGGGAAAAATGACACCCTTTTGAAAGAGCTGCAATTGCATGCCAAGTTCAAGAGAAATAGAGAAATATAGATTTTTCCATTGAGCAGAAAAATGGGTCAGATAAAGGCTGGGAGGGTTGACCTTAATAAACAGACAACAGAAGGGACGGAACTTACTTTGTCTCAAAAATTAACACTAGTATTAAGTGCTCGCCTAGGCCGGAACGTCTAGTTATTGTTAAAAGGAATGGATTAGACCAATGGGAAGTTACTTCAGTTGTCGTTGAAGACATTATGTACCCGTCTATTGATGTTTAGTATGTTTTGAAAGGGTATTGATTACTTCCCTCCTCATTCTAAATTTAACCATGTCAGTGAGGACAAGCTACACAGGCAAAGACAGATAACCCTGACTGGTTACCACAGGACTAAACAGGAAAACTAAAGTGCAAGAAAAACAAAAACTTATACTGCTTAAAGGTATAGTTCATCTAAAAATGTTTTTTTACTTTAGGGGGAAAAAAATGTTTTCACAGTCAAGAGGCTGTTAAAATATGGTGCATATTAATATTAAAAACACAATATTTTCACGTTTGGTGACCGAACTAAAAAACTGACAATAGAACATTAAAAAAAATAAATAAAGGGTGAAAACTATCCTGTTTTATCCTGAACACAGCTGAATATAAACTTAAGGCAAAACATTAAATAAAATTATATTAATAATAATAATCTTTTTTTTTTATTAATACACTTCAGATCTGGAGAGACACCCCCTTTAAGCAAGTGAGTCTGAAAAAAAAGAGTGCGCATTTGTGCAGAAAAAGGAGAGAGAGAGTAGGCAGCAGAGCAATTGGAAAAGCCCCCAGAGCGTCTCTTTGTTGGTTTTAGCTGGGCCCCGGCGCTCATGCCCCGTTCTGAAGCCCCGATCTATTCAGTCTGCTCATCAAGGCAGAATACTCAACAGGAAGGAAGGAAGCGGCCCATTCTTTATACGCCCATTGTCTGACCACCGGGCTTAAGCAATCAAACAGCAATGTGCCGAGAGAGAGAGAGAGAGCAGGATGAGGTGCTTGGTGGGGGCAGGGAACGACAGCCCATGGTCTGTGTTCCATCCTGAAGTTTTTATCTGTGTCTCTGGCTGTCAGGGGCTTCCCGATTTTTCACAGTCACAATCTGTATGCACTTTAAAACGTGCTCTGATTCTGATTAAAGACAATATTGGCTTTGTGCAAATTTTGAACTTAGGGATGGAATCATGCTTTACACAAGTATGCAGACAGTGAAGGTTTCAGTGATTGCACCAAGTGAACGTGTAAGCCATTCTAAAAAAATATTGATTTTTCCTCTTATGTAATTGTTTTTGTTTTTTGTTTCAGCAAACACTGTTGTTCACCCAGTATAAAAAGGAAACTGATTGTAGAAGACAACGTTTATAGAAATAATTCACCCCAAAATGAAAATTCTGGGATCATGTACTCACCCTCGAGTGAGTATGTGACTTCCACATGTACATCTACATGACCACTGACTTCCATAGCTGGAAAAAAAAAAATATGGAAGTCAATGGTGACCCAAAACAGCCTGGCTACAAACATTTTTCAAAATATCTTGTGTTCGGTGAAACAAACAAATTCATACAGATTCGGAACTGCTCAAGGGTGAGTAAATGATCCCAGAATTGACATGTTTTGGTGAACTATTCCTTTAATCCTAAGTGTGCCATAGTGCCTCTTGTGGCGTCGCTGGGAATGCAATTCACACGTGTGGTCTGGCTTTTTTTTTTTTGTTAAATGAAATACAATATTAGACATCTGCTGTAAAATCATAAATAATAAAAATTTTGAGTGTTACAATATGACGTGTTAAATTAGCTTCCCCCATTGTAAACTTATACCGTGACATTCAGCAAGCAGCATTCTCTCACTCTCGCTCTCTTGCTACAAACTCAGACTACATTCTAAAACTCGTCCTGACATTCCTGCCTGAATGAGCCTTCAGCTTTACCCAAAGGCAGGGGAAGATTAAGTTTCCGAGAGAAAGAGGGATGAAATTCCATAATTGCATGGTCCTTTCTCTTCCACCCTCCTTCTGCACCTTCCCACCCTTTCTCACTTCAACAACAAGCACCAGATCTTTTCATAACACAACATGAAATAAATTCATTATGAAATGCAATCATTCATTGTTTTATTTTAAAAAATGGCACTATACAGAAATTACAGTACAGTATGAATATTTTCACTTCAAAATAAATATTTGGAAAGTAACTTGTGTTACTTAGGAAAGTAACTTGTGTTGCCTTAGAACTGAAGTTTTATCATATTTTATATAATAAATGTCATAATTTTGAATAAGTTGTGGCAGTATGCAGTGTGGGGAGAAATGTGTTTTTTTTGTTTTTGTTTTTTTTCTAAGCAATTTTATCACACAGCAAAATATAAAATAATCACAAAAATATTTAATTGATCTAAGTAAAATACAACAGACTTACACTGAAGGGTGAAGCCATAGCCCATAGAGACCAGTATATCAATAAGATTTTGTTTTTACCTGTACAATAAGCAATCACCCAAAAACAACAAGGGTGATTTTGCATTGTCAGGCTGCAATCGCATTTCCTTGCTTAAGTGTCAGCTAAATTACAAAATGTAGTCCTCATGGGAACCAAGTATATCTTTATATTCAAATCACAACGATCATATATGTACAATGAAATTCTCACTCACACAGGATATGGACATGATTCTCTGTCAGCAACGAGCAAGCACCTCACAAGTGTGTTTCTGAGAAGCTTGTCTGCCATTTCCTGTGGAAACTAACCACACAATCCATCCACAGACAAACACGACAATAAATAGACCACACATCGCAATACATGCAGTGGCCCCGGAAAGTACTTGGACACTTTGAAGCTTAAGTCACACTTCAAAATGTCATTGCATTAGATCAAAGTTCTCTAAACAATATTTTTCGGAGCCGTTTTGTTCTTTAGGTCTCAAGGTGAATTTAAGTGCATGGCTTTAGTTCACACAAGTGAAATTTATAATGTTACTCTTTCTCAACCATAAAGTGTCACAGTGTGTTTTGCCTTCATTTCAAACAGTGTATCTATTGTTAAATCATTCAAAACCTGACGAAAGTGTGCTTGTGCAATCTTTCTGCCTCTTGTTTTGATATGTTAAATTTTAAGCCTGACACAAGTGTACAAATAAGATAAATCTGCTTTAAAATATTTGCAATGCATATGTTAAAACTTAAATGGCATCTTTTAACAAGCAATTATAATGCATTTTGGTTTTGTTTTGTTATGCATTTATCTTGTTTTCACCCGAGAAGGTTCATCTCTGCACATGCACTCACTTGCAGTCATATTTGTGCGCATAAAAAAAGCTCGCTCACACAAAGAAAACCTCAAAATGAGCATGCACGGACTCATGGCCGTGCACCGGAATCATCATGAATCCAGGGCATATCAATTATCTCTCTTTAAAAGAGAAAAGAGCGGAACTGGCTCGGGAAAAAGGTGAATGCTGGGACAGCGGGAGAAGACATGAAAGAAGCTTCTTTAACTTATGTAATAGGTGTCACTGTGTATTAGGACTGGAGAGAACTACCTAAATGAACAATCCACCCTGAAGGCAAAAGGAAGGAGGGATGGGGAGGCTGCGGGGAGAAAAGAGGGATAGAAGGGCAGTGGTCTTGCCTTGGGGTTAATTGAGTTAGAGGACATGAAGGAGCCCTGAAAAAGGCCTGCGTGGTCGTTAGGGTTGGTGGGGGTACTGGACTAATTAGAGAGGAACACAGATCCTAGAGACTGGAAGCCCAGCAGGCTTTAGGAGAGTGGGATCACAGATTGAGAAACGCCTGGAATGAAAGAAGAATTTGTGTTTGCTAAAATCTGTTTAGCTGCCCTTACAGGAGGACAAATTTGATTTCATCTGAGAGATCTGATAAAATATGAAATGGTCACATTTTAAACAGAACTTGTATACCTTATTTCAAAGGTAATTCAATGTTGTTAGTGATATTTTCATTGATACACATTAAAATACGCTTTGGCAACAGCAATAGAATAAAATCAAAACCCTCTGATTCTCTTACCAACTACCTAGAAAGCACCAAAAACAAGGTTGCACAGCATAGAAGCTAGCAACATGCAAAAAAAACCTACTCAGAACACCTTAGTAACATGTTAAAAATCACATAGAATATCTTAGCAACACCCTAGAAACTCCACAGCAATTGACTAAACACAATGCATAGCAGTAGGCACTCAAAACGGAATGGTTAAAACTACTAAGAAACTAAATATGAATGTGCCATATAAATGTGCTAATAAAAAAAACCCCGTAGTAACTGCATAGCAACAGACTAAGGCACTGTCCCAAATGGAATACTTCATGTGCATCTGATGTTTTACAGACGTACAGTGGCTACTGCCACTGTAAAATGCTTAAAACACCTTAGCAACCACCTAGCAAACAAATCAATAGAAACTGCATAGCAACGGAGTAAGAACTACACTCATCCATTTAGCAACCACTCCAAACAGAATGCCACTGTTAAAAAAACACTTAAAGCACCATAGCAAAGCCTAGCAACATCCTAGTAACCACCCAAAACACCTTAGCAACTACATAGCAACGTGCTGAAAAAGGCCCAGAATGTCCTAACAACTGCGAAGCACAGATAAACATTGCTCATATTTTGTTGAGAAAGTTTACAGATGTCGTTCTGTATGTTGTCCGGGGATCAGAGTGAGGAGAAGGCCAGCACCTCGTGATGATGTAAACAGTGTACTGGGCATGAAGCCACACGTCTGCTGGATGGATGAGGTTGTCAGCCAAAGTGTAATCACAGTACAACACCAACACAACAGGAAAGGCAAATGCTACACACGACTCCAACCGCAAACACGACAAACGTTCACGAGCCCCGCCGACCTGCAGCATGTCGACACAATACCACATGACAAAACATAACAAATTATGTTGTGTCAATAAAATTGACACATTTCTCCAAACATGCCCAGAGGAAACTCTTACTCACAGGTTACTCCTAGCTTTGAGTCACGTTAATTATTTCATGTAAGTGTCATGTATCAGATGTTACTCCTAATTTGTAAATTTAAAAAAAAATATATATAGTATAGTTTTAATAAAGTGTATAATTTTTTTTATCAATTATTGTAAATGTGTACATATATA
>JAUYWG010000031.1:15529709-15577985 GCA_034779775.1 Enteromius afrohamiltoni | reverse complement strand
TATATGTGTGTGTGTGTGTGTAAGTAGGAAATATCAGTTTACATTTCCAAACATTATTTTTGTTATTAATTGTAATAATGCAGTAGGATTATTGTCTGACAACAGTCAGTGCTCCACACAAGGATCTGATCTGATCATCATCCAGTATGTCTGTAAGTAACAGAACAAACTGAGACAGACTCAATCCAGAAGAACTGTGGCAGCGTCTTCAAGTAGAAGAAAAAAAAACTAGCTGGAAAGCTACATGAAAAACTATACTGTAAAAAACTGAAAAACTGTAATACCAAATATCTATTTGATTTAGTTAATAGAAGTTAATTGATCAATTAAATCTATTTATGCCATTATTTTTGGAAGCATCCTCATTTTACAGCATTTTTACACGTGTCTAAAACTTTTAACAGTACTGTAGCTTTGCTTAATATTTCCAACTGACACGCTACTGCAAAAGATAGAAATAACTAACTTTTTTTGCTTGCTTTTTTTGTTGTTGTTGTTGGTGAAAATACTAGTGGCCTAAGACTTTTGCACAGTGCTGTATATATATATATATATATATACCCACACAAACAATGGTTTTATATGTTGGTGTATATAAAATATACTATTAATATATTAGCCTAAGGTTCATTTGGCTGTGGATGAATTTAATGTTTTTTTTTGTTTGTTTTTTTCTAGTATCTTCAGCTAGATCATCTTTTTTAGGATAGATATCAGACACTCAACCTAAAGTCTCATTTTGCGGTGGATTTAATTACACTACTTTCTAGAAAAGTAAAACAGCTATGCAAATGTTAATTTTTAATGAACTTTGTGATTATTTAGATTATTTTCATCATCCAAAATAGCTGAAATCACACTAGAGGAAATAAATATCCCTTTAAAATCCCAATTGGATTTGGACCTTTTGGATTCTGTGAGTCTTCTCAGAATAGCATTTTCCACTGTGTCTAAAGAGCGAGTGAGTAATAAAGGGATCATTTACAGTGGGTCGTCCATACAAGAGGTGAACGACTGCAGAACCTCACAAGACCCTAAATGACACATCGTATAATTAATGACCGACTGTAAATACCCCCTCCCAACCGAACCCATTCACTGGCTCCCAACAACCAGCCAGCGGCACACAATGGTGTCGACAAGAGCAGGACTAACAACAGCATTTAACATAAACCCTTCAACAGGAACAGAGCGCTTTAGCAAATCATTAACCAGGCCGTCACCGTCGCGACGCTACCGGTACTAGATGTTCTCTACGGCTGGTCTGAAAGCAGTACCCATGTCTTTTGCATGTATACTCACTTCTGCACATCTACCCCCCTCCCTCACCCATTTTAGGCCTTGTGGAATAAGCAAACCGGTCGGTCATGGTTGAGCATGATGGTGTTTGAATCCAAGAGGTGATTGCTGTTGACTCACGCTTTTGAGTGTGTGTGCACGTCTCGGCACTGATTAGCACAGTCTCCATCTGTTTCTAAACAGCAGCGACAGTTTTTTGATCCCATTTCCTAAGTATAAAGGCGTGCCTTTTTATACATTCATTAGGGCCAGACATAATTTGACTCACTCATTGATGAACAAAGTTGTTGGTGGGGTGTCGCATCTAAACTTTTTATTGCCACTTTAAAGTGTTAAAATAGTCCTGCATTCGCCTTTGAAAGAACTTTTCATGTTTGTCCTTATCTTCACAAGAAGAATAGGGGCTCTGATGTTTAAACAAGGTTGTTAAGTTTATAGGTTCAGCCCCGAGAGCCGGGGCGCCAACTTCTTCATAAACAACAACTTTATCTCACACAAAAACGTTGCTAAATATATATATATTTTTCTTTATGTGAGACATGGTTACTTAAGAGTAAGGATGTCGATAGGAAAAAAAATAAAGTACTCATGAGAATGTCTCAAACTGATCCTAAAGGAACATTTCTCATTACATTTTCCCAGCCCAAATGATCTGAGCAATGAATACACATTAAATTGATAGCTCTTTCAACATTTATTTATTTATTTATTTATTTATATATATTTTTTAAGATGATTCTTCTTATTTCATTTTAATTTATTCGTAATACTGGATATCGACAATGGACTTATTTATTTATTATTTTAATTATTGTATCTCAATTATAGTCTGATACAATAGTTCATTCAAGTTTATTATTATCTATTAGTATGATTTTTTAAATTATTATTCATACATGTGTAATTGTGTGTGTGTGTTGGTGGGTTTTTATTAAAAAGTTAGGCGTGAAAAGTAATATCAAATAAAAAGGCTACAGTAGGATTCGTGTCCATAGTATAAAAGGTTACACGTTAGGTACTGAATTCAACACTAACTATAAACTGTAACTGCTACAAAGATGAAGCTCAGCTCGAAAAAAAAAAACATTTGCATGTATGCAAATCTTCTAGCTATGAAATCCGTTAGAGATGTAGGACACATGCTGAGATATGCAAACACAACCTCAGAGTATGAAACCCCTCTTTCAGTTTGAGATCACTGTTCTATCTCTACCAAGCGTGCGTAAGTCACTACCGCTGTGTACGTGTGCCCTTTGAAAAGAGCCATTGAGACGCGAGTTATAAACTCGAGGTACACAAACCTGCAAGCCAAACACAGTCGCATAACCACCACGGTAAAAAATTACCTTTTTAAAGCAATGCTGAGTGAGTTGCTCAGACTAAGAGGAGGCGTATATTTAGTATAAAACAGGTTGTGTTAAATGTGAGTTGGGCAGCTGCGATAATGAAAATATCCTTCATCACAAGGGCAATAAAAATGGGTCAGGCCACATTTCTTTAACAAACACAGAGACGGACAACCACCCAGTCATTCAGCAAGTAATACACACAGACTTTCTTCCAAATGTTTCTCCATACAAAGTTACTTTCCATAAAGTATTGCGCTACGCTTGTTTCTTAAACGGATTTCCCATGATCTCCAACTAAATTCAATTAAAGCTCCATAAATCTCGGAAACTGGGATTAAACTCAAGCGCATGATTAATGGACCTGTTTTATTAGTGGTTTCTCTGAACAGCTGTGGATCCCTCTGTCAGCCAAAGTTTAATAATTGTGTTTGCTAAGGCAAGCATCACTATTACTATTGCTCATAGGGTCGGGATTTGAACCAACTCCTAAGTATTATGCAATTCTAAGTATTAAACTTGTATTAAGCCTGTAACTATCTGCTATAGACATGAGTGATTCATATATTGTGAAGCTTTTTGGGGAGGTGTGCTGTAACTTAAACATCAAAAAAATCCATAACTGTATCTTGAGGAACCACTTAAAACACCTAAGCAATCTTAAAGCAATGTGCTTAAAACCATGGCAGCCCAGTAGTGCACAACACAACGCAAATTAAAAAGCAAACAGAAGCCCACAGCGCAACGGAAATGCACCGGACCACTAGGGGGCAGTTGGTTTGCAGGATCAGCTATTGTGTGAGGTACTCACGGGCGCCGCGGGTTGTTGGTAGAAAACGTTGTTGGCATGACCCACAAAATCGACAATTTTAATCTATAATGTGTTAAAACAGGTACAGACCCCCCGTTTCTGCAGACCAACTGCCCCCTAGTGGTCGGGAGCATTACCGTTGTGCTCAGTCAATGTTTGATTTTTTTATTTCGTTGTTGCAAGCTTTATGCTGTTTTTACACTACTGGGCCACCGTATAAAACCACTAAAAACTTTAGCAACTGTAACAACGTTGCAATGCACTAATAATCATTCAGAAAACCCTAACAACTGCATAGAAAAGCAATAATAATTATTCCGAATTTCATAGCAACACCCTAACAACTGTATAACAACACACTAATAATCACCCAGGACACCATAGCAACTGCACAACAGTGCACCAAGAATAATTAAAAACACCTAAACAACGTCTGCATGACAATTTTTAAAAACAGTCAGAACACTAATAACCAAGCAATACCACAGTGACCACCAAGAACAATCCAGCCACAGCATAGCAATGTGCTTAAAAAACTGTAATCTAGTTCAGTTGAGTTCTAGTTTAGTTTCCCTTGTAAATAATTTAATCTTCATAGAATAAGTTAAACCTTTCTGCATTGTCCTTTTACGGCTCTGACATGACCAAAAAAAAAAGCAAAAAGCAGCGGCTCTAGTGTAAAGGAGGGTGTAACAAAAACCAGATGCAGCAGCAGGAAGAGCAGAGCAGAGCAGTCTGGGATAAGGGATTAGAGAGTGTCACACCATTCACCTCCACTGCAAGAGAGAACCTGTTAGTGGATTGGAAACATGTCCTCATTCAATAGGTGGAAGGATACAGGGTGGAGACAGATATGTTGGGGGTTTAGAGAATACAGAAATCAGACATCAATCTAAAATCAAGCTTTGATTATCAGACAAACAATTAACTACATTATTATTTTGACTCTAATATAACTCATAATATGTCTGCACTTATTTTAAATCAGTATGTGTTACCTTGGCAAATGGAGCATACTCTGATCACAAAACAAACACAGCACACACAGAAGTGAATAAAAAAATAATTTTAATATGAATATTTTGGTGAACAGTGTTGGATATTGAATGAAATATAAGTACAATTATTATTTCTCATGTCTGCCATCTTGAATTTTTGGTTTCACTGAGCTTGTTGCAACCATGCCGAACTTGATTTTCTGAAGAATGTCCGGAAGATTTTTTTTCCCCGTATGCGTCATCATCAGTATAAAAGGGAAATGAAGTGTGCAAAGTGTTTGTTTGCATTTCAATGCAACTTTTAATTCAATGGTCATATCCTGCCAAGTTGACTTTATCTATTCAACTTTTAAGTCTAACTGTCACCTTTATTTGTATATATATGTACTTATATAATATCTAAACAGGTTATTGTGAATGTTCAAAAAAAAAAAAAATGATGCAATTAAATTGATGGCTTAACTATAGAATAATTTGTAATTTAATTCAGTCTGGTTACAGGTTTCCTCATTTGGCTTAACATACTGACTGACATGGAATTGCAAGCAAAAAATAAACAAAATCGAATTAAATAATATAGCAATTCAATTCACTCTCCAGTCTATCAAAACACGTTTCCTACCTGCATTTCTGACCTCTTGAAACTTTACCTGCCTCATTTTCTGGGTCACACTTATTTTGTCCTCAGTTATTTCCATACTTCCAAAAGAAATGTGATCTTGACTAAAATTTCTAAATATTATGTTTGAGACTCAAGCAAGCAATAAAAAAAACGCTTAATGTTGATGTTGTCTGGATCTGCTAAACCTCATCATCTCATCACAGGAAACTGACACATCCCACGCACACTATAACAGCACATGCTAAAGGGCATGGCATTGTCTTTTCTTGTGATAGTAACAAACAATTGTTTTTCATATAATGCACAATCAAACTCTGATGAAATAATAGCCAACTAGCTGTCAGACTTGTTAGAAATCAGGCTTGATTAACTGGTATCATGTACAGCTTTTAGCTAAATACATATAAATCACCAAAATTGGCATTTTGGAATTGTTTTAATGTCATTGAATTTCATTGCACTATATAAGTGGCATGAATTCTTTTTTAAATAACACAAGCACAGTAAAGATAAAATTTACCAAAAAATGGATTTAGCTTAAACTAACTAAAACACTGCTTTGTGGTAGTCACATTATTAATGATATAATCTACAACTGTGTTTACTCTACCAGGACACCTGTGTGAACTTGAGGACAACAGACTTATATTCACTATATTATTATCTTAACATTCACTAACACAGGTTGATTAAAACTCATGGTGAAAATAGTGTAAAAATATGTTTAATTGCGGTCTGAAGATGAACAAAGCTTTTATGGGTTTGGAATGACAAAAAAAAAAAAAAAAAAAAAAACATTTGGGGTGGAGTAACACTTTAATATGTAGTTTGACTAGCTAGCAGTTAACAAAGTGTTATTTTTTAGATTAGACCAATAAAGCATTTATGTAACTGAATTAAAAACACCAGAAAAGTTATGACCAGACTTGAATTAAAAAAAAAACTGGATGACAAACTTTTAAAGCTAGTCTAGTAATTTATGCATCTGCCCACAGGTGAAAATATGTAAAAATAAATGTTATTTCTTTGATCCCCAGAAGTGCAGTCTGTGACTGATTGGACAATAAAATCAGGACACAAACATACAGTACAAAAAAGTGACATTTCGAGTGGTTTCCTGTAATGTTATTATATCAAACCAGCAATTTCCGAGAGGATTTGGGGCTGCTTCTCTGTGTCCTTAGGCACCAGGGAGGTCCAACCCATCCTGCCAATATGGTCTGCGGGGAAAGCTGGTCCCAATATCTGCACACATGAAAACATTCCTCTGTTGATTTATTTTTAGACCTAATCTCAAACAGATTTCCACATTGAGCAAGTCGGCTGGGACCGAGAGCGGCTGCACCCAATCCGTGGAAGCATGGCCCCTCTGAAAATGAATGTTATTTTGTTTTTCTTCTGGGGATTTGAATTCTGTCACTTTCCACTCGTTTGGTGGTAAGCCAGCTAAGCCTGAAAAAGCTGTAGTTTAAGGGACAAGCAAGCAAAAGATTTGTTTGTGACACTGGGAAAAGAGGATTGGCTTGTTGGAATGTGTAAAGTACTTTATTATTCCCACAACCCCATGAAATATCCTTTCACAGCCTAGTGTCGGATTGTTTAAGGCACAGGACAGTAAATTTCTTCAGACACAATAACAACATTTTTATAAAGAAAGTGGTTCTTGCTTGTGCAAAATGTGCCGGCACTGTTCTAGGGTCTTCTGGGTGGTCGCTCAGTGGTTCCTTACTGATCCAAGCCCACCTTCGAGTCACTGTGATATTCTGATCCTTAGATACGCCTCGGGTCCCTGCTTCAAAGAAAGGCAGTGGGACTTTTCGCCTTGTTTTATCATCCGCCAAACAAAAATCGTAAAAGCATCCTCTCCTCGACAAGACACGTCATTTGAGGTATCATTCATGCCTATAGCTGAAACATCGCAGTATGAGTTACACACAAAATTGTAATACTTGGGGCTAAAGGTTTGTAAGTTTGTAAGCAAGCACCATTAATAATAGTTTGCAGTCAGAGGTGCTAAATACGACCCCGGGTACCCTATGTCCTTTGTCCCTCCAGGCTCACCTTGTCAGCCTCCCAGACTTGGAGGCAAAGCTGTGTCAGAACAGCACTCATGTCTCCAACTTGAGGAAATTGATCTTTCAAGTCTGTCACACAACTATGAAGGGGCCAGGGGCTCAAGTGTCAGGTTACCGGAGGCAGGTGCAAACCCACCACTGGGGCCTTGAATGGCAAGTGAGGTGAGGAAGCGTGACTTTGTTAAAATTCCCCGCTAAGTGTCCTAAAACCTACTGAAACCCCCTAAACCCTACCGCAACTGGTGCGGTATTCACACTGAAATGTCTGAGCGGTATTCCCACTGGGTTGGCTCTGCAGAAAGAAAGCTGTAAATAGTATGAAAGATGGCCAACATGCCTTCGATTGCTCCAGCTCCGGTATACCTGTTGAAGGGGGTTTGGGGGGTGATCCTCTCCTGCCAAAGGTATCGTCTGCGAAATTAGCACAGGTGCAAGGTTTCGCACAACAAAGGGCTCTTTGTGAGTAGCCATGATCATGTTTTGTGACTGGGTTTCAATTTGGAAAAGAAAATGTAATATCTTAGAGAACAAACATGGTGAGTTTGAAAAGCACGGCTGTATTATCTGGGTAGTGATAGACTACAATTAACACCGGTTGTTAAGAAATAAGTCCCGGCTTACAATGTCATCCACACATCGGGAACAGAAGCTTGGACATTTCTGGAGAGAAGCCAATCCAAACAGAATTCCTTTCGCTTGGCATTCCAGCTTGATTAATATTGAAGGTAGGGTCAAGCGGTAAGGTTTACTGCGCAAATATAGTTAAACAAATGGCAAGACATTATTTCAAGTGCATAAGTGTGGTTCTTTCCTCGACAAATGGTGCCTGTCAGCGTACGTTTTGGGCATTTAACAGGACTCTCTTTGATTGCTGTTGTTTTTACACTATGCTACGATCAATAGGCGTGCAGCTAATTCAGCCAACAAGCGGTAAGTGTTCAATGTTTCTTCTCATTGACACACATGGACCAGAGTTCCATGATGTGGCTGCTGCTAACAGCAGTCTGCAGCCAAAATAGGAAGTCCCTGTGGCGAGACAGCCCCATGTGCTCAGGCTGGAAAACCTCTCAACAACATCCTGTGGTCACCTGGACACTATGACCCAGAAGAAGGACTCCTTAGAAAGCGGCCCCAGCAGCAGAGTCCTGCCTGAGGGCCCCTAAGGAGGAGAAGACCTGCTATTTGGTGCGTGGAAAAGGAGGCAGGCTTTGTAAATAACCTCCCTGGAATCCCTGAGTGTGCTTGCTTTGGAGTACACTCCCCCTTACCAAAAAGGCTGAAGGGGAAGAATCGGATCACAGGCAGCCTTGGGTTGTCACCTGTCTGGGAAGTGAGGGGGATGAATGAAGACTTAACAGAAAATTAAAGAGAAGGAAGAGGGAGCGAGACAAAGAGAGAGAGAGAGAGAGTCAGAGATGGAGAGATAGATAGAGAAAACCTCCCAGGTACTCTGGCACTTAATTACTTCTCAGAGGATAAATATTTCTTTAGTTACAGGGGTAGAGAGACAAAGAATGAAGAGCTGTTCCAGGAGTGATTATCTCTCCGTTTCAGGTGTTTTTATACATATTAAGAGCTCTCAAGTTACTATCGGATAGCTCCCAGAAAAAAAAGAAAAGAAAAACACTACTGTTTGGAAATTACAAACAAACTAGCCAAATGCAGGTACAGAGCCCCTGAGACATAATTTTCGAGAAGTTTGTCTTTCAAAAATTAAAAATCATCTACATTGCTGAGTAACACTTGAATCAACTGCAACAATATCTGACTCTCTGAAACTGAAAGCATAGTGCCTGGTGGTCCTCTGCATTTAGTACCGTCACAAAGCAAGTGGATGTCTATGATTAAAATCTAAGAACAACATTCTCATCATCCGTTCATGCTAGCTGGCCCCGTGAGGGACGGGCATTCATATGGAAACTGTATGCAATTATTTACAATCCAAACCTATTCAGACTTGGGTGGAAACCATGTGTTGGCCCCCCATGGTTTAAAGCTTCCCCTTCCTGTCCACACTAATAGCCTATTCATAGCAATGTGCACCTCAGAGACTGTTGGCTAGGCTGTTATTGGCCTTTATGAAAGTTAAATGAACAAGGCGCATAGGAAACTATAGTGGGCTGCCGGTTTGCAGAGGTCCAACCTCATTGTGGTTTTTCTGTGCAGGGTGGAAATTACTCTGTATGAGAAACTTTGTGTCTTGCCATTTAATTTGTAAAAAAAAAAAAAAATGATTTGTAATAGTCAGCAATCTTCTCAGCACGTATTGCTATGTTGCATGTTTGAAAGAAAATACGATTTTTTACATTTTTGAAAGATTGCAAGTGGTGCAAACGTAGCAGAAAAAGTCAATGCAAGGTTTTGTTTCATTTTTTATACGATACAAAGCAAAGGCTTGCTAAACTGTTGCTAAGGCATTTACTCCTAAATTGAAATAAAATATTAATTTATTTTAATGTTTAAATGGATTTTTTGAGGAAATCCATTCAAGTAGAAAAGGCAAGTTTGAAGGAGTTTTAAATGATGGCATGTCAATGAATCATAAAAAAGAACAAAAACAAACAATGGCCGAAGGACTATAAGAGCAACGTTAAGATTCACCTCTCTGTGACAAACTTGACATTTCTCTGCGCTGTGAGCCAACACAAGGTCCTTAGAACGTCTGCTGAACCATCTTAACTGGACAAAAGGCATTCAGAATCATTAAAAAACCAGACCAGAGCAAACCTTTTCTCTTCTCTTCAACTCCCTGCACTGTTTTGGACGTTCTGAAGTTGCTGCCCTAAAACGGGGACACCAGATGCCAGAACAAACCGGTTGCTTCATTCTCACAATGCCACAGATTGTTGGTACCCATTGCTTCAGAGGAGGAGGAAAAACATTGGGAGAGGGGGGCATTGGGTGGCAGAGACAGGACTCTGCCAAGTGGTAAGGCTGCCAAGTGTTGGTCTGGTGATGGGCGGAGCTTGTCACAAAAGGTGGGTGGGGGCACGTGGTTGCAGTGTGAAAAATAACGTTGATTTTCAGAAGGCCTGTAGAGGCCATTGGTGGCATTTGGGAGCATCTTAAAAAAATTCCACAACAACATAGTCTCAATCTTTTGCAATAACTGATATTAGAAATGTGTTACTAAAAGCAAAAATTAGATGTGTTTTCTAATGCAAGCATCACTATTACTAATGCTTACATACTTTGAGATTGGTGATTTTAATACTTCCTAACCCTATAACAACTTTAACGTGGGAGTGGAATATTTTTTACTTGGGCCAGTAGGCAGCCTCCTAGCAACCCTAGCAAACACATAACTATACAGAATAATAATTGCAGCATTCAAGAAACTCCTTCAGCTGAAAATTTTAAATTAATAGTATTTATGCATTTGTTTAATAAACCCTTTGCCAATTGCCAATTATGCAATTTTTCAACTGCATATACTATGCATACAATAATAATACATTTCTGTAAGAAAGCACTAATGATTTTGAGTCAGAGTACAATGTCATAGCTGCAAGTATTAACATTAATATGTGATTTCTTTCAATGTAAGAAACTTTTTTTACCACAGTTGTACCAAATCATATACTGATTTTGTTTTTTTTTTTCAATAATTGCATAAACTAGTAAAATTATGGAAATCATGCATACTTTTGAATAAAAAATGTGTGAATGGCCACACAAACTAGTTGAAAGATATCTAGCCAAACGGAAACATCGGGTTCAGTATGTTAAAGCACTCTCTCTTTGTACATTACAGCGATGGAGCATAACACGAAGGCTAATTCCTCATCTAAATCCTCTGAGTGGATCTGAAAGGCGTAAGCCCAGACCTGTGGTACAGTGGGACTTATGCAAACGGAGGCCCTGTTCTCCTCCATCCTGCCCTCCCTCCCCAGCAGCCGTTCAAACCTCTCCATGCTTAGGAAGTTACTTATTAAGAACCAGCGTCAGCATGCAGTGCCAAGCTCCCTTTTTCTCCTTTGCCGCTTTGGCTTCTTTTCCCATTTCAATACCCACTGTCGTTGCCTTGTGTTTTTTGGGTTAGGAGGGGCGGTTGAGGGGGGAGTGCATGCCTGGAATGTTAGTAAGCGTCCTATTCACTCTAGGGGAGTGTTGTAGAGCAAAAAAGAAAACGAACGGAAAAATCAAGAGAGAGTGAGAGAAAGACAGAGCGAGGGAGGACAAAATGCCCACAACAGACTTGATGTTGATCGCATTAATGCATTGGAGCGCTGGGTATGGTGTAAATGATTGAAAGTGCTTCCAGAACTTTTGCCGTTGGCGTTGACAAAGCCGGCTCTGTTTCCTCCCGCTGCATTGCAACCCCCTCCCCCGAAAGCACATACACACACACACACACCCTTGATGGTTGTTTTCTCTTCTATGTTTTTTTCAGCAGGGAATGGATGCGGTGCACGGAGAGGGAATAGAGCCAGGGTCTGTCCGCCAGGGATCGAGCCAGGGGCCTCAGTCAGGGGAGGGTGTGTTGGGGGACCTTTTCGAGATGCTGAAGAGTGAGCAAATGAGGCATGGATGGGTCAGATGGGTTGAGAGAGGAACCGGGCTTGACGAGAAGGAGGGGAGATTACAGGTCAGGGCAAAGAGTTGGAATAAATTAAGTTCTACCGCGGTACAGAATGGTACATTGTCAGTGCCAACAGACAGACAGCGGACGAACAATCCTAGCTTTGTGTCCGGTACTGGCAGAAGGCAACCTCTCTCTTTTTCCCCTGATTTCACTCTGGATGAATGCACTTTGGGATCCCACTATCTGTGGCTGCATTTCAGAGTTATAGAAGAATAGGCTGAACATCGAAGAGAGGGAATGAAAAAAAAACTACTTTTGATTAATGTGCAACAGTTTGGATCGTCAAATCTATATTTAGTATAGATTTCACTTCTGCCCACTTAGAATGCAACACTGATTGACAATCAATTTCACATGCTGTTGTTTAAATGGTGAAAACTATAGGCAATTAGCAAGACACCCCCAATAAAGGAGTCTACAACCCACACAAGTGGCTCAGGTAGTGCAGCTCATCCAGGATGGCACATCAATGAAACCTGTGGAAAGAAGGTTTGCTGTGTCTGTCAGCTTAGTGTCCAGAGCATGGAGGCGCTGCCAGGAGACAGGCCAGTACATCAGGAGGACAACAACCCAGCAGCAGGACTGCTACCTCCACCTTTGTGCAAGGAGAAACAGGAGGAGCACTGCCAGAGCCCAGACTGTCAGAAACAGACTTCATGAGGGTGGTATGAGGGCCCGATGTCCACAGGTGGGGGTTGTGCTTACAGCCCAACACTGTGCAGGATGTTTGGCTTTGCCAGAGAACACCAAGATTGGCAAATTGGCCACTGGTGCCCTGTGCTCTTCACAAATGAAAGCAGGCAGCAGAACATTCTCCACAGTGTCTCCAGACTCTATCATGTCTGTCACATGTGCTTAGTATGACCCTGCTTTCATCTGTGAAAAGTACAGGGCGCCAGTGCCAAATTTGCCAATCTTGGTGTTCTAATATTGGTAAAAGATTTATCATAGTATACTCTTAACCCTGCATATCGAATGGGTTGGTATGTTATTACAAACCCGTATGATAAACAGACTTTTATTGTATGGGCAAAAATACCCATACAACCTAGAACTCTTCGGTATTTGTATTTATTTTTTATTTTTGGAAGTTTTGCCCTGAAAACACACAGAACATTTACAAAATCATACACTACATTTAAAAATACTATGCAGCAAAGTGTTATCATTAGATTTGCGTGGTGTACGCACGCACACCACAGGTTTGGTTTCTGAAAACTGAAAATGATGTTAACTACAACCAGTTGTCATATTTTCCATCCTCTAAAATGATAAGCATCACCACCACAGCTGCTTTTGCATATCCTATGCAAAATGCTCTCCGACTGTTACGCCATACATGTTTGCATGGTTGCTTTTTTGTCCTAAGAACAGCACCTTTGGCACACCAATTAATTTGCATTATGGAAAACAACTCGGTGGAATCAGGCTCCTCAAACAAATGTCACTTCAAGGCTGTAGTGTGTGTATGTGGACTATGCTACCCCTTCTGTATAAACACATTTTGTCCTTGGGCGCAGACTACATGCTGTGTCTAGGTTCGGGGCAAATGGCTTCACCACATGGAGTCAATATCATTTACTGGGGACTATTACTCAAGAAAGTAGTGCGGAAGCCAATTCCACCACCGAATATTTATTTTTTAATGTTATTTAAAAAAAGTTAACTGTTTCATCTTACAATTTTATTTATTTATTTTATTTTGTTTATTTTTTTTATTGCAGATTCACAATTCACTTTTGGTCGTTATGGAAAAAAAATTGTGAGATATAAATGTGAGGTTGTAAGAAATAACAATAATATAACTGCAAGATATAAACTCTCTACTCAGGCTTTTTTTCTTGCAATTCTAACTTTTTTAAGAATTGCATAACATAGGACTGTGAGTTATAAAGTGAAGACTTTTTTTTTTTGCAATTATAATGTCTTTTCTTAGAATTGTGAGATATAAATTCGCAGTTGCAACCTTTGAAGTACAATTCCGAGGAAAAACAAGACTTACTTACTGTTACACAATTGTTAGTTCATATTTCATAATTCTGTATTCATAACTCGCAATTGATTATTGTAATGTCTGAACTGATATAAACTTAAACAACATTGCTATCCAAATGTTGTTGTAATCATGGAAATAAAGCAAACCAAATGTTTGTACGTAGTTCTTAAGTTATGAATGCATTGTGTGCGCAGGCTTATGAGTCCAAATTTCATTAAATCGATTTGGATGGACAATGTGCAAATGGAATCTTGACAGTGGTATTTCCAAACAAGTCTTTACTATATATATTTTTTTCTCAAATGCACATCTGGTTAACACATATGTTCCATGTTCATTTGTTGCACAGATGAGGCCCTCTGCGTAGCACGTGACAGATGCAAGTCTGAACGCAAATCACAGTTCACACATTATTTATTGCAACCAGCCGCTGGCATATTTTTGCACTGAACTCACTCACATGTGCTTAACATGCATGAATACAGCACACACATTTCCCACAATGATTACAGAAAATCCACTAATAAAATTTCTAAAAGAGAAAATCATACAATAAGTAGTGGGAATTGTGTAATGTCAAAATCAAAAGATCTGGCATAGTTTAACGAAGTCTTTAGAGAACATCCCATTAGATAGCAATAAAGAGAAAGCAGCTCCTAAAAGCAATTTTACCCATAAATGTATAAATACATAATTGTTTTCACAACCTCATCTCATTCCAAACTGTGTGACGTTAGTCTGTTAAATAGAAAAATAGATGATTAGACAATCGTGATCACATGGTTGGCCCAGATTAAATAGTCTAAATTCCCATTAGACAGTAATTTAGAGGTTTACATGATCCTGACCCTATGAACCTTACAGGTTTTAGAAAGGCTAAAAATCATAAAATATTTTCATACAAACTAGACCCACTGAGCAATCGTCCATTTGTCAGACTTAAAACAATACTATTTTTTGCTTCTTTTTTTTGCAGCAATGCCACTGACGAAGTGGAAATGACTAGATGTTAAAAGTTCTTTATGAAAACACTGATGCCAAAAAAGAACCTTGATTCTTTTTTTTTTTTACAGACATCAACATAAACTTTGTTGCCTACTTTCCTGTCATTAATCTCTTTGGAAGTAATTCATCTGAATGATATGCTCCTTTTATCTTGACATTGGTGGAGATGCTGTTATAAAACTGATAACCCTTTAGCCCTTTTTAGGGCATTTCCCTTGTCTATTGTCTTAAGCCTGCGTGGCCCAAGGGAATGCTATTGTGTAGACGAGTAAAACAAAGAAAATCCTGCTGTTAACCTTCTTCCAACCCCAGTGTGATGAGCACTCTTAAGGTCATCGCTGGTGTGTAACTAACCTTTGAGCTAAACAGGCAGATTTTATCAAAAACAATGTGTGACCAATGTATTGCTCCTCTTCTTTGACTCTGTAAAATAACTTCTGATAACTGATCATCTGATAAGCATGTGGTTGTGCTTCCAAATTAGACACTACAAGCTTTTCTTCATTAAGGGCAGTCAACCTTTTGACCTCGGCGGTACATATGCTGATGCCTTTCTCACAGAAAGCACATGTTGTACTAGAACACATCCTTAAGCAGCTCTAAGCTCTGGGCTTTGTAAGAACCAATAAAAAGAGGCTTTCTAATCTCATGGTTCACAAAGACTGACAAGTAACTAAATATGGTAATCTTGAATACATTTTTACATTGTAGAGATAGAGTGTATAGCATTTAAAAGGTTTTTTTGGTAACACTTTACAATAAGGTTGATTAGTTAACAATATCAGTAAATATAGACTAAGAATGAACAATACCTCTACAGCATTTATTAATCTTAGTCAACGCATTATTAAAATCACAAGTTGTGTTTGTTAACATTGGTTAATGCACTGTGAGCTAACATGAATAAGCAATGTATTATTGTATTTTCATTAATTAACATGAACCAAGATTAATAAATATTGTAACAAATGCAACATTCATTGTTTGTTTATGCTAGTTAATACATTAATGTAAACAAATGACACCTATTTGTAACATGTTACCGTTTTTTGTTGTTTTTTTAAAGAAATTAATACTTTTATTTAGCAATGAGTCTGTAAATTTCTCAAAAGGTTCAGTAAAAACATTTAGAATGTTTTAAAATAATTACATTTCAAACAAAAAAAAAAGAAAAAAAATATTTTTTATTTTTACAGAAATAAATTATTTTATTAAAATAGAAAAACATAAAATAAAAAAATAAAAAACATTAAATGTCACTAAAACCTGCTTCAAATACCCCTTAATTAGAGACAGCAGCTGAAGGCGGGAACGGGAGAGGCAGAGGGCTCAGGAACAACAGGAAGGCAGAGGGATGAAGGGCTGCACTTGGAGCTTCAACAAACACGCAAACTATACAGTCGAAGAAAAACTAATTAATAAGGAAGGTGAATTACACAAAACACAATTTTTAATTGATCTACGAAAAACTGAATTTCAATGGCTGATATCTTGTAGCTTTTGTCCATTTAAGAATTTTGTAAATATACAACAGTAACTGCACAAAATGTACAAAAAGCTAAAACATGAATCATTTCCATGCTTTTATATGTCTCAAGATGCAAATCCCACCCAGCAATATGTGGAAGTTCATTTTCAAGCCATTTCTGCAAAAGGTTTAACTAGGTCTGTCTCAAATAATACAAATGATTGGAGGAAGTTGGGGTGGATATAGCTCAATGACAACAGGCTGTGCATGTCTGTGTGTCTGAAGGGTCACAGAGACCCCTCTATGACCAGTCAGCCTGGAGAGCAGGTGGTCCTTATCATCGTCTTTCCAGTTTGACTGGGACACTCGCCACATTATGCTCCGCCAAGTTTATAAGCAGCACCTGTGGGATCGCTGGCCCCCTGGCTCAAACATGTGGTGGTGGAGTAGACCTAAGGGGACGTTTTGGAGCAGTTGTGCTTCAGCTGAACTGTAACTGGACCAATAACTCAAACAAAAAACAATATCTAATGTAATTTAAAAGTCATGTATCGTTTTCTAGAATCAGCTGTATCTTATATCTTGAGTTTAAATGTATGTATGCATTTGTTCATTTTTCTTAAAATGTATTTATTATTTTTTTAACTAGTTTTATTGCTTTATCGTGGCCCGAACACATTCAGAGATTTGGAAGCATCATCATGAGTGTTTGCACACCTTTGCATAAATTACATTATTTGCATATGACACCTCTGTCATGGTAAAGGTTCTTTGTACTGTGTTGAGAGCGTGCTACCAGCTCAGGTCAGCATAGTGCAACAGAGCTGTGGTATAACTGTAATTACTGCATGTAAATACAAGCAGTCACTCAAAAGATTCAAGTATAACATCGTATCTGTCTGCAAAACATAAGAAACCTACTGGATTACATTTCATTGACTTTTAATTCATTGCACTGTTTATTAGTGTTAATCTTGCATTTAGTAGTTTTACTTTTTGCAAGGATGCAGTGTTGTGCATAAAATGCATTCTTGAATTCATGGTCAGGAACAAACCTTGAGTCTATTAACTTCCATTAAACCGTGTGTGTTCTAATGCAGTAGCTGCAGAACGTCAGTTTTAATTCTGAAAATAAAATAGTGCATTACAAATTGCATTCAGGCACATCTCTGAACGAAATGGCATAGCAAGAACATTTTGCAGTATGTTTGAAGCATGAAAGAACATTGACTACATTAAGACCATCTAAGATGTAAATGAGTTTGTTTCTTTATCAGAACAAATTTGGAGAAATGCAGCATCACTTGCTCACCAATGAACCCTCTGAAGTGAATGGGTGCCGTCAGATTGAGCTATAATAAACATACAGCTGATGATAAAACACTACTATTATCCACATGACTTCACACATCCATCATTTAAATTTTAAAGCATCACTTCTGGGCCATAATCTTTTTTTTTTTTCTTCTTCTTTTTAAAATGCATATTTGTAACAACATATTCATTTACAACTGACTGTTTTCACTAGTAAACAGTGTTTGATCTGTGCATATTTTCTTTCTGTTTCAGACCAGACAACTTTTTCACTGGAGAAAGCGATATCAGTGGACTCATATTTTAGCCTGAAGCAAGAGTTTGAAGTTAAAATGTCTTAATGATGGATTTGTTTCTTATACACATACAGCTTTTCACTGTAAGGTGCCAGCTGAATTTATGTACTTGAGTGGGTTGCATGTGCTGACGGCACCCATTCACTCAAGAGGATCCAATGGCGAGCAAATGATATCATGCTGATTAATTCTGGTGAAGAAACAAACTCATCTACATCTTTTAATGGCTTGAGGAGGAGTAAGGCTTTAATCAAGGTTGGTCCCAATGTTTGTCTCGTTTATAGACACCAGAATCACTGATATGCTACCTAATCATCTCAAAGTGTTGAGATGTTAAAGAGCTAATTTTCTCCGGAAATTATTTTGCATACTTCATATTATCACCACATTCTAAATGTCACACTTGTACGGAGACTCTAGTGTTGATCCAAACGTGCCTCACTCATTCACCTCAGCCCTCTGATAAGTGGAAAATTGAGTCGAGGAAATGAAGCCCAAGTTGATTTTGGGTAGTTTAGCACCACCGTTTAATTGGTGTTCATTTGGTACCATAATTATGCTCAGGAAAGGACAAAAATAGTCGTACTTGTCAAATTCTTAATGGTCCTATAAGTGCAAAGATAAAAGTTCCCCTGTTCAGACTGTGTTTATTAAGTAAACACAGAGGTGGGTTGTGAAGGGTTTAGCCACCAACACCACGGCGGTACAAGCGAGCCTTTGCCACGTGTTATGTTCTGCCTCATAAATATTGTTACAAGCCAATGATCAGCATTCAACTTTTAAGTTTCCTGTGTTATTTCAAACTTTAAAAATAAGTTAAATTCCGCATCAGAATGTAGGTTTGTTTAAATATAGATTTCTCCAATTCCACAAGAGCGTGAAACTGAATGATGTTTTTCAAACTAGGGCTAGACAATAGTTGAAATATTGATAATATATTTCTATTTATTTAAAGGTTAACTGCAAAAACGTTTGAGAAGTTGATTAATTCATCCATTCGTTCTGTCGGTTTGAATGAATCAACTAACACTCATTTAACAACTGAAAATGTTCATGGAAGTCTCAGTGAGGCAAAAATAAAATAGGTATTTAACTTAGACTAGCTTATTTAATAGGCTGCACTATGACAAGTCTATTGAAATGCATATTTAAAGCTACATATCTGCAGCTGCATGATCATTATTACAATGCATTCTAAATGCATTTAAAATCAATTCTATTACATTTTTCTAAAGCGCTGTGTCAGCAAGAGTCCATTTACTGAAATACAAAATATTTCAATCAATCGGTCAATTAAATATTTTGTTATATACATATGCATCTAATCTTCATAATGCATTTTAAACAAGGTTTTACAAGTATCTTTTCAATCCAAAGTGAACTGCTCAGTTAATTTAGTACATGGAAATTATGCCATCAATATTAAAGTCAGTTTAGTCAGTACTATGCCGATTTGTTTCCCCAATTTTTCTTTTAATAAAAAATAGTACAAAAACAATAAAAAAGAAGAAGCTTCCAGGCAGCACTGGGTGAGCATACAAATGCTGCTGAGTCTTTTGCATATGATATGCATTGAACCAACCAAACTGTTGCCATTGCTTACAAACAAAGCAAGCATGCTGAATGAGCTACAGGATTGTGGTTTTTACTGTGGATTTGGCCTCCGCCGGTGATTCATTGTTCCTGTGAACATATACCGCACCGCTAAGTTGTTATACAGCCTTGGACACGTTCCACAATAATGTCAGACAATATTTTATTTGTCCTCTTTGTCAATACCACAATGCCTGACGAGTGGGAGGTTTGTGGCAAAGGTTGGCCAGGTGGTGTCTTCTAAACAGAGTGTAAATGTTTACAGACGTTACGGCCTGTTCGCTTAGCATTATTAGAGAATGTGCACTAAACAACACAACGGCAGAATTACTATTCCATTATCGGATTATTTCATGTCACTATTGTCTCCTAAAGTTGACCCAGCTCGACCCAAGCGCCTTCGAATCCCCAGAAGTCCAAGAGAACTAATTGAAGAGAGACAGGGAAAGTTGTTTTTCTCGGGACAGCTGCACCGAGCTGGTCTGGACTGTCTGTATCCGATGTCCCCCCACACATCCTAATACAAATATTGTGCGGCAGTTGCCATGGTCACGACCAGGCAACAGCTGGCAGGATTCAGTTCACCTAGAACCTGTTCCTGTTGGCGTGGGTCCAGGCGCTGAATAGTTCTTACCGCTGAATAGAAGATGCCATGAAATATTTGTTTTGCGTTTTTTTTTTTTTTTTTCCCTCCTGTTTTTCTCGTATGCTGCCTCTAGATGTCTGCTTCTAATTTTATTTATTTTAAGACCAATCCAATTATTCTATTTTTGCTATACCAGAAAACACATTTTGTTTGTTTGTTCTGTAATGCACTTATTTGGAAAAGCCATAAAATGGTGTTTTATATATATAGATGGAATCTGAATAGTTGTATTATTATTATTATTATTATTATTATTATTTTGCAAGCTAGATTAAACCTTGACTGCAGGGAAATAAATTAATATATGTAAATAGTAATTAATAAAAATATGGCAACTGCCACACAACAGATGTAATATCTATAGTATATGTTATTTAGAAATATATAGATAGATTAATAAAATCTATGTGATATCTATATAAGATTTAGATAATACTCATTATGCAATAAGCAATTTTAATATTATGCTATTTTTAAAATAATAACATATAAAGTGTTTCTTACGAAATATCTCAAATATGCCTCCCAGCGTGTGTAAAACGAATATTTAATTATTTATTTATTTAAAATGTTAACTTAATAGTCTTTAACTAACCAACTGAAACACTGAATAAGGTTAAATCTGAATGTCCACGTACACTTTTTTTCCCACCAGATATTTATCATTCTCAAGCTGAAAAGAGTCCAAGTAATGAGAGCATTTGAGGAGGTGCGCGCGTTTCTCTCCGCAGCGCGTCTGCTCGGCCCTCGCGCTCCTATCTCGCGCGCAGGGTTCAGGTTACGGTTATCGGAAGGAATCTACGAAAAAAGCGGAGCCAAGCGCAACTGCTCATCATCAGGACAGATTAACCTTGTCAAGCGGGGGTGTACCAGGAAGCAAGGGAGAGAGAGAGAGAGAGAGAGAATGGCTGGCAGGCAGGCAAGCTGGCTCCACTGCTAACTCAACACCACTGAGGCCTTTCCTCGCTCCTGAGGGAGTGCAAACACGCGTCTCCTTTTACAGCCTCTCCTGTGCCATTACACGCGCATATCCTCCCAGAAAAAACATGCGAGCATTACACCCTTCTCTCATTCGGCCCTGCTTTATTTTCACACCGCTCTCGTAGCATAATATTTTGTTCCGTTTCTGTTGCTTTGAGGTTATCTGTTGACTTTATCGCTGCATGAGTGCATGCCCCCAAAGTTGCAATTCATTCATCAACAGCAGTTAAAAACACTTTGGCACGGTTTAAGATGTTTTATTCTTGATCTGTAACACGCGGATTCTTATCTCTAAGTGTTTTATGTTTTTTCTTCTTCTTTTAAAGACAATGTGGCGCTCCAAGCATATTCACTAACATTTTTTTTTGTGAAATACTTGTGTAAATCTACAATAAAGCAGAAAGTAAAAGTAATTTTGTTTTTAGGATTGGGGTATTTCCTCAATAGACATTAATGAAAGTGAAGAAAGTCATAATTGGCGAAAAATAAACACATATCTTAACTTTTATGATTACTGAAATGTTGTAGCCTACCTTTAGGACAACAATAAGTTAAATCGTGAGTTAATTTTTCCGGAAATCGCAAACACTAAATGCTAAAATATTACACTAGTAGACTTACTTTGCCTCAACCAATGGTGTGGGTTTGGGGCGGGACTAACTGTTGGCAGTTAACCAATGGCAGTCAGGGAAGTGTTTTTACCTTTTTATCATCAATACAGTAATATTGTTAAACTATTATTGTAACTTGAAAATAATATTATGGTCATTTCAGCATCATTGCTCCAGTCTCCAGTGTCACATGATCCTTCAGAAATCATTAATATGCTGATTTGCTGCTTAAGAAATTAAGCAGCTTGTTATATTTATGTGGATATTCTTTGTGGATTTAAATTTTTTAGAAACAGAACTCTTATGTAACAAATGTATTTCCTGTCACTTTTCATTCATTTATTAATATATTTTTATTTTAAATGAAAAAAAAAAAAAACCTTTTGAACAGTAGTGTGCACTAATAAGACATTATAAACAGACTAACCTCCAAAAACTCCACATCTTTGATCACATTTCACACCAAACTGCAGAAATCTTGCCAAAGTGACAGGATGACCCTCAGGTCAAAGTTGTAAAAGCTCTGGCTCTGGGAAGTGGCCCCTGCAGTCTCCTGTCGAGCGTTGGAGGCTTAGAAACACACATAAGCAAAGCCTCGCGTAGCAACAAGACGAGTCTTTATCGTTTGCAAAGCTGAGGTGATTTATTAAATCCAACAGCTGCACTGCCTGTGATGTGGACCTCATCAGATCTGTCCAAAAACCGTAAAACAATAAATTTTTATTTGTTTGCAAAATAGCACGTTCCTCAATAGCTTTGAAAATAGCGCTGGTGTAGCATATGGCCGGCGTATTTTTAGACATATGTCTCACAGAGCACATTATGAAACTACTGTAAACATGGACTTTGAGTCACAAGTATAACAAATTTGGTGGAAAATATAATAGGTGATGAGTCGAAAACTCCTCGTGTGCACTTCAAGTTCTTTGAATTAGGTTCTTAAAAAAACTCTCTTCATGCATCTCTGGAGTAAAATTTTACTTTGCTGATCTCCTACTCATGCCGAAAGCAGGCATACAGCCAAATGCTTTGCGGTTTTCTGTCAATGATCTAGAAAAGGCACGGATGTTCTTGCCAGAAAAACAAGTGAAAGCCAAGCCACTGTGGTGCTTTTCTTGCCCACTTGAAAGGCAGTGGATCTGCTCTTCATCTCCACCCCGGTGTTCCCTGAAGCTCTAAGAAGGCATGAAGGTGTCAGGGTTTAGAAGAAAAGGGTTTAGTTGCGAGAAGAAAACTACAGCTAGACAGCAACACATTTAACGTGGTTTACTCTTTGTTTTGTTCCTAAACCTACGCTCTGTTATTCGTCAGGATGATAGGTTTTGTTTTCAACCTGTTTTTCATTGAATGTGCCGTTGACTCAACGAAAGCCTCTTGCAAGAAGCGTGTTGAAAAACACAGGTGGAAGTTTTTCGAAGCATCTGACAGGCCGTTGACAACGTACAAGAGATGTGTGGCACCGTGCCATGCTGGCCCCGGGCGGCACTTACCCACAACCCATCTACTGTGGGCAAACGCCTAATGCTGCATTCAACACACACACACACAAAGACAGAAAGAGAGGGGGGGAGGCTTGCGTTAAAGGGATAGTTTTTTTTTTTTTATATTTAGCGAACTTTGCCTTTAAAGAAAAAAATGTTTTATGCAGCAACAAAATTAAAGAAATAAATTAAATAATATATAATTTTCAGAATAAATTTCTGTACTTTTTTATGTTAACAAGCAAAATTGCAATGCAGCAACAAATAAAAGCAGGTAGTTATATATATAATATAAAGATATAAATTGATATAAGATATAAGTTGATTGTAACTACTCACTTTCATGTATGTATATATATATATATATATATATATATGACAGAAATTAACTTTATAGTAAGGAGCCATTAAAAAAATACATATTTTTTTTCTCATTATTAAAATGAAGACTAAATCTGCACAATATAGGTTACATTTATTATTATATTTATTTATAATTATATATGTTTTTAATAATAACTTTAACATCAAGTAATTGTATGTAATACAATATGTAATAATATGGTACAGTATGTAATATTTTGATTGTTTATGAGAAACAATGGGGGCAGTCGTAACCTAATGGATAGAGAGTCGGACCTGTAACCCAAAGGTCATGGGTTCGAGTCCCAGGTCCAGCAGGGATTGTGGGTGGGGTCCACATCAGCGCTCTCTCCACCTTCAATACCATGACTGAGGTGAGACCCTTGAGCAAGGCACCGTTCCTCCAACTGCTCCCCGGGCGCTGCAGCAATGGCTGCCCACTGCTCTGGGTGTGTGTGCGTGGTTGATCACTTGTCACTGCTGTGTGTGTGCACTTGGATGGGTTAAATGCAGAGCACTAATTCCTAGTATAGGAAAAACCATACCTGGCCACTTGTCACGTCCTTTATTTTCCTTTCAAAATTTATATTAGTAAATATATATATATATACATATATATGTGATATATGTGTGTCACACAATTAAAGTCAGCATGGTGGCTTCTTTTACTTTTATAAATAAATACAAAAAAAATACATTTTACAAAATAATACAAAAACTTTTTTATGCTTTTATTTATGCACATGATTAACCGGCATTACAATGCAGCAACTACCAATAATACCAAGCAAAGTATGTAATATCTTATATATTTATATAATCAAATATAATTTTTATTTTATTTCATGCAAATGAGCAGCATCACAAGGCAGCAACTACCATTGAGAGCGAGTAGCTTTGCTTGATGGCAACCAACTTTACAGCAATTATTTTTCTGCATGAATGCACATGAACCACTGTCTTGACCAAATGAACGCCATGACATCTCTCATGGAAAATTAATGACTTGGTCAGTTTGTTACTATAAGTCCCTTTGAACATTTAGCATAAGATCACTTCTGTTCGTTTTCTTTATAATCAATGAATCTGTCTGCATAGCAGTGGGGGTCATCCTTACAATGCATCTAAATAAAAGATGCAAAGTGGCCAGACTAGATAGATGTTAATTTAGTTTCGTTGTTTATCCCTACAGTGTCAAGACCCAGCAATTCAAAGTGAACAGAGAAAAAAAACAAACAACAAAAAAAAAAAAAAAAGCATGCAGGCTGTGAGTGCAGGTTGAGACCCAGCCCCTGACATTCCTATCCATACCTGTGCATGCTGAGGAGTGAGTGGAGGTGTGCCGGAGCTTAAGAGAGCCACTATTTACCCGCTGGGCAGGAAAGCCTCAAGGAGGAGGAGGAGGAGAGGCCAGTGGGTGCATTACTTGGTTTAGACGTGGCCAAGAACAAAAAAAAAAAAAAAAAAAAAACCAAAAATGCTGCCAACAGCAATTGTCAGCATGGCCCTTGCGCTTTCTGACACACACTGCGTGTTCACACATACATTCATTCATTCTCTCTCTTTTTTTTATTGGATACATGTGACAGAATTTGCTCTGCATTGCTCCTGATAGGAAAGAAGACAGGCATTAATAAAATAAATAAATACATCTAATCACTGGCGGCTATTGGATAGTATATTTCTTTAAACAGCAGTAACATTATATGTGACCATAGAAAAATTAACTTTTTTGGAGTAATATTTCTTACCATATAAACACACTGGATGTCTCAAATATATTTAAATTAAGTCTCTGATATATTTTGCATATTTTATTAAAAACATCAAATAATTTATTTCAAATAAATAATGAATCAATTTAAATAAAGAAAAAAAAAAAGACTGTTTTTGATGCGGTTTTGTCCTGAGCCCCTTTTCATTTCTGACCTTGACTTAAAATAGTTTAAATATATCACCCTTATGTGAATAAAGTAATCTGTCAGTACCATGGTGTGTGTACATATTTGTGAATGATTGTGAGCAGTGAGTCATCCATCCAGAAGAAAGGACTGGAAAAATGCAGTTCACAACAGCAGTACCATGTGCCGACCGGAAAGACGTTATGTAAATGGGTCACTCATTAAAAGTTTATTAAGAATAATAAACTCTGCGTGCGTGCGTGTGTGTGCGCGCGCTTGGAAACGAGTAGAAGGCAAAAAGTGCCACTCAGTGGTGGAGATGAAGGAATAGCCTTTTGAGAAAATCTGTACCGTGGTGATACTGCGGTACAAAGATCAGACGCTGATATAATATGGTACTGTATGATACATTCACATATGAAGGTTTTCACAGGGCAGTACTATTGCAAACGGTTAGTCCATTACACTACTCGCTTACTAATTACAAAATATAGTATATTCATATATACCAGAAATGTCATAGTTCTAGTTTCATTTAATAACCCAAGATTTCGGCAGGTTTACTATGGTAAATTATGTTAGGGGTGCAGTTCATTTCTTAAAAACAATAGCAATCATATGTACTCATATTTTAAGTAAATGCTGCATTTTAGTAGGACATGGACTATCATTTACAAATATTATTCCTTTTTAAAGTGTAATAAAGCAATAAACTGAATACTTTTCAATAAATCACTTTCAGTTTAAAATAGTCAGTTCACTTGACTTGACTTTAAAAAGTCAGCATTCGCAACTTATTCCTCACACGACATTTTGGAGTGATTCATCAAAAATGTAAAGAATGCTTGTTACCTTGAAAGTCCAAAGAAACGGTTGTGGGAGTTCAAATTTTATTGGCATTATGCAAGACAAGAGAATAAACAGAGCACACAATCATCTCTGCCAATCAGAGAATATCCAAAATCATTGGTTGTTTTACATACATTTAATAAATGTAAGTTGCCTTTTTTCCCCCCTAGGGTGTTTTTTTGTTTACTGGATTAGTCGTTTAAACTGCTGTAACCGAGTTAACCATGCATTTCTTTTAGTATCTGATATTGCTAAAGAGGCTTGTGATTAATAGAAACAAATGACAGTTGCATTCAGGCATTCAAGTAACTAAAGTCACCTAGGCAGGTCACAGCTTGAGCAAAATCACAACTTAAAACAACCGAGAACCATAAGAAACAGGGGAAAATGAAGGTGCAAAAGGCAAATATATATTTTAGGATAAGTACAAATGACATTTCCAGTTTGAAACACATCAATGTCGTTTCTTAACCATTTACTATAAAGTTAAGCGAGACGCAACTTATGAAGAGAAACTGTGCAAGTTTACTTTTACATCGCCGTTAGCTAAGGTTAGCATCGAATTCTAGCTAAACTGGGTATATTAATACTGCAATGCAATCAAATTTGCCAAGGCCTTGGATGCAACGAAGCAAAGAGAATTGAACTAATCTAGTTTCATCCATCTAAGACAGCTAACCCAGTTTGGTAAAAGACATTGCATAGGATGTCTTGGCTGCATATTTCTAGTTTTTTTTTTCCTGACCCAAGTACACAAATCCATTACTCCGCATGCAGTGTGTGGAAAGATTAACCGTAAAGGGATTTTTTTTTTTTTTTTGTCTCGTCCAAATCTAGTAATCAGTTTATGGGCCGAGGCCAACTGGGACAATGTGAAAACGGGATATTAAGAGCTGATTTGCACTCGTTCAGAGGGCAGAAAAATCTTCCGCTTTTACCCAGTTGAGTTCAGAACGTTTGGCAGAGATACGCGTTTTACTTTTTCTCTTCTTCCTCTTCCCCTCAGTGGGATCCAGTCCAGTTCATTTGACGGGTTGCAAATCATCGAGGAATTTCACATTAGGAAGGAATGTTTTGGTGAGGCGACCTTGAAAGAGACAGAGTGAATGAGAGTGAAGCTTGTTTTTTGGAGGTTTGCCACCATGGCCTTCATTGTGCAAACTCCATATAAGCAAGGTTATGAGAGCCATTATCAATGAAGCAAATTACATCCGGCTTGCGTGGCCAAGTGAACAAAAGCATAATCAGTTCTTGTGTTGTTCTGGAACGAATTCAAGCCAAGAAAAATATGTTTGACACGCTTAAATCTGTTATTCCTCTAAAAGGCTCCTGCGCCACAGGGTGAGACATAGGTTTACTTTTTGTTGTGAGACCTTTTAATTAGACAAACAACTACCTAACGTAGAAAAAACAAAGGTCACCCCTTAAAATGGTCATTTTGGTCTGTCCCAAAAGGTTTTTCTAGTCTAAACCATACCCCAATGCAAACTAAAACCAATTGCGATTAACAAAATAACAATAATAATGAATAATAAAATATCCCACATATTGCAAGCAACGTTTAGTCATTTTTACAAAATTAAATCCTGCTATGAATACTTGTTATTTTAAGACGGACTAATTAAATGAATAAATAAAATACTACAACAACATACACATTGATGTAACATATGATTTATCTCTAAAATCTTTTTTTTTTGGCAATATCGCCCAATCCTGGTCACATATCATTTCCCAGAATGATTTAAATGCACGTTTTTCTGCTCGGTTATTATGCATATTGGGTAATTACTGACCAGAGAGGAAGTGTTCCTTCTCAAGGCAACATTCAACAAATAACATGACAGCCACAGTAATTAGGTTCACCGCAAAGACAAAAAAAGAAAAAAAAAAAGTGTCGAGTTGAAGTCTTGAGTAAGAGCAGCCAAATATTTAACCACATTTAGCAAAAACAAGTCAGATACTACTGTAACAGTAGAAGCGTAAGAGTGCATGCTGGTTCATCGGTCAAACAAATCCCAAAAAACTGTATCAAAGCATAGAAAATATGCAATGGAATCTGTAAATAACGTCATAACTTCACAATGACTCAAAAACTTGAGCTACCTAGCTTAAAAAATGGCAATGTACCCTTTTAAGCGATTATAATAAATATAGCAAACCCTAATCTATTTGTACTCGTTAAAAAAAGATTGATCAATATGTAAATGCATAATGTCGGCCTCAGTACAGGCACTTTTCACAAAGATTTAAACCAATAAATTAATTCAATTTGATTAAGTGATTTGAGAGCAATTACACACACACCTCTATAAATCAGGTATAATAAATATAACAAAACCTAATCGACTGTGCTGTCTTTTCTTTCCCATGTACAATTCTTGATCAGTTTATAGGTTGTTGCCTCATTTTGAGAAGAGTGGGACATGGGTAAATAATTACCCCCCCACTCTTGGTTTGTGTACTCACGTGTGTGTTTGTGTAATGACATCCTCACCTCTAGTACAGGAGGAAGAAGCGGGTTCGGAGTGAAGACACCATGTTTTCTGACATGTTACGCACTTTCAGGTAGTTCACGAACCCTCTGAAGAACAGCAGGAGTCCTGGAGTGCATGACAGACAGGTCACAGGTCAATAACTAGATGCGCTGAAGAAAATGTGAGGGGCGCTTCCCACTCACATCCATCAGACAACAGAAAAAGACTAGTATGGCTAGTACACCTGGCTGGTCTTAGCGAATAGCACCAATTCCCAAAAGTATATTTACTGCATAATATGCGTTCAACTCGTAATGCATTTATTAACGTGTTTTGAAGTGCATTTTGAATGTCAACCAGCAGATGGCGCTAGAGTACTGCAGATGAATGACTGAAACGTCTCCATAACTAAGCAATACCTGTGATAGTTCACCCAAATATATTCATTTTTGGTTGCACTATCCCTTTAACACTCGTTCGAATATTATCAGATTTTCAAACCACAAAAGTGCTTAACATAACATTAAAAAACGGCTCACCAAGAACGAGGAAAATCCACCAGAGCCAGTACTGCCCGTTGAAGTATCCAGTAAAGTAATCTGAAAACTGTAAAAAGAGGAATAATATTACTCTGAGCAACTCTGAGTTTCATTGTATTACGCTCATTTAAAGATGAGAGTTTTTGTGATAGTTTAATTGCGAGTGTCTCATCCTCCCGTGTGGGTTTCCAGATAATTGACTCATTACTACGAGACTCACCCTCACGATGAGGATCCATTTGATAAGAGAAAGGCCAAAGCCACAGATGGCACCATATCGGCCAGCAATGGTGTTGGTCAAACAGAAAGACAAGCAAAACCCGATCCAATTGAACAGAAAGGCCACTGGTTACACAGAAAGAGAGAGAGTGATGCATTAATCAAAAATGACTGTATTTAAAGTACATGTAAATACCATAAATACGGTAACTATTCAGCTCTTTATTTACGTGTAGGCCAGCACATCTTCAAAAACTGCATACATATGTCCCAAAGATGGTGATGCATTGTGTAACTAATCATTTATTAAACGTGACTGGACTATGACTGACTGCACTGCAATGTTATGCTGCTGACGTGCATTACAACCATAACGCCACCAGATGGCGCACAAGTAGCAATAACGGAGTGCAATGCGATTTTTATTTTGATTATAGCCTAAGAGTATACCAATCCAAGCATGCATATGAATGAAAACATAAGCATGACTTACTGAAAAAGGCCAGCATAAAGATTCCGTCGTTTCCCACCCTCAGCTGATCAGCGTCGCTGAAGTCATCCCGAACCGGAAAATCATCATCCTTTTTAAAAAGAAAAAAAAATGAATAAAGAGAAACATTTAGGAAGCAACACAAACTGGCTCAGAATTCATCCTGATTGTGATGCAACCTCAATGTTAACACATTAGCAACTGCACCGGCTACACAACAGTGTACTAGATAAAAGATGTTAGCCACTCACAAAGTCATTTACCACAGCAAAAACTGGGTCAGAGATGTGGAAAATGGTTATGAAAGAATTTAACTCCTTTCTTAATGCACTAAAACCTTGACAAATTTTATTTTCTGAAAGAGATCTCTTCTACAAATAAGAAAAGATGAAGACAGCATGGTGATATTACTCATAATTTCATAACCTGATTAATACGTATTCACTCAAATTCACTTCAGAGATGGGCCCTTCAAAGCAACCTGAGGTTAAGTATCTAGTTCAAGAGCTTGCATCCATAGATCTTCTGTGAAATCATTTAGCGTTTTGCTTGCAAAGGGAAAAGTTCACCAGAAAATGACAATTTCTCAACAAAGTCTTCTACTCAACCTCATGTTATTCCAAACCAATATGCAAAAGAAATATTTTGCATAATGTTTTTCGTTTTGTTTTGTTTTCTACACAGTGAAAGTGAATAATGATAAAGGAGAAGAAAAAACAAACACCATAAACATCATAAAAGTCTCAAACTGGAATCTATGGGGGGGAATTAAATAAACTGTAAAAATAAATAAATGATTATAAAATAACAATAAATAAATAGGTTGAAATATAACAAATAAATAAATTATATTTATTAGATTTAAATACATCTAAGCAGTACGATGCTTTAACAAAAAAGGGAATAAAAAAGAAATTTTTTATACATAAAAATATACAGCTGTCTTTTACATTTTAGGATCCTTTTACATCATGCACATGATCATATTTTGGGGTCCATGGCACGTAAAAGATTGAGAACCCCCGGCTTATACAACATTTATCAGATATTTCATCATTCTTCATCTGGCTCTGACACAAGGGAGTGTGTCACATCTTAAAAAAAACAACATTTGACTGCGGGACTGCTTTATAAGTTTTTGAACTTGTCTGCTCTCTAGCCATTCACTTTACTGTATGATTTTATTCGTGCACGGCATCAACTTTCTGCACAACATGGGTTTGGAATGACGCGAGGCTGAGAAAATTGCAGATTTTCATTTTTGTGTGAAGTGCTCCTTTCTGATCCAGCCTACGCCTCTGGTAACCCAGCCCGGCTCCACACTGATACCGCAGCTACAGATACAACAGAGCTGCTGAGGTTGTATAACAAGCAATTCATTCTTTGTTTTAGAAGTGCTTTCATAACAGAGCACTTGGGTCCTTGCACTCGCTTTCTCTCTGCATGTTCTCAATTCCAACAGAAAATAAAACGATTTTAGAATAATTAAAATATGGTGTGAAATATTAAAACAATTTAGAAGATCAGTTTTCTAGTTTATTATATATATGTATAATATATATATATATATTATCGTTTAAATTTAGACCAATCTGACAAGGTCTTGCATTGGCTGAACTGACACCATGATGTTCTCAATGAATGGAGGATATCATCTAACACTGGAAGGAACATGTCAATATGTAAATATATAATATTATTAATAATATTTGAATTATTCCTGTGATGCAAAGCTGAATTTTCAGCATCATTAAACCAGTTTTCAGTGTCACATGATCCATCAAAATCATTCTAATATGCTGATTTGGTGCTTAAATAATATTATTAATTATTAAAAGTTCAATTATTAGCTATGGTCTTTATCATCAATGCTGAAAACTATTTTTGCTGCTGAATATTTCTGTGATACATTTTTGTTCAGGATTCCTTCACAAATGCAAAGAATGTATTTACTTCAAACATTTGAGTGTGTGAGCATCAAGGTTGAGTCATCAACCGTTTTCAACATTAATAATAATAAATGTTTCTTGGACACCAAATCAGCATATTAAAATTATTTCTAAATAAAAATAGCTGCTGAAAATTCAGCTATAACTACATATATATATATATATATAATTTTTTTTTTTTTTTTTTAACCACAGTATTCAGTAAGCAGTAATTTAGCGCACCATTTCAAATATAGAAAGCACACCAGGACTCACTCTGTGGAGGTAAATGCTAACAGAGGCTGCGAAAAAGGAAGTTAGTTCTGAGAAAAGCATCGTTTGTTTGCAGATGCCAGTTGGTTTGCCTTTTCTGTTATCTAACGCAGTGATATTCAAACCATCTTAAGAGAGTCCAAATACTTTTTTGGGGCCACATTATATAAGACTTCTTGATCTGAGCTCAGAGAAATCAGAGTATCTGTGGGATTCTCTTTCTAGGTCATGGCTTTTACGGCACACCACATCCTCAAAAAGGTCCTCCTTGTTACTGCTAAAAGCTACTCACTCAGATGTCCTATTTCATTTTGGTCGTCATTAAATCAAAGCAGCATTGCAACAGCAATTTATTTTCCTTTGAGGGAATGTTTTGGACTGTACCGAAGCCGCGGTGGAAAGTTGTGCGAATCGAGGGCTTGACATTCTCTTCTGCAGAACGTGTGGGAGTGTAGGCTGATGAGATACTCACTCGTGGAATGACCTCCACCGCTGAAGCAGCCATGGCTGCCGCTTTGGCCTTCTCTGCCTCATCATAAGTGGGCAGAGACGTGGCAATGCTGTACGGTGGAGGAACGGGAAAGTCCCCCGGAAATGTGCTCTCTGAAAAGCAATAGAAAAATGTTTAGGCCATACGCCATCCTTTTCTAGCTATGAGTCTCCTAAACAATGAGTCTCCCAAACCCAAGTCAAGCATCACGATTACTATTGCCCATATTTAGAGATCTGAATAAAACCCAGAACACTGTGATGCATAATTAGCATCAGATTTACGAGTTTCATCTTTGTGTAAATCAGTCCTTTGTTATGCATAAGCCATGAACCAAGCCAATCAGCTGTGAGGTGAATCACGGCAGTGATAACTTTGATTTGACTTTTTGGATACACTTTACATAAAAAATTCACTACAAGTAACTTTGTAACTACATGTCAACTAATTCTCATTAATGAACTAACTCTCAGAATAGACTGTTAGGATTACTAGAATAAGTTAACAGGTTTAGGATTACTAGAATAAGTTAACATTCGGGATGTAATGGTATTGTAAATACCGTCGTACCACAATATCAAACTTTTTCGATAATACCGTGGTCGCATGACTCGATAAAACGATAGGTCTTCTGAGAAAAGTTTGCTCAGGCGAATGGAGCGAACGGGAGGTAGCGGGAACTACAATTCCCATCAGCCCAAGCCTGCCCATCATTTTTCGCGGTCTGTTGTGGCTACAGATCATTGTTGCCAACTTAGCGACTTTGTCTCTATAATTAGCGACTATTCAGACCCCCTTGGTGGCATTTTCCCCTGAAAGTGACTAGCGACAAATCTAGAGACTTCTTGGACAAACCTCTGCGAGTCTCCGGTAGTGCCGCGCGAGTGCGAGCCCTTGTTCTCCCAGCGCGGCGCGTGCACTCCTCTCTCTGCCTCTGTTCTGTTCATCGAGAGGCTGAGAGGAGCAGGGCTTTCAGTTAAAATAGATATTATGTTGCTCCTAACATAGCCAAAATCACAGCATAGCCATTGTCTATATCTTATGTGTACTTGGTTTCATTATTATGAATTATAAATATAATTATAAACTATTATAAATAAGGTTTTTAATCTAGATTAACATCTTAAGGTAGAGCTAGTTCAGTAGGCCTTATAATGGCGTGCGTTTCAGTCACTATTTCATATTCATTCCGTTTTTCTGGCAACAGAAACCATTAAAAATATCAGTGGAAACAGTTATATTGAGAATTAGGGTGCATTGAATAACATTTATGTGACGCAGGATAATATGACGCACTGACGTGATTAATATGCAAACTGATATATGACGTCATCTAGCAATCTAAAGCGGATTTCAAATCGGATGTGTGGAAGGTTGAATCATTTTTTGTTATTAAAATTAAAGTTCCTGTTTCAAAGTTTACAGATAGATGGCTAATGTGTGTGCCATTGATATGTTCAGTGTTCATGTAAACTGTTTAATAAACACTTCTGCCACTTTTTTTGAGCCTCTTAATTAGTTTTGTTTTTTATTTAAATGATTCAATAAATACCGTACTGTGCCATTCATACCGAGATATTACCGTACCGTGAAATTTCGATACCGCTACATCCCTAGTTTCTCATAGTATGCTGTATGCTGCGGACCCATCAGAATAAACTGCAGACAGTCTACTAACACTCTATGACTGCTGGTTGGCATGTAGTTGCAAAGTTACTTACTGTTTATAGAATGTCTGAAGTGGACTATCAAAATAAAGTGTTACCAACTCTTTGATAATCCTACAAAAAGGTACTAGACTGTATAATGTAACAGCTTTAATGAGCTTTAAAGAAACTACAATCACATACAGAGAAACCCACCCCACTGCTAGTTTACCCAATCGTATTTCAGCACCCCAAGTTGCCAGTTGGCGGAAAAAAGCATTACTTTAATTTAATTCATCATTATGTGTGGGTGTTCCTGTTAGTGGCATTAATCTGGCAACCTGCGTGTGTGTCAAGTCTGAGGAAGAGGGGCCAGGAAAAAAATAAATAAAAAAATAATCCTACTACTCCAATAGTTTTCACGTGATGTCACAACCTTTATAGGAACGAAAATTATTTACATATGTTTTTAAAAACACTTTTTCATTCTATTGCACTATAAATAAAATAAATACAATGCGATGCAATTTAAATCAATTTCCAATCTAGTAGACACCTGCTATCACTCTGGATAACATAATAATAACTTTCTCCAGGTGTGTGTACCTGGTGCAGCTGTTGCTCCGAGCGCCACACTGGTGTAAGGAGGAGGCGGAGCTTCTGTATCCACCGCGGGGTTGCTGATGCCAGCAACGGCAGCAGAGGCCTGGGAGGATGTGGACGGCTCCGGGCCGGCGGCCCCTTCCGAGGAATCATCCTCATTGTGCAACTGAGGAGAGTCAAAATCACAAAAGTTCAGATTGAAGAATCTTATCGTTTAAATTTAGACCAATCTGACAAGGTCTTGCATTGGCTGAACTGACACCATGATGTTCTCAATGAATGGAGGATATCATCTAACACTGGAAGGAACATGTCAACAACTTGGTCTCTTGGGTCACATAACCTTACCGTCCTCGCCTACGATGAAAAAAACACTCTGTGAAGCTAAACTTCAAGATGAAAGTGTTGAAACCAAGCACTGAATAAAACATTGAGGGTTAAAAAGGAGCCCTGAATCTCAATCTGTACAAAATGACCTGAAAACGTCTTCTGAGTGCCGAGACCTGACAGCATGACAGTTTAAGATCGCAGGGAACGCACTTGGCACAACAGAGTGCAGTAGGATGCACGGTTGTTTGCCAACAAAGTTAGCACACAGTAACAGGAGAGCGGCGGTAAGGCAAACCACGAGACCGAGGCACAGGATGTCCCTTCAGCTGCACCTGTTTGATGTGTCATTAGAAAGCAATCGTCCAAGCAGACATGAGTGTTTCACCAAGGTGAATTAGTCTGGTACACATTTTGGGAAGTTAGTAGTAATGCTCATAACCAAACCTTGTGGTTCACAGCAATGCTAAAATGCTCAGATTTTAATACAAAATGTTAACTACAGCAAAAATGCTTGTACTTACCTGCATTTACTTCATTTATAAATCATTAATCAATGTTACAAAAATTGAATTTTAATAGTAACATTAACAAATTATAACATCAATGAGCAAAATAGCTACCTAAGCTTTAAATTTTAATAAACGCTTGAAATATTTCTATAAAAATTGAACCAGACAGATCTTAATTATCCTTACTTCACTTACTCTGGATGTACTCTAATTTCTATAATAAAAAAAAAAAAAAAAAAAAAAAGGGTAAATAAATGACAAAACATTAAATAATCAGAAAATGTAATTTTTCAGATTAAAAATAAATAAATAAATAAGATAAAATAAAAGTAGCAAACAACAAATAAAAAAACTAAATAAATGTCCAAGTATAACAGAAAAATACTGGTAAACATTAGGGATGTAATGGTATTGTAATATCGATAATACCGTGGTCGCATGACTCGATAAAACGATAGGTCTTCTGAGAAAAGTTTGCTCAGGCGAATGGAGCGAACGGGAGGTAGCGGGAACTACAATTCCCATCAGCCCAAGCCTGCCCATCATTCTTCGTGGTCTGTTGTGGAACAGGATCAAGGTTTAACTCTGCTAATGTGAAATGGTGAACAGAAACTGAATTAGAGATCCAGTGAGAGACAAAGTTGACATGAATAAAATCCCACTGTAACATCAGGGCCACATTAGAACACAGGACAGCAAGAACACCACTACGCACTGAGGACAAGCAACAGACAACCAGGGTTGGCATTACATAAACACAACAACCGCCCAGGGCCAAGCAGGCATCTCCAGTGGTTCGAAAAGGAATATCTTAGCTACTGGAGATAAATGGTACATCTTATCTATGCTATGGCTAAGTTAAAAACTTTAAAAAGCCCTCAGTTGACAATGTCCTTAAAGATCTTCTCAGCAGAAATATTTTGGACCGATTATTAAAATGATGCTTTTGTTAACAAATAACATACAAAAATAAAGAAATGCATCAGGATATACTGGTACAATACCAATTTAGATATTTTTATTTATCGGTTGACACCAAATCTATATTGGCCGATATTTGATATTAAATTGTGCATTATTACATTTTGACTACATTTGCCATCTAACATTCAATAGTCTTTAACTTAATTCTTAACAGTGTTACTAATTAATTCAAAATTTAGAACACATTAATCTGCATTTTTTAATACTGTACATTATAATGTTGTGATGCCAAAATTAATTTCAAACCATTTTAGTTGAGACAAAATAGATATATATGCCTTTATATGCCAATATGCCATTTGTCATTGACCCATTACATTAAATTATTGGTTTTATGTTTAATACTAATATTGATGCTGACCACCATTTTAATATTGATGTATCCATATCAAACTATTACATTTCAATCCGATTTCACATTATATTACTTTTTTTGTATTTCTTTTTATTTCATTTCATTATTTTAAGTGCAAAGTCGGTGGTTTGTTTATTCATTTATTGATTGACTGAATGAGGGACAATACACCCTGATAATACAAAACATGTGAAACGTATCATATTTTAGCCAAATTCACTAATAAGTAACATAGTAACTTGCCAGGTTGATGCTAAAGACAGATGCAATGCTTAAAAGCTTCATATTTTCCAAACGAAATTGTCACACCACACTGGTGTGACAAAGAAACCATTTGGCTTCTCATATAACTGCTGAACAATCATGAAGTCCAGTTTTAAAACTGCAGTTTTGCAGTGTGCTGATAAGTGGGAGATGATGATATCAAGTATAATAAAACAGATAAAGATGAAGCAGAGCTTGTGCAATGAGAAATATGAAATGTGAAATAACGCAGGAAGAGGCTTCTGAGAATGGTTTATGTGGTAAAACCACAACCACCTAAATACAACATAAATTTACTTTAACATGGAAAAAGCAGCTATGATTATTTGTTGACACATCTAAGAAGCGCTATTCTGCGGTGGTTGCTATAGCAACATTAGAACATGCAGCGAGCTCAAAAAAGTTTGTGACTAAGCGAGTGGTTTTTTTTTCTTCTTCTTCCTAGAAACGATGAAAGGGCTTCGAAAACACACCAAGGCCTGCTGGATGAATTACTCAACACTCCAGGAACTTGCCATCGCTGTGCTCTTCTTTGAAAAAGAAAATATATATATCAGACATTTCTCCTTGTTACTGTCCACGATCTGAAAATATATTTTTTTTTTGATGAAGCATGCAATTACCTTAAGTCTATACAATATTTAACCTCATTCCCTGTTAGATAAACATTTACCAAAACCTCTGAAGCTCAAATCCAAAGTCTACAATCTGTGATGTGTGTAAATACTGTGGTATTTACATAGCACTACAGTATAAAAACATGTTATAATTACCATGGTAATTCTTTGTAAGGGATATAATTTGTGAAGATATAATATTCTGGGATGCTTCACATAACCGTTTCCAGCTGAGCAGTGAGCCACCAGATTTCCATAATAAACAAAAGGCCTTGGATCCAGACTGCTAACAATCCAGGCCTGCTCTATTGTTGATGGTGGAAAACACACTCACAAACCTGTGATTATACCACACTTGTGTTGTTTATGATACAGTGGAAGGATGTGGCTCCAAACCGAACCAAGTGTCATCCAAGAGGACATGACATTTGCAGACAGGACACCTAAAATGCAATTAAATATCCCGAATACAATGATAATGCACTAAAATGCCCTTGGACACACCCAAATTGACCAATAATAACACCCAAAAAGATTCAAATGCTTTAGAACGTTGTGGAGCATACCAAACACACCTATGATGCCTTCAAAGATAGTAAACATGCCTATCATGCCTCAAAGAGAGTTTACACAATCTAATGGCTCAAAATAAGGCTTAACTGTTTCACGTGGGTCTATGTTGCTCCAAGTGTATTTAGAAGCAGCTTATAATGACTAAAGTCAAGTGTGGTAAATCTATTGTACTGGAACACCACTGATCCGGGGCGTCGTAGTTGGTTGAAAAGTGGGACTAAAAAGTGTGTGTTGGGAGGGGTCCTGAGGAGTGAAATTTTATTTTCCTTTAAATATAATTTTAAGATCACAATAAATGTTGTTAACTAATGTAAAGGCTGATATTTTGGGTAAATGCATCAGTTGATTGATGTATTAAATGGTGTCGTAGGTAGTTATGAACCTCGAGCTTATGGGGCCCATGGTGCATAGGGCCCAGAATTTGGTGCTATGCCTCTGATGTTTTAAAATGTTATAACGATTGCTTCAACTATGCCACAAAATTGTTTTAAACGCCCCGAAACTTATCTATAACTGCTAAAAAAGGCATTTAAGGTTTCAAATTCACTTATGCCATTTTAAACATTTCCATGATTACCTGTGGCCACTCAAACTGTGTTGGAACGCAGCAGTGGTGCCTCAAAATGGAACGCCAAAATGCCCTCAACTTCTCATAACACTCTTTGAAATACACGTGAACACACGCGTAAAATGCTCCAAATGCACGTGACAACTCAAATTTACTTGGAACGCACCAGCGATACCTCAAGCTCAACGTCAACGTCCCATACCTGTCCATGACGCTCCAAAAAAAAAAGATCCAGTGTGTAGTAAACTACCTGTGAAAACGCAAAATGCCTTGGCTACCTCAAAACTGCGTCTAACGTTCCACACCTCTCTGTGACGCGTCAAACTCTCTGATAAGAACGCACCTGCGTAGGAACGCATTAGTGATGGCTGAACGTCCAAATGCGCCTATTGAACATTTGAAGTGATCAACGCCATCTGTAAAGCCTCAATGTAATGTACAATATGTTTGGAATGCACCTATGGTGCCATAAACGGTTTTAAAGCAGCTTTATTTCTAAAAACATAGTGTGCGCACAGTTTGTTCTTAGAAAAATAGCATTGTGTTTCTATGGTGCAACTGTATCCGTTTATGTTTCATAAAATATTTATTTTTTATTACAAAACTACTGGTACTATGGCTACTGTATCTGATCACATCTCCAGCTTTGCAAGGAACTGTTCAAACAAGACGCGTTCCTGAGCTATTTTTCATTGCGTTCTTGCGTCTCCGCTATTCGTGCACACGTATCAGATGAACGTTTTAGGCGTTTAATAAATCGAGAGTCCCTGATTTATTTTTAGGGCAATGGCATTTTTTAAGTTAGGACGCCGATATAGAATGAGTTCTGCTTTGCAACGCTTCCTTCCAGTTGCACCCGTTTAGCGGATCAGAACGAACTGACGCGCACTTTGTAGCGGTGAAGGTGTGATGATACGGAAGTCATGAATGATTCAAGGAAATCGGACAAAATGCCAGTAATCAGCAGCTCGGATATGTCAAGTATATTGTATAATATGGCATGTTTGATCGTCTTATATAACGATGGTGAATTAGACTTACCACTTGGTAGCGGCTCGCCGCCTGGTCCATTTTCATATACAGCCAGCCCAGCCAGCGGCGAATAAAATCTGCAAATCCTTGTTTAACTCAAATTAGAGACAGCCCTTGATCTTACTTGAGATCATATGGCACGAATCAGTCATATATGGAAACGCTAGTTTTTCCAATTTACACAATAGCCATGATTTAAAGCGAACGCTCATGCAGATACAGTCACGTCCTACAGCAAGAAACAAAGCGAGTGGGAGGAGAGGTCCATGACGTAAGCGTGACGTCGCACTGTGCGCGTCAAACCCGTTTTATTTAATAATATACAGAGATCGACACATGTAATCCTATAAAAAAAAGTAGATATATAAAGTAGCTCTCACCAGATTTAAATTTTATTAATTTAAATATATATATATATTTTTTTTTTAAAAAAAAAGCTTTTGTGTCATGTAAACTAAAGTTAACATGATTTTCCACTTGAATATTTGTCATTGAAATATATGTGCTCCTCGAGGTGACCTGATCATACATCTATTAATTTGAGCATAATGATGGCAGCGTTAAATCACTGAACAATTTCTAGCCTACGTGTTTATATCTTATCTGTCAAATTATAAATGGAAGGTCAAAGTGACAGTGCCACTTTATTTATTTACCCTTCAGAGTCAACAACTACCAGATTGCATTTCTAAACCCAAGCATGCATACCTCCATCTACTGGACAAATAATGCACAAATTGTAGGTTACTTTGAAATGTGAATAAGTATATATACAAGTTAATAACAATAATAATAATTAAATATATGAATTATTTATTAATTATTAATGTATTTATTTTAGATGTAAAATGCAAAAGATATAAAAGGCAGCAAAATATCAGTTATCATTTAAAAACTATTTAGGGTTATTTGGGGAAAGCTGAACAAAATTAAATAAAAGAGTAAACAAGAATAAAAATAAATAAATATATAATCTATAAGTAATATATTATGTTTTATTAGCGTACAGTTATTTATCATAAATATTATTTAGGAACAAATAAAAAATCTTTAAGTTCTTTTAATTGGTTTAAGTTTGAGCTCATCTGATATCTCAAATGTGTTTTACAAAAAAATAATAAAACTAATTAATTTGTAAAACTAAGTAATTGATCTAAATATTTTTCAAAGTGGACTATTATAATTAGAATACAAACCTCATCATGTTTAAAAACAATATGTTCAGATAATATTCAGTGATGTAGGCAAGTAGTATCATGACACCAATAATTTATTAATTCATTTTCTGAAGAAAAGTAACATGAATTAAAAGGCGTTCAGCTCAGCTTTAGCACATTGTTGCTAATTTCTTTTACAGGCACTAGAGGGCCTCCTTAGGCAGGGCCAGAAACATTACTGTTTGTTGTCATGCAATGAAGTGGTGCCAGATCCAGCAGATGAACAATAACTCTATTGATTGCTCAATATATATATATATATATATATATATAAAGACACATACAACCCCTTTTCACAAGCCTATTTACAATGAAATAGGATTATTTATAAGAACACACACACACACACAGTACACATATATACAGTATATATAAATATTTACAGATGTGAATGAACTTTTTCTTCAGCCTGAGGTTTATTTGTGACACATTTTAGTGTGTTTTTACATTTGCTATAAATAGGACTTCTTATATTAAAAACAAACACTAAAGCTCTGTCCATATTTAAAAAGTAACGCAAAAGTAACTTAATGCATTACTTTCCATAAAAAGTAACTAAGTAACGTAATTAGTTACTTTTTTTAGGGAGTAACGCAATATTGTAATACATCACTTTTAAAAGTACTTTTCCCCAGCACCATGTGTGTGTATTTCTGAATAATAAAATATATATCTATGTATGAGTGTATATATATGTATATATATACATCATCATTATCAAATATCAAATGTATTTATTTATTTCACACACCAAAAAAGAAAAAAGAAAAAGAATGCTTTAAAGTGTAGAAATCCCAGTGGGGCACAGATACTGGGGTAAAGGTGAAGTCATGAAGGACATGTTATTAAAATAAACACAGAAATAAAATAGTTAGTATATATATACACACACAGAGAGAATATATGAAAACCACATTAACCAAATAAAAATACAGTTTCACTGAATGTGATTCTAACATAGAATACATTTTGTTTTAATATTATTTAATATAATGGCAAAATATTTTCTATAATAATTGACCTAAATAATTTTTCCCGAAAATGTTTATGAAGTGTTGTTGTTTTGCAAGGTTTTTCTTTATTTTGTGTCTAAATATATTGGCCTACATGAGCACAGGGAGTATTGCAGGAGTGTCAGGTTGCCCCTCCTCTGTGCTGCTGTAGGTATAAATTCAAACTCCTGTCAGTGAGACGTGAGACTGTCTCACTCATACCCCATTGCAGGTACGCAGTGAGAGGCCAACTGATCTTCAGACTATTTTCCTGGCAAAAATCCCGATTCTAAAGCAAAATGGTGAGTAGAATATTATTTGTTAATAGTTCATCCTACCGTGAAAGTTTCTTTGCCTGTAAGTAAACATATTGAGCAATCACATATTAGGCACACTGAGCTAATAATACAGTATCCTGTTTGATTGAGTGTAATGAACTTAGATAATATATTAACATAAATAACTAAGAATTTTAAAATCATAAATTATAACGGCAGCAAAATAATTTGTGTAAAACCACTCCTAGGGGAAATAAACATTTATACAACCGGACCTTTGACTTCAAATCTACCATTGTGACTACTAGCCCAAGTCTCTTCGTATAGCTAAATTTAGTTTGTCTCTTTAAAAGTGGCTACTGAAATGGATGCTTAATGTTTCACTTGACTGTATTATATGCTATATTATTTTTATAGCTAGCTGTGTGACCATACTATTTACAGAGCTTTATGCCTTAAGTAGTGCGGTTATGGGTGTGTTTGTGATTTTACTGAACGCTGATGTGGCTCTCTGCATGTCTGTGTGTGTCCCACGATCCAGAAAAAGTCACTAAGCCATTCATGCTGGTTGAAAATACGTGAAATAATAATAATAAGAGAAAGTGCATATTACTCAGAGAGTGAAACTGAGCAATACGGCCAGAGGAATTGTGGTTCTATGACCTCACTCTGGACAGCTGGGTTAAACAGGCCTAATAATCAACAGTCTGTGAATCTTCAAGAATCTAAAGATTTGATTAAATATGTGATAGCATGTGCCAGGGCTCATTTAAAACAAACCCACATTGTAAAATGGATTGCATTGCCCACTCGCCCCCAGTATACAACCAAAAACAGTGTTGTAGGTCTCAAAGCCTGCTTTTGCATGGAAAATATATTAGAACCACATGTGTAGGAGTTTGTTTGTGCTGAATTCCAAGGACAAATGGTTCTCACATTCTAAAGGTCCCAAATCACACCTCTGGGGCCTTTGTGTTTGTCTTTTGGGTGCTTTGGACGCCACCATGACCTTTAGAAACATTTCAAAAGAGACATTGATGATAGTACAACCTTAATTTCTTGCAAGCTGACTGTCTGAAATGTGATGTTTGCGATGTGACATGGCTAGATCTCATGCAAAGCATTTCTGTTCTCTACTTTACAACTCATGAGGTAATGCCGTGCACAGTAGAGTTAACGATTAACAAACTTTAGCCTATGTCATATATCACCTTACACTTTGTAACCATAAGTCACTTATTTGCTTTTTTTTGCAATCATTACACAGAATAGATTTAAAGTGAAAACAAATGTCAAAATCGTTTATATAAATGAGTGAATCTGCGCATGTTACAATAATTATTTCCAACTAAATAGGATCAATTTTGCTGCTATTATTCTAAATAAAAAGTAATCATCTGTAATCCTGCATCATAATTAAATAGCTTGCTGCAACCTTTTAAAGGTTGACAATAAGTCGGATATCATGTTAACAAATAGGCAAGCAGCTATTTGGGCGTTGTTTTAGCGAACTCATATTCAGACCTGGCTCTTTTCACATCAATACAAACAATTCCCAAACAAAAAAATCCCATTTTCATTATAAAAATATGTTGCATTAAGAGTATAATGTGTAATTCTATGACACAAGCACAAGGCAAAAGTAATTATTGTCTCCAAACAGGTTTCCCAATCTCACCGTACACTGTACATCTTTACAGTGGCAACAAAAGGCATTCTATTCTATTCAAACAAATGCATGGTATATTTCAGTCTTAAAGAGGTTTTTTCAAAAGTCTTACATTTCGCTTTCTGTATAAATTGAGACATAAACAAAACAAAAAGTTCTGTATAAACAAAAGTTATTAATAAAGTTATTATAAAGTCCGCAGAATTTCCACAAGTTAAAAAACAAAATGCTGGAAGACGAGATATCAGCTCACTATGGGGTCAAATGATGAGCAAAAAGGGTTGGTGTTGAAGGGTTTAGTGGGGGAAGAAGAGCTAGTTGGGAAGCATGACTTGTAATAACCCATAAATAACTTCTAACCTGGCTGCCATGCCCAAACTAGGCAGTCCCATGTGCCTGTGTAATGCACCATCCCCCTCCCCACTGACTCACCAATAGACAGAGAGGGAAGGAGAGTAAAAATAGGGCCCAACCCCAGGAGAATGAATTCAGAGGAAGAGTCATGCCCACGGAGAAGAAGTTGGGATATTTCTTCTCAGGCTGATGTAGGCCACCTCTCTGGAGCGCAGGCACAGATTTTGGGGCCGAATCATTACAGAGCACTTTTATTGCAGCCATGTGACTTATATTTTTGCATTGGTGCCTTCAGTGCTTCGATTACATAATGGAAGTACATTTTTGCATTTGGCAGATACTTCTATCCAACGTCATTTGCATTTAATCAGTCTATGTCCTGGGAATCAATCCCATACAGAAACATACCTTCAGGTTTATACAGAATATTTTATAATATTTGAATCTGAAACTCAAGCCTGTTCACTCCAAGCATAATAACTATAAAAATAAATCTCCACACCACAACTATAACGAGTAATTCACAGAGAAACAATATTTTTGGAATCACTTCCAGAATTTTCTCCAGCTGATGAATAATATTATTTATAATAATTTGCATCATGGTCCTGATCATGGTTTATTGTTGCTGTTTTTTTTTTTGTTTTTTTGTAATAGCCTACCTGTTTGACATTATCCTTCAGTATACTATGCCAATATCATGTTTTGTACACTCTCAGAAATAAAGGTACAAAAGCTGTCACTGGGGCAGTATACCTTTTCAAACGGTACACTTTTGTACGTAATTATTATATTTTATTTTACTATGTTTTTGCAGATTTTACAGTGTTAATCATATCATGTTTTGGATATTGGTATTTAATTTAATTTAATTTTATTATAGTTTTGTTTAGAAGTCTTGGGTTGGATTTTTATGCTTCTGAGTCTCGTATGCTAACCAAGGCCATATTTATTTGATCACAGTACAGTAAAAATAGTACTTTAATTATACAACACTACAATTTAAATTAATTTTTTGATGCAAAGATTCAGTGTCACATGATCCTTCAGAAAACATTCTAATATGATGCTGATTTGATGCTTAAGAAACATTTCTTATTATTATTAGTGTCAAAAACAGTTATTCTGCATCATATTTTTGTGGAAACTGTGATTATATATAGAAATGTTTTATTGCATTTAAAAGTCTTGTCACTTTTGGTTAATTTTAATGCATCATTGCTGAATCAGTGTTTTATATATATATATATATACACACACACATTTGAATGAAAATGTGTTGTTGTTCGTAAGTTCATTAAAAAAAATCAATTTTGTCATTCCATCTCCTTCATTTGCCTTTTCCCTCCATTTATATTCAACCATGTTTTAGTACACATGCTGTAAATTCCACATTAGGGTGTAGCTAGCTCCCTCGTCTGATATAAACCTGTTGGGGCTGTTGTCAACACCTCAAGCCTTTTCATACTTCTTCAGACTTGCAAGGGAGTGTGTGTGTGTGTGCAAGCAAAATAGTGTTTGTGGAAGGTTTCTTATTTATGTGTGAAAAGAAAATAATGGCTATGAGAGCTAGTAGTAGGTCTGTCTGCCATATGTTGCAACTGTCACTTAATAAACGCTTCTCAGGAAACTCCCTTTCCAAACAAACAAAGGTGTTTAACATGCCCTAATATGAATTCAAGGGCTGCATAGACTTTGTTATCTCCGGATTGTCATCTAGATAAGCACAAACCCTGGCGACAAACATGTTTGGGGGCTTTGAGAGATTCAGCCAACACCTTTTCTCTGTCAGCTGCAGATGTCAGTCATCTGTGACTGATGACCAACCGCTGACTGAAAACAACTTCTTTTATTGTTGTTTGCTTCTGCCCCCTGGTGGGCAAAACGAAAGTTTGAAGAGAGGGACTTGCTCTGAATGTGTTACATTTTTATACGCCGTTAAAATCCTGATATTACCATTTCAAATATTTATTTAGACTATTTATTTGCTTGCTTGTTTGTTTTTGACATATTTGCATTTTCAGAAGAGAAAAGACAAGAAAAGATGTGTTAAGATTGTTAACAAAAAAAATAAATTTTTAAAACATTGGGGTATGTTTATATATATATATATATTCTGAAATAATGCGTTCATAAATTGAGATCAACGTTTACATCCCCCTTTCCGAAACTGCTAAATAGTAAATATTTTACTATGCAAAATGCATATTGTTTATTTAGTACTGACCTGAATAAGACATTTGCATTAAAATGTTTACATATATTCCACAAGAGAAAATAATAGTTGAATTTATAAAAATAATTCAACCCTGTTCAAAAGTTTCTTAATACTGCGGGGGGTTTTTTTTACCTGTTTTTAGCTTTCTATGTGTGTTTAAAGTTGTCCACGAGGCCCTTGTTTGTCCAGGGGCCTGTTCCATAAAACAAGTTTACCTTATACTCTAATCTTGGTTTATGGAACAGGACCCTGAACAGGACTAAATGTAAACATATTTTTATTAAAATATTATATTCAGGTCAGTACTAAATAAACAATAACACGCAGTTTGTATGATTTCCCATATTTTGGTAAAATAATTTACATTTTGCAGATTCTGAAAGGGGTATGTAAACCTTAGACCTCAATTGTAATGGGAACATTAGCAGAATATATTTTGTTAGCTGGGAACAAAAAATTGTTAGTTGTAGGAGGAAATTACTGCCACCTAATATGTGCAACACAGTTACTAATAATCTGCTTCCTCTCCACAGCGTGAGTGCATCTCTGTCCACGTCGGCCAGGCTGGCGTCCAGATGGGGAACACCTGCTGGGAGCTGTACTGTCTGGAACACGGTATCCAGCCCGACGGCCAGATGCCCAGCCACAAACCAGTGGGTGGCCATGATGACTCCTTCACCACCTTCTTCAGTGAGACTGGAGCTGGCAAATACGTACCTCGTGCCATCTTTGTAGACCTTGAGCCAACAGTCATTGGTAAATATCCTAATGGGGTTTAATTTAATTGTATTTTATTTATTGTCAGGTAATTTGTAATTGTAATAGTAATTTAAATTGAATGTAAATTGCTTTATTATTACAATTGTTTTTTTATTATTTATTTTTTTATTATTACATTAAATAAAATATTTTTCATTAGTAGTATTAGTTGTATTAGTATAAGTCACATTGCCTTGAGAATATTTGGTTTATATTACTGAATATTAAATGTTCCTCATCTGTAGGGGTCAGATCAGTATAAATGAAATTTTTAGTTTTGTCTTTTTTATATACATTTTAGTTAAAATTTTGGTAATTGGGAAAAAATATTTTTATTTATTGTCATAATGGTCAGTGATATTGTATGTATGTATGTATATATATATAAATAAATTAAAAAATAATTGGTCAGGATCTGTGTTATTTTAGTATTATTTTTGTGATTTAGTTTTTGTTGTTTTGTTTTGTTTTTTGTCGTTTCAATAAGATTTTTATTTTCATATTAATATTAGTTTAAGTTTGAGTTGTCTAATTTCTAGCTAACCATTTTTCATCTAATATTTATATCTTAGTTTCCTGCTTCATCTAAATGACTAAGAATGGCTTTTTTATAGTTATATTAAAAAAAAATATATATATATATATATATATA
>JAUYWG010000031.1:15500155-15519788 GCA_034779775.1 Enteromius afrohamiltoni | reverse complement strand
TGTAAATACTTTCAAAATATATACTGTATGTGTGTGTGTTCCTGGTGTTTAAAATAAACATAATAAATAAACACAGCTTCAACACATATATCATGTAAAGAAAAACTTTTATTTTGGATGCGATTAATCGCGATTAATCATTTGACAGCACTAATTTTTAATTATAAAAATATCAGGTAATAATTTTGCCATGGTGGTCTATCATGTGGAAAGTACATCCATTTGTTGGTGGTCTGGCTCACCAGCTGATGATTATAAACGACTTCTGGATTTTCCAACAGGTCAGTTTACTTTTTTGTTTGAGTAGTTGATTACTGGCCAAAAGAGTCTAACTACATGTACTAAAAGTTAATGCCTAGTTAATAGTCATGCTTAATAAAAACACATTCTCCTGGTTGCAACCAATTGGTCACCTATGCTATACCGACACAATAAACCATCTCCTGCTTTATTGATTTAGAGATGAATCAATTAGTGAATTATTTAATTAGCCAGGGATTATGGGTCAGTGTTGAGTGCCTTTGATCCTCCAGTGCTCCTCTCCTTCAGTAAATCACAAATGTGCCATAAAGGCCACGGGGAGAGGAAAATGCAGTGCATTTGTTAACGTTCTGTTGCATTGATTGACACCGTTTATTTTATTTCTTGCTGTTTATTTCCAGGTTTAAATTGGATTTCTAATCCCAGACAATTGTGTTTTATTAGACATCTCTGGATTGAAGTTTACTTCTTTAGTCATTGCACAATCATATATAGCAGTGGCTTCAAGTTTAGCTGTAGGCCGAACATTGAAATGAGTCACTAGTGTATAACAGTAAAGAACCGTTTTCTACGTGTACATTCAGAAATCACATCTCAAGGATAGGCCGATTATTTATTGCGGCAAGGAAAAACAAACACGGCCTTTTGCTGACTCCGAGCCAATCATAATCATCGTGACGGGTAGCTAGTCGCTTATCTTGATTATTAAGCCACATTTCGCATCTGTTTGATAGATTTCCCGCAAGCATAATAAATGCCTGTCCCGAACGCAAGCCTGCATTTAAAGAGAAAAGGCTGAGCCTTTTTCAATAAAGTTTATTACTAAAACTTGGCCTTTTTGTGTGTGTTTGAGCTGCGGTTAAAGTCGGGACAGATGTGAATTTATGGGGCCAGTCTCTCATTCTCTTACCTTCCCATTAGCTTAAGTGACACGACAAGGCCGAGGGAAATCTCGAGCAATAAGTGTGATTACTTTAAAAGATCACACAATCTGTTCATATTCCCGTAATGAGTCTGATTGATTAAACTACAGGGTATAAATTTTTTACGGGGTCATGTCGCTCAAGTTATTGTTGCTGATTTGCCGGCAGACAAATTGGTAGAGTCGCATTTGCTTATTTCACTATGAAACTGACATTTTCATGCGGATAAAAGACTTGGAGCCGAAAGCGGAGCCATGTATAAAGACAGGATATCTTTGATGCTTTGGGTCAGTGGCGTAATGGTTAGAAGATACTGGTAGTCAGCATTTCTGTCCATCTTGTAATACAATAAAACCACCTGAAGCTTATCACTGGATATTGTTTGCTTAAAAGGCAGATTTTGCTGTTAATAATACCAATCAACGTTTTTTACATGACTAATTATATTATATTATAAATTTTATTTATTTATATTTTATTATATTATTATTATATTTATAAGTTTTTTATATTATTTTATATTATTTTTTTAATTGTGCTGTTATAGAAAATAATTATTACTTTTTGAAATGTAAGAACAAACCCCTAATTCAGTGGTTCTCCATAGCCCCATAAATTTTCTCATTTACATACTGGGAAAAGATTAAGGAAAGCGACTAAGAAAAATTAGAAAATGATTTTTTCTATCTATAGACAGTAGGAACCCTGGTTTTTCAAAGAAAAGATAATACTCTTAAGAGGATAAATTAAAGTAACTATTGTGATTTTTATAGCTAAACCATGGTAACTACGAATTAACTATGGCTTTATTACACCAACCAATGTTTAACCTTGGTATTTGTAATAAAACTTTGGTTATATTGGTATCATCAATATGGCAAAAACTAAATTTGTTACTAGATTTTTACAATAGTAAAACCATGGTTAATTTGTGTATGAGTTGTTACTACTTTTCCATTATAAGTATAAGACCAGCAAGAATCATTTAGAAAATTTGAAAAAGTGTAAAGATTAAATTACCTGTTTATATTATAAGCATTCTCTCCGTTTTGTTTTGTTTTGTTGTTTTGTCTATTTAAGTAAAGAACATGTGTACTGCGTTGGACTAACCAAGACTTGTCACATGCATATTATTGCTCTTTTGTTTGTTCAATTTCATTAATTTGGATAAAAGCATAAATGTAAATGTAAGATGTGGCCTAAAAATTAGGCCAAAATCTGCTGCACTTTTGACAATTGACAGTTGCTTGTGCAAAAGATCTTGCCAGTTCTCATTGCTTTTAACATCTGTTTTTTTGGGGGTGTTTTCTCATGGGCCTAAATCAAAAGAGTTCAAGTCAAGAATGATGCACTGATCTCAAGATATTACCCTGGTCCCTTTTTTATTTATTATTTTTTTTCTCTATGAACACTGTGATATGAGTATGATGCATGCAACTCAAGGTCATGTGTTTGATTCCCAGAGGATGCGTAAACGGGTAAAGGTAAGTCACTTTAGGTAGGTGCCTGCCAAATGTAATGCAAATGTTAACATGCAATTTACCTAATCAGGTAGACTGTACCAGGTGTCCTTTTCTTGACTTTAAAACCTATTCACTGTGAAACTTTTGAGGGTTTCATTGACAACTCTCAAGCTGTAAAGTCCTACAATCTCCCGGCAGGAAGCGTATGTTATTCGCTTTACCCGGGAAATAAACCTGTGTAGTCCAATCTCTGAAAATGAGTAAACTCACTCAGACTGTCCTCGATGTCCCGGTCTTGTTGAGTTTTAACAAGGCAGAGGCACCTTTCTGAGGCCAGTTAAAAATGCATTTAATCACTATATAAAGATGCTGTCCCGGAGCCCCCTGTGACAGCGAAGTTATGCTGTCTGCACTTGTTCTGCATTTAATCACCACCCCCATACAATCGCCCAATAAAGTGCCTTGTTTCAGTCATATTCCTATCATTTGCCTTTTTTTTTTTTCTTTTTAATTTATTTTCAGCTTTTTTTGCGCGTAAATGTAATAACCTTGATGACATCACCACCAAGGGTCTGATAACTTCACTTCCTCTTCATTAACTTAATTATTTGACTATCAGTAAACCCGCCTCAGTAATTCATACTTGAGAGGCTGGGCTGTAAATAACCTCTTTCAGCTGGTTTATTATGGTCAGCCGATTTGTTATTCTCCAGCATGTTAATCAGCCTCATTGCATCTGAATCTGTGTCGCTTGCTCATTAAGTCAGTGACTTAAAGGGTTAGTTCACCCCAAAAAAATCTGTCATTAAGTACTCACTTTCATGTCTTTCCAAACCTGAAAGACCTTCGCTCATCTTCAGAACACAAATTAAGATATTTTTAGGTATCAAAATGATGCCTTTCTAATGAAAATAATGGTTCAACCATAATGTTTTGAAGCTTTAAACAACTTTATTCAACAATTTAATTTCTTCTGTGTCAGTCTTTAGCACACTTTAGAGAGTAACGCACTCACACTTCACTTTAAAGTGAACTGTTATGGCTTATGAAAGGTTCATATTTTGGTTTTGGGAGGCCCCAACAACAGGTTGACATACACGCAAGGTCAAAAAGCACTTTAATTTTCTTGTAATATGGATTTCATTTTACCGTATTTGTTCTACGACTCCCATTTGCTTTTTTAAACCACTATGCGTTGCTTTTCCGTGGTCGATTTCATTTAAAGCAGTGTTTGTGAGCTTTTATGCTCCAAAAGCGGCACTTAGTGACAAAGAATGAATTTGCATTTTAACTCAGACCAGCGCAAAAAATCAAGTTTTACAACAGTCTCACGATCAAGTCGTACTCATTCGTACAAGGTGCCAAATTCTTGCTAATGCATACTATTTTGTACGATTTGTCTAAAACCCTGTGACGGGTAAGTTTAGGGGCGGGGTTAGGTGTAGGTCATTCATAGAAATTCATATGAATTGGCAACTGGTACGATTTAGAAGAAAAGAGGTCTTACAAATTTGTACGAATTAGCTACCTCGTAAAATATGTACGAATTGCCGTGAGATCAGGTTGAGTTTTCCCAGGTCTTTGCGCAACAAGTAGGCGAGCAATATGCTAATATTTCACTTTGACCAACATGAAACGAATTGGGACACCTTGTCAGAGTTGACTCTTTCTTTTGAAAGACAATACGCCGTTCACTTTCAGATTTAAAACTTAGTTCACTTAGAACTGTAAAAAAATCGACCTCCTTAATAGGGGCGCTTTAGTGATGTCCTTACTACCTCTCAGGACCTTGAATTTGTCAGTTGCATTGTTGTCTATGTGGACTCAGAAATCTCTCAGTTTTCATATAAAATATCTTAAGTTGTGGTCAGAAGATGAATGAAGGTCTTAATAAGTTTCGAACCATATGAGGGTGGGTATTTAATGACAAATTAAATTTTTGGATGAACTATCCCTTTCAGTAGGCTGTTAGCTTCTTTCAACCACTCCATGAGATGCAGTTTTGTCTCTTATTAGGCTATTACCTGTTAAATGTGAATATTGTATTTGTAAATACGTTTACTTTTTGTTAATATGTTAAAATAAAGTAATGTAGGCATTTATTTGGCAAGAGTTTCCAAACGTTATAAGCACACGTTTTTAGCATTCACGCTAACAGAAATTGTGTGGGCCTGAGCAGGTATAACAACATAACAACACTACGGTTCTCGCACACACTCAGTTCAGATTTTTCGACAGGACATCTATTTTTTATAACATTTATATCACAAAAATATAAAAAAAAAACTAAAATTAACAATCAACTTTAAAGTCGCGGTGTAGCCTAATCATCATACTGTACAGAAAGTTACATACATAGGTTAATTGGGCCTAACGTTACTTGAATTCATTCCTCCATAACGTCACTGCCTCTGAAAGAAAGCTTTATTGAGATTTAAAACACAACCATTGCCACAGTTTTGTTTTGCATTTTATTTATTTGCGGCTATTTACAGCAACAAATATAACATTAAGCTACTTAAGCAGTGTATCGACCTCCCTTGCATCTTCCAATGCAAATAAATTACAGACTTTCTTAAATAACATTAAAGTGAACAAACATTGAGCCACATATGCATGTAACCATGACATATAGAAATATACATGTCTCCATTACACAAATAAATTATGCTTTTGACAGGTGGAGAAGGTAAAAAATGGCATACTTTTAATGCAATAAATATTTATATGCATGTTGTACCATACAGAACAAAAATACAATAATAATACAATGTTTTTCAAGCTGATTTAATGCCTTTTAGTTGTTCTGGTTTGACAACACATGAAACTACCTACATTTGAAAGACATTTTGGTGTTTGTGAATGTATCCTTGTAGTCTTATGAATTGATTTTGACTTTGGAATAATGTGCACTGATGAATTGTATTAAGAATGGTATTTTCTATTCATTCTTAAAACCAGCACTTCAGAAAGGTTTTTTTTTTTTTTACAGAGTTATTGTATGTTTAGTGGAGGATTATTTGCAGCTAAAGGCAAAAGTGTTTTACTGTAAAAGCCGCACATGTCTGACGCTATTTACAATGAACAAAAACAATACATTGACATTTACGTCTTGTAGAAACAAGACATAGCTCTTAGACATCTGCTCCAAAACCGCAAGAGATGCTTGCTGCCTGAACAGGCTTTCTGCTAATTAAAATGAAACCTTGTAAGTGACTAATCTGAACTGCTCTACATAAGCAGCACTTCCATGAGCCACACAAATAGCACACCTCATGTGAACAGTTGATTCCAGTAGCAGTTGCTACGTTATGATATTCTATAGCAAATACTGGGTAAAATACACAAAGTTAAATTATATACGATACTGAATGAATAATACATACACTACCATTCAAAAAAATTGGGGTTGGATGATTTTGAAAGAATCTCTCGTGTTCACCATGGCTGTTTTTACTTTTGTAAAATAAAAAATAAAAACAGTAAAAACAATAATTTTGTGAAATATTATTACACTTTAAAATGACAGTAATAGTAAATATAAAATAATAGTAATATGTAATTATATTCTTGAAGCAAAGCTTAATTTTCAGCATCATTATGGTCTCAAAACATGATCCATCAGAATCCATCTAATGTGCTGATCTGATGAATAAGAATCATTTCTGTATTATTATTATTATTATTATTAAATTTATTTTTCTGAAAACCAGGATTCTTGGAGAAATAAAAAAGTTCAAAAGAACATTATAGAATTATTTGTAACACTATTCACTGCCACTTTTAATGAATTGAATACATCCTCGCTGAAGAAAAGTATTAATTTCCTTCACAAAAACCCTTTGCTGTCTACAAGGTTTGAACGTTTATTGTTATATTTAATGTTTACTCTGTATGAGTTTCACTGGCACCTGTACTTACCAACACTATCACATATCAGTGAGATTCATTCTGGTGGTTGGCATAGTTTGGCATTTATAGTCTGTTCTTTAATGTTATTGTTGCCACAGTCAAACCACAACACAGGGCTGTAATGCTGCTGCAGTTTCAGTTTCCATATAAATATGTTTTCATAACCCTGCCCCAATCTTCCTGTCGCCTCCTCCCATCTCCTCCATGTCGTCCTCAGAGAACGGGCTGTCGGGGTGGTATCTCAACGCAGACGCGTGGTGCAGAAAGTCTGTGGAACGTGTTACATTAAGATTTTCATTTATGAATTTGTGTTGCCCTTCCTCTTCCTCCTCTTCCTCCTCGTCCTCAAGATCATCCTCCTCCTCCTCGTGCTCCTCCACACTCTGAGCGATGGCCCTGCGGCCGTCTCTTCCTGACCTCTCATTGGTTGATTTGGGTCCCCCGCGCTGACGCTCGGCATCGACCTGCGTGGCCTGTTCTTTAGCCTTACGACTGCGTTTCCACTTCATTCGGCGGTTCTGGAACCAGATCTTGACCTGTTTCACATACAGTCACATAAGGTTAGCAGCAAATCAACAATTTTCTACCAATTAACCAACAGAGAAGTATACTAAATCATTTATATCTTGATGTTTAGACAGTTGTGGTGATATGGTGTATCTACCAATGACTCATTTGTTCATCCTAATGAGTAGAACTGAAATACCAGAATAGTAAAATAACATTTAAAAAAAAAAAAATTGTCCAGTGTAAAACACATTGGATATTTATACGTAATTATTTTACCCTGATCCACAAAATCAAAAGGGTCAATTTTTTTAAAATGGAGATCGATACCTCTTATATATGAATAAATAAGCTTTCCATTGCTGTATAGTTTGTTAGGATAGAACAATATATAACCGAGATACAGTAAAAAAAAAAATCTAAATATTGATAAAATCAATCAAGTTAGTTTTGCCCAAATGACGTTCTTAGCCATGCATATTACTAAACAAAAATGTTATTTTTATACATTTACGGTAGGAAATTTACAAAAATATCTTTGACCCACACTATGTATTTTTGGCTATTGCTACAAATATACCCCAGTGACTTAAGACTAGTTCGCATTTGGCAACCATTTTACATATATAATTTTAAAAGAAAAAATACTTTTTGAAAGGAAGCATAAATTAGGATTAATAAAAAATGACAGTAAAAAAGTTAAACAAGATTTCAATGTATTTATTAATCCTGAAAACCATCAACAGTTTCCACAAAAAATATGAAAAAATAATAATATAAAAATGTTTTTTTATACCCCAAATGTTGGAGTATATCAAATATGTATATTACCCTGATTTCTGAAGGATCAAGCGGAAACTGTATAATGATCCTGAAAATTCCATTTTGATTATCTGAATAAAGCACATGAGTTTAAAATGTATTAAAATAGAAAATATTTATAATTGTAATAATATTTTACAATATTTTTTTTAAACAAATGCAGTCTTGGTAGCATAATTTACCACTTTTAAAAACATTTTTAAAAATCGTACAAATCCTAAAGCTTTGAATGGCCGTGTATCAAAGTACCATGGTGTTGTCATGTTTATTTATTTTTTTTCAAAATCTAAAACCTCAGTTAACCATTTGTTCCACTCTGATTCCATGACTCTCTCACAGTCCTTTACCTGTGTCTCAGTCAGCATGAGCGATGTGGCCACTTCGAAGCGTTTTGGTCTGGAAAGGTACTTGTTAAGTTTAAACTGGTTTTCCAGCTCCAGTAGTTGTTGACTGGTGAATGCTGTCCTTGGCCTACGACATTTACCCATCAAACCGGACTGGGGGGCTGCTGTAAGATAAAGAGAAAAAAATAAGGACTTGAATAAACCGTGAACAGATTTCACACAAAAATCCTTTGAATTAAAGTTTCTGATGTGTTGTTTTAATGCTACACTGATTCTATAATAAGTGCATGTTATGTAGTTTCCTTGTGGCCCAAGTCAAAATAAAACACATTCAGGTGATATTATGCTGATCTAATATAAACAAGAGCAGAAACGTATAGCAGCATTTTTACTTAAAAGCCTGTATTAACATCATTGCTAAAACCGTAAATCCATTCCAAATTAATTACAGGCCTCTTGTGCCTGTATATAAAAATTAAGCACCAGCCAAAAGGGATGCAAGGAACTGTTATCCACATCTAGATTATTTTTATGAGATTTTTGTCTCTTTTATATAATGTCAAGGACTTGCAGGGTCACACACACAAAAGAATGCCTGGAATTTGCAGCTATCGTTTACTATAATAGCTTTACTGCAGCTTATTGTTAAACACAGAGGAAGCAGGGCTGGGCGGCCATAAAACGCAAGAGCAAGCCATTAACTTAATGAAAATTCAATGAACGCTTTTGGGATTTTATTGATGAACTACAGTGTGTTTAAGGTGTTTGTTTATAGTTTCTCTCTCACACAAAGACAGTTTCCATCGAGCTGACATTTATGGCTTTATAAAGAAGCCAAAAATAAAATTATATTATTACAGTTTCGTGTAAAACCTGGTAACACATTGTGCACCATTGTTCAGTCAAGAGTGTAAGCATGACTTTATTGTTGAGTTGTCGTTTCTTTTACTATCCAAGGATAATATAATCTTTCAATCATATCTATGAAGAGTGGTAACATATAGTGGCTATTCGTTTGTTCACAACTTATTGTTGTTGTTTACTTGATTATATTATAAAAAAAAATCCAACACAGTCTCAGGACCAATTCGAACGCATTTATACGAGGTGCCAAATTCGTGGTAATTCGTACGATTTTTCTAAAACTCCGTTTAGGGGCGGGGTTAGGTTTAGGTCATTCGTATAAATTCATACGAATTGGCATCTCGTAAAATACATGCGATTTAGAAGAAATCATATAAATTCGTAAGAAATAGCCACCTCGTAAAATACGTGTGTAATTCAGCAAACTAATTTGTCATGTGTGACCGCATGATTTCAGTTTAATAATCCATCAAACAGGAGTTATAAACATCATAATTATTTAGTGACAAATTAACTCCAGGTCTTTCAAGAGTCACAGGTGTGTAAGCACATCTCTCTCTCTCTTTGTTTGCTTTTCCTCACCTTTGATTATGTTGAAAAGGATTTCATGAGCTTTTACAATATTTGCTTTTAAACTGACAAAGGCGGTAATGCAACTAAATTTGGTGTATGACAGTAATGATGCTATAATGATGGAGGTGTACAGATAATAAGTGAGACCTTATGCTGTTTTCCCCCCATAGAAGATGCATTTGTAGTTTTTGATTGCATAAAAAAATATATATATATTTGCTCATGTGAATTAGTAATTTCAAAACAGGAATAAAGCATGTTTTTTTTAGAACAATTGAAGTAAACTTTAATAACTTATTATTATTATTATTATTATTATTATTATTATTACTAATATTATTATATTATGTAATCCTTTACAGATCATTCAGCGATTTAAAGGTATAAATGTATGGACAGGTATGTCAATAAACTAATATATATTTTAAATTCTATATTAAATATATAGGTTTGTTCATTTGTAAATGTATCAACTTTTTGAACAGATTATTGTTGAATTATATATATATATATATATATATATATATATATAATTGTATTTCGTGCATTCAAAATAGTAATAAATGTCATAAAACTTTCATTATTCTTAGACTACATATAAGAATAGGATATTTTAAAAGTTGAAAAAACTATTACAGTTTATAGCGTTATATGCCGTTTCTTTGGTCTTTCACAATTTTGATATGAATTGTGAAATTTACTAGCGTTTATGAGTAGAAATTGTTACTATACACACTGTGCTCCCTGCATATTCGATTTTATATAAGCAGCAACTTTTGATGTGTTAAAGAAAATGTAATGTTTATTAGTGATTTAAATTGTTACCCACTCATCTGAATGCTACCCCACTCACAGGTGTAATCGGGCAGTCGTGGTACCATGATGCCGGCTCGTATCCAGTGCTCCAGCGGTAAGGATCCGGCCATCGCCGCCGCCTTCAGCTGCTCCGGGTACGGCTGCGTCAGCTGCGTAAAACCCGAGTACGCCAGGGCAGGGTGCTGACCTCCCAAAGCTGAAATTGGGTACATGGGGGTCGTGTACATGCCTGAAAGCGACGTGAGTCCTGGGTGTGGGAGATTAAGCAGCCCTGGTTTAGGTATGATTCCGGTTTGGAGATGTATGGCACCGGGGGTCCGGCGCGGGGACGGAGTGTCGGCGCGCCTGCAGGACACCGGACTACCCGTCGCGCTGTCGCTGCTCAGTCCAGGTGATACTTCTCGGATCCCTCGATGTGGTTCTTCAGCCAGCAGGGCGTCGATCCTGAAGTTCTTTGATTTTTCCATGGCAACGCTTTTAGGGTATTTGGAGTTGCAGGAAAACACGTGGATAGCTGTGTTTTACGCACAGATGCATGCGTTTTAATCGCGATTACTGATATTTTCTGTTCTAATAAAATAGATTTAGAGTTTAGTCTGATATGTACCCATCTGGAACCATGAGACGCCCAGAATAATTTAAGCAGCCTATATCTAAACCTTTACGCATAGAAAAAGCAAACTTTATAATCGTTTAATCGAACTATATATAGGCTATGTTGGCGCTCTCTTGTTTAGATCTGTACCTCTGTCATCTGCTCTGCTCTCTGAACCTCTCCGCGCGTTCACAGCTCACTCATAACGCCTGTATGAGCGCTGATTGGCTGCAGAGAATGTCCTGCAGGAGTCGATCACTTGACAGTTTTCTAATTAACTAATCATACTGTAGTATAGACACTTCAAGCACGTCCTTGGACTGAGATGTGGTCCTCAACCTCCATCAGCGCAAGTTTCCAAAGTGCCTGTCATCAGACGTTTCTCATCCTCTCTGTGGCTCACCAGTAACTCCATTAATTCCACTTACAGCGAGTTTAAATGTATCCCTAAATCATCAAAAATCATTCAAATAAACAAATAATAATTTATTGCCTAAGAGAATTCGAATTCCTTTTATTTACATATTTTTTAAAATTATAATGTCTTACTATTTCTGAGACCTGAAACGCATCATAATTATAAAGTAAATGTAAAAATGTAGGCCTATATAATGAAATATAACATATTATTTTAATATATTATTAGTATTATCATCATCATTCATTATCTGATAAAAAAAGTCATCCTACATATAAAAACTAATATGTGATATAATATATTTTGCGACTTATTTTAAGAATCTCGGCTATAATATCAAGATAATTGCATTTTACGACTTCACATTATATGTAGTCCATAAAATTGTGCATTAGACTATAGGCCTATATTTATGACACTCTTATCAGTGCGTCAAATATTTGCAGCCTTAAATTGTTTGAATAACGTGTCCGTTTAGGTTGTGCTATAACGTCCTATTGAACATCTGTATTTAAATTAATTGATTTCATTCAACTGTTTAATTAGAATGTCTAAATTTGCAAGACTTTTTTGATTTCGACAAATAAAATATTTTTAAATAAAAGGTTAGATCAGGTAGAAATAGCTGTAACTGCATGCATCCAATATCCAATTTACAGTAGCCAGCATTAACAATAATAATAATATCGTTTATTTATCTTTTGAGAGATCATTGCTTCGTAAAAACAATAAAGGCTATTGCTTGGACATTAGCCTTTATAACAACACATATGAGGGTCCTTAAATGCCTTTTAATAAATAAATTTAAGACGACATAACTTCCTACCGCATAAACATCGTGAATAATGAATATCGTTACAGAGTTAAAATATAGGCTAGACTGCAAATCCTGCAAACACTCCATATGCATTATATGGGGGGGATATACAAATCATAAAAAGAGTTGTAGATCTATATAAAAGAAATAAATGAAACACAGGCAATCCATTCAAAACCTTCATTTCATCCATGAACTGCTAGTCGTAAACACGCCATAAATCGAGACGAAATATATTGAAATTCGCAATTGTTATTTTAAATATTGCCTACACGAAACGGTGGATTAGTCTCTGCCAAAGGGGCATGATGCAGAACCGTATATTTGACCCGAGAAGGTTGGAGCGGCCCGCCCCTCTATCACGCAAATTCGGTCCTGATGCAGACTGCGTCTCCAAACCTAGCGTGTTCCCTTACTAGACAGCACGTCTGAGCAAGCATTAGATAATTACTAACGTAAACACACAGGGCAGTCTACGCTGATTTTTCACATTATAGTTTGTATTGCAGCTACATTTCGCACGACAACAAAATGCAAAAAAGAAAGGTTTTTAATGAAAATCGAAATTTTCCCACAAAATCGAACTGTATTTTTAACCAATTTACAAATAAATAAATAAAATGCTGTTCAGATAGGCAACTCAAAAGGTTTAAAACAAATCCATAGAGCTAATTTGCTCGAGAGAATTCAAGTGCTCTCTGCATTTTCCCATGCAGCAACCTCTCCCTCCCATCGCTCGTTGCGCTGCTTTTATGATTTAAAAGTAATTTAAACAGGCCGGCCACTGGTAAATCCGTCATTGGCACCCCGTGACAGAGGTGCGCAAATTAAATTGAATCAATGCAAGCGGGTGCACCGCCGGCCGCGCGCACGTCCTCACTTCAGTTCAGGTTTGTCGCGTGCATGCTTACCATTGATTCCATGACAGCTAATGCTAAAACAAGACGGCTAAAAGAGATGAAGAACATTGAACTTTTTTCATATTTTTTATTTAAAATGTTTACATTTGCAACTGATTTACAGTATTTTGCAATGGTAAACGGGTGGATTTTACTGTAGGCTACTTTATTGTGTTCTTTCTAAACATTATGTCCATAGCTTTTATCTTTTATAGGTGATTTAATAGGCATCTACCTTTTATGTTTCAGTTAAGAGGTTAGTCTCAGATGTTTAAAAGTTCCCTAATTGTTGATGTATGTAAAGTATACAGTATAGAGCTTTAAAATGAATGCAGACCAATAAACATAGTCAAAATTAATTAGTCAGGGACTTAATAATAATAATAATAATTAATAATTTTAATTTCCAAGATGGGATGTTTAAGCACAAGACATTTTTGAGATTCTAGAATGCTTATTATGTCAGGTTTTATACAGACCAAAGCTTATTTGGACACAGAGCAGCTTTAAAGGAGTAGTTCACCTAAAAAAAATAAAATAAAAAATGCTAAAAATATAAATGAGCTGCTTCATCTTCATCTGAACATCTGCTTCTGATCTGCTTCATCTTTTCTTTTCTTTTTTTTTTTTAGAAAATTTTGCATTGCATCACTTGTTCAACAATGCAGTGAATGGGTGCCGTCAGAACTCATAAAACATCAAAGCTGATAAAAACATCACAATAATCCACAAGTAATCCAACTCCAGCCCGCCAGTAACATCTTGTGAAGCTAAAAGCTGCATGTTTGAAAGAAACAAATCCATCATTAAGCCGTTTTACTTATTAAGAGGACTTTATTTAGAAAGAAGCAATAGTAATCTTTGATGTCCTGAGGCTTTTCAGCAACTTTCCATGTTTGGATGAACTTTCGCAGTTCACATCTCAATATGCTCTTCAAAGTCAAAGTTTATCGTTTAATTTTAGGCCTGTAAACTTTAGTACCTGTCGCGTTTACAGAACATTAAAGGCCTTATCACCGATTACAGGCATATTTTGCAGTCATTATCGCAGCTCAGCAAGGATCACACAGCCGTGGCCGGCGGATGTCTCAGTATATCTTGTGACCTCTCTTTGATCATCTGTCTGAGTCAGGAGTTTCTATTATATTTCAGTGAAAATGAAACAGACGTCTGATTAGCATGACCCAAATACCAGTCCAGTACAAACTGAACTGTTGCTTGTTTTTATTTGAAACATATGCATATAAAACACATAACACTGCAAAAATGTTTTGTCAAGTTTGTCTGGAGCATTAATAATACTCTGGAATAGTAATATTTGCTCGGACAATTATTTATATAAATAAAAAGTAAAATCTAGTTTATTTTTAGATTTTTTATTAAACGTGTGCCATTCACAAGCCCTTTTAGTGTACCAACTTTTGAAAAATTAGCATGAGGTTTCATCTAATGCATTATACTAATTATTCCTGCTCTGAACACATCTCTGAGGACAGGTCCTTTCTGGGCATTGCTTCTGAACGCTGATGAATGTCCAGCTTTTACCCAAATGCCAGAAAGTAACTTAAAATCATTATTTATCAATGTTTTTTGTCCTCGATTTGCACCTTCAGCTAAACTTAATATGCTTTTATCTGTTGTGGCTCATCGAGACTCATAAATTCATCTAGGCCGGGATTAAATGATGTGGCTTTATTATGTTGATCAGCTTTTCCATGGCTACGATGACTCTGTGATGGCTCAGGAAGTAATCATTCGTTCAGATAAGATGACTCAAGATAAGTCTTAAGATAATCATGACACCTCCTGTCTTCTTCATCTAAAAACATGGTTATTTTTACACTGTGTCTTTTTTAAACATGGTAATTTTTGCAGTATAGCATATGTAATGACTTTAACATCACGTAATGTTTAATTACACATTATTACAATAACACTTTTAAAGTAATCAGTGGATGACTCCAGGTGCTGCATAACATCGGACCTTGAGAATATTGTTTAAACTTTTTTTTCCTGTGTCCTCATTCACTTTCTGTAATGTTCTTTTCCTTTCAACAGCTGTTTTTTGGCATCATCCTGCAATAATAATACAATATACTATGCAAGTTGGAAGGTTTCACAAATAGAAAAAAAACATATAATGTAAATAAACAGAGCAACAAGAAATAATACCTATAAATAAAATAATATAATAATAAAAATTAAATTGAGGTAAAAACGAGGAAAATAATATGAAAATGAAAGAAATTTGCTTGATATCTTAAATAACTGCAATAAGGAAACTTTAAAATCCACACTTAGAATATTTATTTCATTATGATTTTTTTCTAGTCGTTGTTATAATATAATAATACAATAATAAAATATAACAATTAACTGATTTGCAGCAAATCCATGTTACAAACCTGAAGCATTATATATAAAAAAACATCTTACAAAATATTATCAAATGTGAATATTGTTGAATATTGTAATGATAGTGTAAGCCAGTTTTTTAAATAGATTTTTATTTCATCTTGATTGGTCACTTGTTATTGTTACATAAACAATACAAATATAGTTTTGTTGTCTGACCCAGAGCATATTTCTAAAAGTCTGGTGTTCAAACGATTCTGCAGATCAGCAATGAGCCACCTGTTTGCTTTTTCCAAGCAGGTAACAAACACACCTTGCGCTTCCAGAGAGTTTAATGGGCCACCTTTAACAACCAGGTTTTTTATGGCTTCACACAAGGGCCTCATTGTGTGCTTGTAGATAAACAACCCGTATTGTACCAATCACACACAAGAAGACATAATTACTTTCACCCTGATATCCCTGCTATCTCAACGCACCATTATCTCTTCCCTTAAGAGAAAGCCTGAGGGCTTTGAAGTTTCCTTGCTGCCAGTGTCTTCTGCTGTCGGGTTCCCGCTCTCACTAATCTTTCATTATCTCTCAGCCTAGGCACTTACCTACAGCATATGTGCTAATTGATGTTGATTTTGCGATGGATTACAATAAATCGCCTTTGAAGCTGGGCGGCAAAGTGACATATAAAGTCAATGAGGAAGTTAAAGTCATTAGCACACAGTAAGTGTGGCCTTTATTGGCTAATTTGTCTGAGAATGGCAACCTTTGGTTGGGATGGATTTGGAGCGCTTTCAACTTGTTACAGAGAGTACCCGAGACTTATAAAGTCAAATATAAGTTCAAGGAAATTATGAGAATAATAAAAAAAATTAACCTGCTCTGTAGCACAAATTCACTGACAATATAATTGGTAAAATATTAAAAGCATCGCATTTATATTGATTATTGAATAACCTGCTAATCACTTAATAATCGCTGAATGACATGACCTTTGGTCTTTTGATTGCAAGTCATCGTGATATTTGGTCAGTGTCATGTTCATCAGGTTATATCATCCAATTGTACTTTTACTTAACCATAAATAATAAAATGTGTAATAATTGGGTCTGTAGTTGGTCCCACCATTTGTGAATGATACATGATTAACTTGATTTACAAAATATTGTAGTTTTGAGTTAGATTTCACTTTAATATGACAATGTTTGAGCTGTTTTATGTGTGTTTGTCAGTTGTATTAGCTAAATATATATACATATATATTTCTAAGTAGATTTTACTCTTTAAAAAATAGTTATTTTAATATGTTATAGACTAATATATTATTAAATATTTGAATTAGCTTTTATCTTTATAATATCAATTTGCATAGTTGAACCTTTTTTATTATCCATCACCAAATGTTTATAGTATATTTATTTTAATGTGTTGCTAATACAAATTATATTTTATTATGTTTTATTTCAGCTTTTATTTTTCATTATTTTTAATCATTTTAGTTAGCCGTTTTTTTTTTTTTTTTTCATATTTATAGGCCAGGGCTTAGCCTAAAACAGGATTAGGTCATAGGACATTTAAGAAATTTATATAAACATGCCTTTAGAAAAAAACATTACTGGTGTGCATCTTAATACAAAACAAAAGCAGTGACATTTATTTCAGCTGAAGTCTAAGACTAGGCCTAAGCCTTGTCTGTTAAAACCGGGGGATAAAGTTTTAATTCTTTAAGCAGAATAATTCTGATACTAATCGATAAGAATGCTTTTGTTTCTCTGTATTAGTTTAATCCTACACACAATGGATTTTCTGACCGAATAATGTAGCTCAAGTCATTCTCAGAGAAGGGTGAGAAACATCTCCCGCTTAGACATTGACCTCTCTTTGCCTCCCTAGTCTGAAAGCTTTATCTCCACATCCTACAAGAGGACAACCCTCAGAGAACAATGCGCCACCAGCCCTCTCTATTCTTCCATTGTCTCACTCACACGTTCCCTCTAATGACCTGCGAGAATTGAAGACTTCCCAGACAACAATTGTGACAGCTCACACAGCGCCTAAATGGCTTGATTAATGATATAGACATGTTATGTTAAAATGTGAGTGTGTGTGGGCAGCAGATGTTGACACCATCTATTAACCACTTCAATTTGTCCTTGGTGAAACATTTGCATGGATATGCACAAACAGGACATTTATTTAACCATACAGAAAAGTGGACATCAGACTGCCTGATTATGATAAAGAGTGAAAGAATAACCATCTGTTGGTTCAATTTCTGTGGGCATGTGTTGAGTTGAAGTGTTCGTGAAGAGTATGTGTTTTCAAAAGAAACATACAGATTATATATCTGATTTTTGGAAGGTTCAATAGAATTTTTCAATTCTTAAGTTTTAATTAAGCAGCACAGTACAACAATATGACCTCAAAACAGTTTTACTGTAGTGCATGATTAATAAATTACGTTTTCAGGAAATAACCAGCTACATGGCTTTTCTGATAACTTGCTTGGTATCTCACCCAGTTCAACGTTGCACTTGTTAAAATGGCTTCAGCAAATGTGTTCTTATCTCACATTTGCATTTGAAAAGGGTAAGATTTAGTAAAGGTGGCGAGTTAATAAAAAAACAATAGGCTATTAACTTTTCCCACACGGAAATAACCTATATAAACATATATGTTTTAATATAGGTTTTGATATAGGTTTTTAATATATGTGACATATATAAAATTGTCCTATTTTAAATGTACGTATATGCACATATATGGGCATGTATATTCCGTGTGGGCACTTATTTGCCATAGTTAAATTCCATAACATGCCAATTACATGTAATATGAATTTCACGTGTTCGCACAAAAGTTCTCAGCATTTTTTTTTTTTTAGTTAGATCTTAGTTATTGCCTTGATAATAGAAAATATGAGCTAAGCATCACGTGTGACAGTTGCCAAAGTGAGATATGAGCTAAAATGAGCTATATAGGAGACATATCTTGTATGTACATAAGCTTATATGTGAATATAAAGAAGCAATACAGGAGACCTATATGGCCTGTATATGCACATATATGCACCTCAATTTTGCCTATGTGTGGCATATATACGCATATATGCAGCATATATATTATCATGTGCATACTGCATATTTAGGTGTCATATATGCGCATATATCCTCATATAGGTTCTTTCCATGTGGGTTGGCACCACTCACTGGACATTTAATTTCTGAACTGCCAAGACACAAACACCATGATAAAAGTTTTAGACATTTCTAGCAGCAGATCTCTCTTTATAAGTGTTGCTAATGCAGCATATATTTTAGCATTTTTTTGTTTTGTTTACTACACAAAAAAATATATATATATGAACATTTTTTGTTATCATTATTCAAGTTTAAATGGATTTTGTCGTGTATATGCAACTCACGTGTTTTCGCGTGCATGTAATGCGCAATTTGTTGGCGTGCATATAGCTGCCTTCACGTCATATCGTAAAATGACAACACGTGACATTCTACTCTAGCTAAATTAATGATGAACGCCAAAGCCCTCGCGTGCTCCTAAATTCATAACCTGTGAACTCAGAGTGTTCTGAGAGTTACGAGTTGGACCAGTGACAGATTTTTGGACCACGTGACTGACACATTTTGGCGCTACTTTTGGTACTTATCAGTACCACGACTTCGTTTTTATTTGTCGGTCGTACTATTTATACGCACTTTTATGAGATCAGGTTAGTGGAACGTGGGTGCAAACTATGTCCTCGTTGACTTTCATTGTATGGTTAAATAATAATCTTAAATAAATAATAGTTATCCTGTGGGCTATGTATGTCAGCATAACCGTACACAAAGGTTTATCCAAAATTAATAAAATGAAATAAAATAAAATTGCAGGGTACACTTGAAAAGAAAAGTTCTTTATTGACATTTTGGGTTCCTTGATGACCCTGTAACATATAGAACCCATCCATTCCACTGAACGTTATATAGTGGAAAAAGGTTTCAAGAAAAAAAATGGAAAAAACTGTTGAATTATCCTATTTGATAACGTTCAGTGCTACTGTCTAATCT
>JAUYWG010000031.1:15486459-15500055 GCA_034779775.1 Enteromius afrohamiltoni | reverse complement strand
TATATAAAAAGGAACCAAAAATGGTTCTTCTATGACACATGAAATACTTTAAATATGATATGTTTCTTATGGTTATTTTTACTTTAATCTTATCAGGATCTTGTCTGTGTACCTTCTGAGAGGTACATAAATTATTTTGGTGCTATGAAAATCTGATTTACAATGTCTGGGTAGAAGTCTGTCTGAGTAGCTTTATGCCCAAATTATTGACCTGATAGATTGAGGTTATAGAGTTAAGTAGTCTAACGGTTTTGCCAATAGGAACCCTGTTGAAATTGCAACACGTGCCAGTTTTGCACTTCACTGCTGACTGTCGAGCTTTGACGACTATAGGATTGCGAAATGAAAAAATCAATTACTCAATCAAGTTGACAAATTTTATTCAATTCCTCATAAATTGTCAGGACAACGAATGGCTTTTTGGTGGCAGTATTTCGATTGAGTGTCTGTGTCACCTCAGCTGTGATCAAATGCAGCCCAACATCAGACTTGAGCTCTTATTGGATGACATTCATCAACAGTTGCTAGGTAAAGGCCACAGCATTGGTAAGTGGCTGCATTAGAATATAAGAGTATGATTGACCTCAGCCTGAATCATTATACCATTCATGAGCACATATTGCCACAGCTCACTGAAGCAAGACAGCTGTTACTTTTTTTTTATTAATCTCTGGTACCTATACAAAATATTTTTTCATGCATTCCTAATTATATTTATGTGGCTTTGTACTGGGTGTATTTTTAAAGAATATTTTTACTAGTGACAACAAGATACAGAATACAGTCACATTTTTTGATCGATATGACAGATGTGCAATGCAATAAAAGTTAAACAATAAAATAGAATATTTTCATGTAAATGAAAACAATACAATACCATGTTTACAGAAAAACAGATCATTTATGCTATCATTCACAACTTTTAATTTTGCAGTTGTATAAAATCCCATTTTGATTATATTGAAATGAAAATATCCTTCTTGCTATGTTTTTTCTGAAATATTTTATTTATTATCCATTAATTCATTAATTTCTTCATTTTTGTTTTTCCCTATGTTTTCTGTTTTACGTTTGTTTTCTCTTTTAGATTTTAGAACGATTTAACTAATATAGAATTATAAAATCATTGTTTGACAATATGAAGAAAAATAATTACGTTTACAGATATCGCAACAAATAAATAAATTAATAATATTTGAAGTTGATTAATAAATAAGAGATTAGATCAATTAATTTAAGGACATATACAACAATTTAAACGAACAAAACAATTTCAATATATTTGTATTTATTTAGCTGTTACTTTTGTTTAATAAACAAAAGGTAAATAAATAAATATTTATAATAAATTCCAGGATGTTTTCTCCTTATCAACTAGTTTGCAGTGCTTTTCAAATCCTTCACCATCAGAAATAAAGATACAAAAGATGTCACTGGGGCCTTTTCAAAAGGCACATGTTTGTACCTAAAGTGTCTATTTTGGTACCTTAAAGGTACATATTAGTGCTTAAAGTGTACTTATTTGAACCAATGTGACAGATTTTGTACCTTTATTGTGTGTTGGATCTCAGTCAACAATGTCATTGATGGATGTGGTTGGGGCATATAATACTCAGTTCATTTCATCAGTAGGGTTAATTAACTGGCGCTCGATTGGACCTGAGGTTAATCTGTGTGCCGATCTGACACATTGCCGTTCATCACTCTCATCACGGCATCCCCCTCTCCTCCTCGCTCACGTACCCGTCCAGAGGAGGACGGGTCAATTAGTTCATGTCTTTCTGCACAGATGGCCCCGTGGCCCTGGTGCCGGCAGCTAATTGACTGAAATGAGCAGCTACGCCCACTTATAAAACACATTCAACATGTTTAATCACAGCAGTGCACACTGGATTACTCTTTGCTCTTTGCACACCCAAATATGAATTAATATAAATGCTTCCCAAATCCCTTAGAATTCATACTTCAGGCACTTTGTTGATTCAACGTAAAATTTAGTCTTGAGAATTTACTCTCATGTCCATTTATTTGTGTATTTAATTTGTAATAATCCTTGAAAATGTGATTCTCATTAATTAGGGTAGAGAATGCAGTAACATTGTTTAGGCCTACTTCAAATCTAGCAGCTTGTTGATAAAAGGTGTGCTATTACAGCTATTTTATTCAGTATTATTGCTAACAAGAGGGTATGAAATTGGTTAATCTGCGTTATTCCTTGAGATGATAAGACAACATTGCCTTAAAAAAAACTTGCTACATGTATTGCATTAGACTAAACAAGACTCGTCACAGCACTTGCATGTTTTTGCTTTTTTGTTGGCTTTGATTGCTTCTGTTGTCTTCATTTGTAAGTTTTTACAAGCCTGACAGTAAAGTTAAACACAAAACAAAAAGATTCTTCAATAAAACAGAGAAATTGATTATTTACTATATTTTTTTTATTTACCCATTGAGATTGTTGCTTGTTTCATAAATGAACCACCATTATTGAAGGAATATTGAGTGAATAACTCAATGACTCAGTCTTAAAAGCAGCAATTAGATTAATTTCTAATCAGCGTTTGAATGAATCTGTTGAATGAATGAGAAAGATTCAGTGATCCATGAAGCCTGTCTCCTGTTCAGTTTCTGAATTATTAACCATCATCCTTTTTGAATGAATCGTATGAATGAATGATTAAATTACGCACTCATTAAGAGTAAGACAGGTACTTGTTTGCAGCATTTTTGAAAGAATCGGGTAAATGAGTTGTGGAGTTTGCATACTAGCATGCTTTTACTACTTCTGTCATACGGTGATAATGTATATATATATATATGAGCAATATGTTAGTAAACAGTTGTAAATTCAAGAACTCACCTTTTTTTCTTTTTTTGACAAATCAAGTGAATGAATGAGCAAATAAAGATGAGGCATCCCACTGATGTACAGTATGGATATAACCTACAGAACGAGTCACAGAAAACTCTCCTAATGGTACCAATGAATGGTATAACAGAAAATTTTGCATACATACTCTCTGCATTAACCACAAACACAACATAAAATTGACCTTTCTGTAATGCCTAGGCCTGCATCTCACCAGACAGGTAAAAAAACTCTTGCACAAACCTTCAAGGAGATGAATGCATGTGCATATGTGCAGGTATTTGTGTGAACCTATGTATTTGTGTGTCTTGAAAGATTACACCCCTCATTTATCAGAGCACTTCAGCTTGTGGCAGAAGGTTGTAATCCAGAGTGGAACCATCCACTTGGTATAATTACAGCCATTAAAGGTGCTGCCGTCCTGAGTTCCATCACCGCATTCAACAACATTTCCTCTCATCGTTGTATGTTCCTCCAAAAATCAATATACCAAAACTGATAATAAACGCCACTCAAGCAATCGTTACAGTAATGTTTGCATTTCCAGATTGCAAATTAGATTTTCTAAATTATTACATATCACAGCAATCTAGCATTATAAATACAAATGCATGAAATGCATCTTTCATACAGTGATTTATAAACTGGATATAGCTGTAAAAAGGTGAAAAATACCATTAAACACTCTCTCACTCTCTCATCACTGTTAATATCCATATCAACCAATATCAGTCTTATCAACTGTTCTTTGTGTCAACATCCCAGCAAGATGTTCAATGCAAATTGTTACCGCTTTCTCACTGTAATCATGGTAAGTGATACTAAAAAGTAACTGGATAAATGTGTGTGTTTGTGTATGCAATGAGATGAGAGGATGAACAGCGTCCGGGGACAGATAACAGCGTGTCACTCCATCTTTGCATTTGTCTCCTCACACTCCATCAATATGAAGCGGCTGTCAGCTGCCTATTTCAGGAAAATTAAACGGGCTTACGGTAAAGATGCGCGGTGAGGGAGGGGTGTGGATGAATTTATGGGTGTGTGTTTAGAACCTCTTCTTAACACAAGTGCAAAAGTACCTAAAAAAAACTTTGACAGTGTTTGACAGTTTTACAGTTCAGAATATGGAAGACTGGGGCAAGTTGTCACACTTTTACCGCATTGAAAAAGTAAAAAGTACCTTTTTTCATTGTATTTAAATGTTTAATACAAAAAAAAAACACATTTAAAATATAACAAATTATTACAATAAATTGTACCTTCATTACATAAAGTATATATTGAAATAGAAAAAAATACATTGTTATTAAAATTATTATTATTATTAATTATTATTATTAAAAATAAAAATTGTTAACTGTATTAAATTATTATTTGTGACAGTGTTTTTGTAAATTCTCTAATATTTGTCCTTTGTTATTTAGTATCACACTTTTATGTTGTAAATTTTTATATTAAAGGTTTAGTAATTTTGATACATGTTAATGTCATTTTTATTTAATATTCTATATAATACATATAATCTATATATTTTTTATTTTAGCATAACCTTTAGTTCTAGTTATTTTAGTATGTCAAGTTTAATTAAGATTAGTTTATTAGTTCCAAGTTTATTTTTTATTATAATTGTATTTATATATAGTTTTAGATTTTTGTTAATAATACTGAAATACAGCCCTTCCCTGTGTGACTAGCCCCAGAATATTTGAATGTACTTGTGTACATAATAGTGCATGTTTGCAAGGCATTAGAATTGAAAGAAGTAAATGCACACACACACACACACACACACACACTCACATGAGATTGATTGCCTGCAAAGCAGTCTCATGCAGATGGCATCTCTCCTTTAGACATGATAATGGCTCTAAATTGATGAAGACACCTCACTCATTCTCTACCAGCTCCCTGACAGGCCTTAGCCAAACATCTCAACCTGCTACAACTACCCATCAATCACCCGCAGTCCCTCCCACCTTATGTCCATGCGCTTGTCCATTTTAATCAGCTAATTCTCTCCTTCACCGTCACCCCGTTCACCGATACAACACTGTGTTTTGCCCATCTTCCCTCACACTTAATCTGCTTTAATGAAGTCCTGATCTGCCAATTAGATACGATCACAGCAGAGCAGAAGATAAATGTAACCACCACACTGATCACACTGGTGGGAAAAAAACAAACAAACAAAAAACAATAAAGTATATACAGATACAGTAAGCAAGGACAGTTCAAGGACTTCTGAGGTTTTGTGGTAAGATGATTTCTAGATTTGATGGCAAGGTTGCAAGATTTGTACTGTTGGAGGTGACTTTATTATCAATGAATCAATGAATCTCCTAATGAAGTGTTGCAAACCAATTGAGTGTGACATTTGAAACAACCCCTAACCCTGTCCTGCACCGTTTATGCTACAGATATTAAATAACACCTCAAATCGTGCAGTTTGTTGAGAAGAAACTTTTTATTTTCATGTATGATAAAACACATGGGGGGGGAAATCCAATAGGTTTACATTTAAGAAACCATAAGACATCAGAACAGATTTGGAGAAATGTAGCATTACATTACTCAATATGTCCTCTGCAGTGAACGGGTGCCATTAGAATGAGCGTACACCTGATAAAAACTTCATAATAATCCACGTGATTCCAGTCCATCAATTAATGTCTTGAAAGCAGTTTTTTTTTCTTTAGATTTAGAATAGATTTGGAGAAATGTTGCATTACTTGCTCAGCAATGGGTGCCATTAGAATGAGAGTCCAAACAGCTAGTAAAAACACCATAATAAGCCACACTCATTCTGACGGCACCCATTCACTGGAATGCTGCAGTGAATGGGTGCTATCTGAGCAAGTGATGCAACATTTCTCCAAATCTAAAAAAACAAGCTCTTTTCATTATATATATATATATATATATATCAATCAATCAATCAAAATGTATTTATATAGCGCCCTACAACAACCAAAAAGTGCCCAGGATGCTTTCCATAAAACACAACAATCAGACTGGCACAATGTACATAAAAACAACTATCAAATCAATAGCTACATATCAAAAGCAAGTCTAAAAAGATGTGTCTTCAACTGTGATTTAAAAACACCGAGCTCAGTGATACTTCGAAGCTGTCCCGGTAGTGTGATCCACATATATATATTGTTTGAGTGAATTAATACTTTAAATAGCATGCTATGTCAGATAATATCTTGTTAACCTCCTCAAATTATTTTGCAACAATGTCAGCACAAGCAAAGCAGAATATTTGACTGTTGCATATGTAAGTGAGTTTCAAAACATATGTTGTTGTCCCCGGACTAGGCCACTTTCTCCCCTACCTCAGCATTTTGCGCTCTTCGACTAAAGAGAGTTGTGATGCATTTAAGAGCATCAATAACATCCAACCTGCGCTGACCCTCAGGCAAATAAAAAGTTATTGATTCCCCAACCTCACGGCACCCTTAGCAAAAGAGACTTTTTGTTGCCCCTGATGAAACACTTTCATCTAATCACTTGGCAAAATCTAAAGAGGTGAGCTGTGGACGGCTAAATAAATAAATAAGTAACGCCTCTAGAGATAGAGTGCACACCTTGGGAGATGAAATTAGCCTGAAGCTGTTGCAAATCAATGAAATCGATGCAATCAACTTAACTGACAAATTGTCCAGTTGGGGTTCACTCGCTCGCAATTCCGTCTTAATTGCCCTCCAGGGCCAAGTTTGCGCATGCCATTTGTTCACTTTAATTAAATTACAAAGACAGGTTTCCAAAAGTCGTAAGAGCGTTTGGATTGGCACAAGCCCAGTAATTAAAACGGCACCCTTTTTGATTACTGGAATGTGCCCTAATGAACTCATTATGTATTTTAACCCAAACACACTAGTTACTGAGCTAGCAGAAGACATGCGGCTTACTGTAAAATCTCAAGGCTTTTCAGAAACGAATAATTGAAGCACTCCTGATGAGTAGGCCTTATTTATTTATTTTTCACCCTGAAAATAAAGTGGTACTTGGAGAAGTGGCCTAGTTGTTTGACAACTTGAGATTGAATGTTATTTTCGTATCACGGTTATATATTGTTTTTTGTGTGTGTGAATTTATCTTCCCCATTTTAATTTTCATTTTAAGTGATGTTTTATTCATTTAGTTGTTTATTTAAAATTGTCATTACTTTTCGCATTTAAGAAAATGCCTTTTTAATTAATTGTAAGTACTTTGTTAAAGGTTATTTTAGTTGATCTAGTTTATTAATTACATTTTTTACTTTACTATACCTCAAAATAAGCAAGCTACATCTAAACTATTCTTTTATTAAATTACTTGCATTGTTACATTTTTGGTGTGGCTAAAATGTTCACATAGCTTAGCTTTTACCTTCATTAGAAACTTTTTATTGTTGTTTTTATTTACAAATGTGTTTATTTTATTGTAATAGATATAACTGGCTTATATATATATATTCCGTTATTAGATATTTGGTGCAATTATAGGCTATGCTACTGTAAAAGAGCTTGATGTTCTGGGATTTTCGGCTCCATTTGCTGAGATAAGCATCACTCTGAACTGCTCCTCAAAAGAGGACACTGAGGACAAAACAAGGAGCCTGAATACTTCCACATGATGTGACGTGTTGCACGAGCTCAAGGTGTGCTCGAGGCGCCATCTGTTGGAGTGTTCAGGTAAATGTCAACTTTGCAACGTAACTTAATTGTTATTTTTTATTTAGTTTCAGATCAACCATAATGCACTTTTCATGCATTGTAACCTATCCCACACTTTACGTCTCCTTCTTTTGCGTTTACGTATTTGATTACATTCCTTTACTGCATATTTGTATGTTTTTTACAGTATTATCGTTTGTATCATATATGCAATCTTTATGAAATTTTTCTGTAAATAATACAGCTGAATAAAACACCTCACGTTAAAGTGGGAGTGCCGTTTGACGTAAAAACTGCATTTCCCGTCATGCATCCATGCGGATAAAACTATTGCATCCACGTGTTTTGATTAACATCGCGCGGTGCACGAGACACTTCAGCACACATCTCAGATTTACTCCGTTTTACCTGCAGTATGGCATCCGAACTAGGTAATCCTGTGTCTTTGATACCTTCTGCACGTTGCTGACTACAAATCAAATACTTTGTGTTGTGTTTGTATTTGTTGGGAGATGTCATGTCGCAGTGTCTTGAGCGGTCTATCTCAACTTACTTTACTTTTGGCGTTAAAATGAACCTTTTGCAGACATTTCAAAATAAGAAAAGAGTGTATGTTTGGTTCTCATTTTGAAAGCTGCTCTAATGTCACTAATAATAAAACACTATAGTAATACTATTCTTTTTGACACTAGCGATGATCATACTGTAATGCTAATGTTTGTGAGTTGGTCTGTTCTGCAGCACCATATTGTTGTTTTATAAACCCTGGTATCACTTACCATATGCACCACAGATTTTGGGATAAGGTGCAATGGTAATATCAAGGCTTTGTTTGAAATAGGCTTCAAAGTTGCAGAAGTGAAGTAAACCATCCTGCTGTAGGATTTAAATGTCAGATGCATTTTCTTGTGTTTGTGCATTGAAATGATTAATTGATGATCTCTTGCAGCATTGCTGAGTGTTTCTGATAAAACTGGACTGCTGGAGTTTGCCAGGCGTCTGGTATCAGTGGGTCTGTCATTAGTGGCATCAGGCGGCACCGCTAAAACTCTCAGAGATGCTGGACTTACTGTCAGGTCACACAATATTTTATGTATTTATAATTTTTTTTTTTTTTTTTTTTTTTTTTTTTTAACTGCAAGTTGTTTAAATGTTTAACATTTAAGCAGTACTAAATCTTACAGCTATAACATCGTTTTAAAGGGGTTTTATGTACCCATACTCAACCTCTTGCCATTTTAAAATGTTTATTTTGTGTTATGTGTATATAAATAATTGTATTTGATCATACAGGGATGTATCTGATCTCACTGGATTTCCTGAAATGCTTGGAGGAAGAGTCAAGACCCTTCATCCTGCTGTCCACGGCGGTATTCTGGCCAGACAAACCGCCTCTGATAAGGCCGATATGGAAAAACTAGGGTTTAGTCTTGTCAGGTAATACTGCTCAGTAAGAAAAACCATTCCAATGCTATCTGTGTTGCAATGGTGAATACCACTGCTTTTGCTTTTAAATTCAGGTCATGTCATTTCATGAATGACCATCATGTGACACCAGTTTGGCTATAATCAGTTTTGTGGTGCTACATGCATTCCATTGACTTTTTTTGTTAGAAGTTGAGACTCAGCATGGGTAATCTAATCACTGATAATTCAAACAGTGTTGTAACCAAAAGTTTTCATCTCACTCACTGCCTTTGAGCCATTTAGAGAGACGTTTGATTGATCACGGTCGATTATGTAGGCCTAGTAGTAATCATGCAGTCTAGTCTAGCAACTTATAGTCTGCATGATTTTGTTAACTGTAGTAGGTAAATAATCTTAAAAAAGATTAACTCAAAAGAAAAGACACTAGTACTCAATATTTGTGTGAACTTTTGTTTTTTTCAAGAGTGGCTGTGTGCAACCTTTACCCGTTTGTGAAGACTGTTGCATCCCCCAGTGTGTCTGTGGAAGACGCTGTTGAGCAGATTGACATCGGTCAGTGCACTCTTAATGGTTCTCAGGGTTTTGATTACAGGGCTGTGTGTGTGTTTGTATGTATAAGAAATTTTGTGATGAGTTTCCAGTAAGGAAAGCTTATTAGCTGAGACAAAGACAGTCCTGGGATATATTTTTATTTCTTTGCAAAATTTCATAAGAAATAACCAAATTTAATCTTTTTTTGTTGTTTACAAAAAATAATGCATTTCAAATTTTGCTCGTAAAACATGTATATTTATACAGAGTTTTGTATAATTTTCTATATTCAGTAAGATGAAGCTTAATTTTAATTGAATTCATTTTAATTAAATTGTTGCATGTATTTTTGAGAGTATTGTTGCATTTGCAACCCAGAAAACCTCTAGAAAAATGTCAACTAACAGTTAGAGTATTAATAGACTTGTCTTCTAACATGATATTTTGATTGGTCCACAACATACTGACTGTGAGAAACTTTGCAAGTATATGTTAACTTATTCTACTAACCCTAAACCAACCCTAAAGTCTACTCTGAGAGTTAGTAGAGATTCAGTTCCAAATGAATGAGACAAGTTGACAAGTGTTTACAAAGTTACTTATAGTTAGTCTAAAGTGTCTATGTGACACTAAAATGTCTAAAGTGAACTACCAAAATAAAGTATTTCTAATTTTGCTTTAATTTTAATCATTTTTGTACTTCCACATTTTATTTCAACAAGCTTTTAAAGAAACATTTCTCATTGCATTTTAGTTTATATTTCATGTTTTTTAAGCTTCTTATTTTATTTAACAGACAATTTTAGGTAGCTTTAGTTTTAGTTGGTATCAGAGACCAGCACTGTTGTTTTTAATTACTATGTATTGAATTTTTGCACATTTTTACTTGAAAGCCTTTTGTGAGATTTACCCAGTTAAGAAATGTCACTATTGATTCCACAATCATATTTAGGTGGAGTTACTCTTCTTCGAGCGGCAGCTAAGAATCACGCCAGGGTCACTGTAGTCTGTGATCCATCTGACTATGACGTTGTTGCCAAGGAAATGGAATCCTCCGTCAACCATGACACCACCATGGAAACCCGCAAGACTCTCGCACTCAAGGTAACCATGACAATCCTATCTGAAAGGGGTTTTGGCGACCCACTGACCTTTACACGTCCAAAGCTCTATTAACCTCGCACGACGTGATCTGAACTTATTAAACTCCAGAGAAGGTTTTTCAACACTAATAGAATTAATGTTCAGATGAACAGAACAGATTCATTTTAATGTCATAGGTCTATTCGCATGAAATGGTGTAATATGAAATATTATAATACGAAGAATACTACATTATAATTCTAAATTAATGAGATCCTTTTTAGATGCAAGACATGAATAGCTAGCGTTTTGTGGTAAATCGTGTCCAGACATGCACAGAGACTTGCTGTTAGCATTGAGCAATAGGGTTACTGGTATCCAATTCATGCTTTCAGGCGTTTTACCCGAAACAAACGCTAAACTTGGACTATTAGTCATACTTAAACCTGCAGTCCGTATCTTTTTGGTTAAAAATTATCCAAAAACAATATTTGAGCAAGTACTTAACCAGCCAGTGTTCAAAACTATCGCCTTTAGCTCAATTCACAACAGTTAGCTTATAATGTTTTATTGTTTAAGATACAAGATTTTTATTTTGTAGACAACCAGTTTGAAGGAAGCATAGTTTGCATTGTGGGTTAAAGGAAATCCTTAATTTGAAATTTGCGGTTAGACTGTATATAATTAAATCTACATGCTAATACACAGTATACTCGTAGTCATGCAGCTTTAAATAGCAGGGGTATTTTTGCCCTTCTTAAGATCTGACCCATCGACTTCTCATGAATTGCTGTGCTGATAACCTTTTAAAATAAACAATATGTGACCCTGGACAACAAAACCAGTCATAAGTGTTAATTTTCCGTGATCTGAAAGCTGAATAAATAAGCTTCCCATTGATGTATGAATAGGGCAATATTTGACCGAGATACAACTGTGTGAAAATCTGGAATCTTAGGGTACAGAAAAATCTAAATGCTGAGGAAATCACCTTTAAAGTTGTCCAAATGAAGATCTTATCAATGCATATTACTAATGAAAAATTAAGTTTTAATATATTTTCGGTAATAAATTGATAAAAACACCTTCATGGAAGATTTTTGGCAAAAAATAAAAACTGTTGACCCATACAATGTATTTTTGGCTATTGCTACAAATATACCCCAGCGGCTTAAGACTGGTTTTGTGGTTCAGGGTCACGTTATAGTTGTTTAGATCATGAGGCTTTTGCATGATTGGGTTTCAGATGATTGCTGGAAATGGGGAAAAGTTTGAGGCAAAGGTCAAGCATCGGAGTTCATTAATCGAGACATTGTGTTAAATAAAATGTTTTTGTTCTTATGACTTTTTTTAAAATTGTTTTATTTGTATAAATATTGTAAAATGTAATTTATTCCTGTTATGGCAAAGCTGAATTTTTCTTCAGCGTCACCGTTCCTTTAGAAATTACTTAAAATAGTATCGAATAGAAAATATATATATAGAATTGAAATCATAACAATAACACACCTTCTCTTTAGACATTTGCATTGGTCCTTGATTTTTTTTTTTTTTTTTTTTTTTGTTTAGATCCACAATTAATTAACAGGGACCCCAATTTCATTTGTTCATATGTGACTGTTAACCTGAAATGTATGTGTGTATTTGTAATATCTCAGGCCTTCACACACACCGCTCAGTATGACGAGGCCATTTCTGATTACTTCCGACGTGAATACAGCCGAGGAGTTTCCCAGCTGCCCTTGCGGTACGGCATGAACCCCCATCAGGCACCTGCTCAGCTCTACACTCTACGCCCAGCGCTTCCTCTTACTGGTATACAAGATCACTTATTCTACTGCCAGAGCAGTATTCAACCACAATACCTAGAATATTAATATTCTTCTACATTTCTGACTTTGTCTCAGTGCTGAATGGATCTCCAGGCTTCATTAACCTCTGCGATGCTCTGAACGCCTGGCAGCTGGTGAGAGAGTTGAAGAAAGCTCTTGGGTTGCCAGCTGCTACTTCATTTAAACATGTCAGCCCTGCAGGTATACATGTAAACTTGCTTGTCAAATGCAGGTTAAGCTCATATCTTATATGTAGAGTTTCAGGAAAGGTGTTAGACACATTTTCACCTTTTAGGCGCTGCAGTTGGCGTCCCTTTGAGCGAAGATGAGGCGAAGGTGTGTATGGTGAATGACATGCTCCAGGATCTCACCCCTCTCGCCACTGCATACGCCAGAGCCAGAGGTAAAATTCTACCCATGCATCTTCCTTTTTTTTTTTTTTTTTTCCTTTAGTAATAAAAAGAATGGATCAATGCATCATTAAGTGTCTAGTTTGGCATGTTTAAGCCTAAAGTGTGGAAAAATGTGAAAAAATATCTTGTAGGTTCTGACAGGATGTCCTCCTTTGGAGACTTCATCGCTTTGTCTGACATCTGTGATGTCCCTACTGCCAAGATCATCTCCAGAGAGGTGTGTGAGAGCTTTTTAAATTGCATTCTAAGAGTTCATATTAGCCTCTTATTTATTTGTACATTTTATGCAAAACTTAACTTGAACTTTTTTTAGGTGTCAGATGGTATTGTTGCTCCTGGTTATGATGAGGAAGCACTGCGCATTCTCTCCAAAAAGAAGAATGGAAACTATTGCGTCCTTCGGGTAAGCCATGCTTGTTTATTAATTAGAGACACAAGAATTGGTGCTTGACTGAGTTTGCTCCACTGTTTCCCATAGCATTTTCTTTTTGGTCAGTATAAACAAGTTTGCATATGCTTTCAGTAAGTCTCTCGTGCTCACCAGGACTTTATTTGACCATGAAAACCGCACTATTGTGAATATATTACATTTGAAAATAATGAAGCTGTTTTCTGTTTTAAGATGTTTTAAAATGTAATTCATTCATGTTATGGCAAACCTGAATTTTCATCCTCACTACTCCACTCTCACGTGACCAGTGTCACATGATTCTTCAAAAATCGCTGTAATTTGCTGTTCAGGAATATATATTTTACATATATTACATATATATGACCAG
>JAUYWG010000031.1:15461762-15486359 GCA_034779775.1 Enteromius afrohamiltoni | reverse complement strand
TGAAGAATCGTGTGACATCGGGTAATATATATGTTTTTTATATATATATATATATATATATATATATATATAAATTATTAGGACTGTCAAAAATAACGCGTTAACAAAGTTAATTATTTTTTGTCGTTAATTACGTTAATTTTTTTTTACGCGTTTCCCGCATATGCAGTGTGACACATTATTTGTCAGGAAAGTGGGACAACAATTGCCTTGTGTAGTATGTTTCGGCTTGATTTAAACCACCATTATTTGGCTGAGTTAATAAACAGACACATTATGAAAATGATGTATCTGTGTTATGTTATTTATCTTTTGGTAAGCATTTCAGGAAAAAAAATGGTTGGGATTCAGGTGTAGCTGAATGATTAATCCACTGAAAATTCTGATTAATTTGATAAAAATTTGTAATCATTTGACAGCCCTAATATATATAATATTTAAGAAATGTATTTTTGGAATGCTGTTATTTTTGTTAGAATATAAAAGTCTTTAATGTCACTTTATTATTAATTTTTCAGAAAATAAATAAATAAATCTTGCTGGCTCCAAAATAGCCATGTGCTTCAACTCTAAGCCTGCATGTACCTTCTGTTTTATTTATTTTATTTTTTTAGGTGGATCCTGAGTATGAACCTGATGAAGAGGAGGTGAGAGTGCTGTTTGGTCTGCACCTCAAACAGAAGAGAAATGGAGCGGTCATTGATAAAGAGCTCTTCAGCAATATTGTGTCAAAGGGCAAGGTGAGAACCACTGTTTTATTTGTCTAGGTTTAATTAGGCAAATTGATCAAATTGATTTTGAAATATATAATTTTTTTTTTTTAACCATATTTTATAATATAAAATTTATAAGCGCATATTTTTTTTTTTGTTGTTTTTTTTCAGTTGTGATTTGATTGGACTATGGAAAGAGCGCGGTTATATTAATGTTTCTATTATTATTTTAGTATTTTTATTTATTTATTTGTTTTTTGCCCCATTGAAAGCTCTCTGTGAGTGCCCTACGAGACCTCATTGTAGCCTCTATCGCAGTGAAGTACACTCAGTCCAACTCTGTGTGTTATGCAAAGGATGGTCAGGTAACCAAAAGTTTTTAATTTCATTTAAATGCTAAAACATGTTAATGGATTAAAAATGAGTTAAATAAAACTATGTGTACTATGTGTGTGTTTGTGTTAGGTAATTGGCATTGGTGCTGGGCAGCAGTCTCGTATCCACTGCACTCGGCTGGCTGGAGACAAGGCTGATAACTGGTGGCTCAGGCACCATCCACGAGTGCTCAATATGAAATTTCGCAGCGGAGTTAAGCGTGCAGAGATGGCTAATGCCATTGATCAGTATGTCAGCGGAACAATTGGAGAGGTATATTTTAAAAAAAAAAATAGTTTTTGTACTGGTCATATTGGGATGTCTTGGCCAGCCTAGTTAACTTGGTGTTTGGCTTGGAGAATATTTTTGAGACCTACATCAGCCAAAAGCCATACTTAGCTGGTTTCAAAAGCTATAGTACTTTTAGTGAATAATGCCCGTTTTCTGTTTTTAAATAATGTGCGAAAGTGATTGTTGTTTTTGTTTGTCATTTTGTGACATTTGGGGTCATTAAAGTGTAATATTTTGGGGGGAATCTTATGCAAGCTTTCAAGAAATGTGAATTATTTCACACCGAAATATAATAAAATAGGAATTTGGGTGGGAAATGTGCCTGTGAAAATGGTTAAGAAAATAATTTCATGTAATTCTTTGGGTGGTGTAATAAATTGAAGTTCAAATTTTAGAAGTAATTTAATGCGCAACCGTATTTTTGTAGATTGCTAGGCCATTGAGGTTTTCCTAATGACTAATGAGTTTTTTTTACATTAGGGTCCAGATATGGAGATTTGGAAGGGTCTGTTTGACGAGGTTCCTGAGACTCTGTCAGATGTTGAAAAAAAGAACTGGATCAGTTCTCTGCAGGCTGTGGCCCTCAGTTCAGATGCTTTCTTCCCCTTCCGGGACAATGTTGACCGTGCCAAACGGGTAAACACCCTCTACTAGTGTTACCAAGCTTAACTCATTATTCATGTTTTGTGCACACTTGTCCATCTCATCAAATTTGCTTGTTGCTATATTATGCATAGCTTATGTTTCGTCAGGTGGTGTATGTGACTTTGCTTAAGTGGTTTTCTATTTGTGTGTGGGTTTTAGAGCGGTGTGGAGTATATTGCTGCCCCCTCTGGCTCTACTGCAGATGAGGTGGTCATCAGTGCCTGCAATGAGCTGGGTATCACCCTGGTGCACACCAAAATCCGTCTTTTCCATCACTGAGAAGCACTACAAAAATTTGAAAACAAATATCCAACTAGTTTAACTGTTACAAAAGTACAGGGTTTCTTTCTTTTTAGATGCACATCATTTACTGTGATTACAAGTTGCTACCATACTACTACTAACTCAGTAGTTTAACTGTTTGAATTGTGTACTTGTATCCTAAAGCCAAGAGCAAAGTTACATTGATTCTAAATAGTTACATACATGGCTTTATTAATACTTACACACTCATAAGATGATCAACTATTGTTCTTTTATATCCTTTCTTTGCATAATTTCTGCTGTGCTGTCCTTGTTGGGAGCTGCTGTGAAACATTTGCTATGTGAAATTGTGCATACACTTCCTGATACATTCCATTGTGCTGCCTTTAGTGTCCATGAGCATTACAAAATAAAAACACAAATCAGATATAATAGATTGTCATAGATTCCATCGAAGGTTTATTTGCATTTGTTGACATGGTTTTCCAAGAGAATTAGTTTTGAGTCACGTTTTATAAATACAATTCGTCATGAGTCTTGAAATATATCAGAAAATGGATTCAACAGTAGTGAGAACGGGTGTAGACAGTAGAACAATGACAATCAAATGAGACAAATATTACATTTTATACAGTCCAAACACTTCTGAATGAAGGGGATAAACAGTCAAAGAATTTGGAAAATTTTAATTTGTATTGGTCTAAAAACAGTGCTGGCTCTAAATAATCAATGAGCCATGTTGGGAAAAAAAAAAAAAAAATATATATATATATATATATATATATATATAAGACATTGAGACTTGATTTTTGGTACCTCAGTGTACCCCCAGTGGTGCTCTAACATCCTTATAAAACAGTGCTTATTTTTACTACTTTGTCTCATATTTGCCTCTATATCAATTTAAAAAGTCTGAAATCCTGTCAATAATGGTAAGGTAGTTTATTGTAAATTTAATTTATATATAAAACTAAAAAATCTCTTGACATATTAACAGAGAAAGTATACTTTTCCATTATAGTTTTGGTGTCAACATGTAGACAAATGGTTTTAACTGACTGCAATTAGAAATATCCTGTTTTGATATTGCAGTGAATTTTTAAATTAATGTATAAAACGCTAGCAAACAAAAACGTAAAAGCCATTGAAATTCCTTATCCAAACAACAGCCAATCAAAGGCTGTGAATAAATGCATCTCATGCGGTTTATTCTGTTGCTACAGCTGGTGGAGACGCAATGGAGACATAACAAATAGGGAGGTTTTAAGGCAGTGTGTGATTAGTATGTTCTCATATAAAATTACATCTTTATTACATGTCACAATGATATGATGCATTGGGGAGGGGGGCAGAATGTCATGGTGCAGTTTGGTCAGAAACAGTTTTACTCTCTGGGTTTGGTGTTGACCACAGCATCTGCAAGAAGCTCAGGTCGGAGACATTCAATGGGGCATTGAATGTTCTAGAAGAAAAAGGGATATATTATGTAATGAAAAGCAGAAATATTTGTCTACATGCATTCAAATATATGTGATGTATATAGTCAATGTACATTTACCAAAAATATAACTCTTGCCCTTTGAAATGATTGAAATCCGATACTTACTACCCTGCTTCCAGTGTTTAAGCGGACCGGTTTGAGCAGGTCAGAGCTTATCTCGGCACCAGGCCTTCTGCAGTTCTCACATCGCCAGCCCTGAGGAGCAGCACACATATTGTCGATTTTAACTGACTCAATATGACTTTGAAACACCCCCTTTGTTCTTTCTCTACCATGTCGTAAAATACACTTTGGTCTTACCTGCTGTCCTCCATAGCATGTGCAAGTGCAGATGGCCCCTAGGTATTCTTTCTGCCACTGGTTTCCAACCTGGTACATCTTTCCGTCATCATAACATATGGAGTCATCTATAACCAAGTGCAAGATTTTTAATTCCACTGATTAGAAGAAAATTGACTATGCAGTTTGTGTTTAGAGGAAGCACTTACGTGGTTCGCACTTGAACTCTCCTTTGCCGTTGCCCAAGCAAGTGCAACTCATCAAGTGACCGTTTTCTGCCCTACGCTCCCACTTTTCACCAATGCGGTAGTTGTTTCCATTGTCATGACACCATTCTGTGTGAAAAGTGATATTTATGCATTCGTACAGGATCATCTATTTCACCATTTGATCTCCAAGTTACTCACTGGATGAGTCACATCTGAAATGTCCACTTCCCAAACCGAGACATTTGCACCAGAGTTTGAAACCGGTTTCAGACATGCGCTCCCATTCCGCTCCAACATCATGGTGAGTAGCTGTGAAGGTGTCATAACACATGTCCTTGCTAGATGAACTATCTCCTGGAACTGTTGATTTTAAAATAAAGAAACGGTAAGACAAGCATCATAAGCGTGTTTTTCTTTAAGCCTTTATCAATGTTTGGTGATCCTTGACCTGTGTTTCCAGCGGTGACAATTTCCTCCAAAATTTTGTGTTTGAGGGCTCCCTTTAAGGCCTCCACAATGACATTATAAGAGGCACCAGAGGTGAGACCGATCAGGGTGGCGCTTGTGGTGGTTCCTGGGACACGCAACTGCAAAACACGAAAGGGTGAGGAGAAGGAGAGACAGGAAGAATTGTGATGTTTTTCTTTTGCATTCATCATCTAAAATTTTCTATAAATCCTTCCTAGGTTCTCACCTGAAACATCTTCTCATCTGGATGGGTAAGGGGCTGACAGGACACTAGGTAACCAGAACTTTGCTGGTAGGGTTGCCATGCGATGTTGGTCTGGGTCTGGGCCTCCTGTGGTCTTCCAGTCTTGTCTTCTGGAAAACCAAAAGGATTGCCATCGCCAGGCCTTTCACTAACCTGAATAATTTGAGGCACACGGCCCCCATCTGGTCCCACACTAGGGATGTAGATTAGAGTCTCCCCAACTTGAGGCACATAAGGCTGGGGTCGGGGTTGGTTAGGGACTGTTTGAGGATGGTGAGGCTGGTAGCCTCTGTTGGGTTGACTGGGCGGTTTATTGAATTCTGTGTACTCCACATGCTGCCCGTGTGCATCAGGTGAGTCATGCCCAGTGGGACCCACTGCTTGAGCTCTGTCAGGCTCGGGTACATCCAGCTTGTCTGGGCCACCGTGGTGGGGCAGACCGGGCAGATCAGAGGTCAGCTCTGGGCAGGAAAAAGGTGTTAAAAGCAAAGCAGCAGGTAAAGAGGCAGCCACAGTTGCATCTACCAGCCAGCAATGCACTAAAGATTCAGTCAATTAATGACTGATATTATTTTAAAGGACAGATGGTCCAAGAATTCTCAAAATTCACAATTTGTTTTTACAGTTAGACACTGAGGATGATGTGCATCATATAGTTACAGTAAACCAACATATTGAGAGTCAAGTTTTACGTTTGTGAAATCTCATTGGTTCAAATTTCCAGATTCAGCTCTTTATTAAAAATCCAATATGCTCACATTGACTATAATTTTGTAACACTATTAATGGAAAATGTGCATCACATTTGATTTGGATATATGGTATAGTATTTAGTGCAAGAATACACTTCTCCTCAGAGTGAAAACATGGAACCAAAAAGTCTGGACCAGCCCTTTAAACACTTTTCAGATGTGTTGATCATAGTAGTCCAACAATTAGTTTGAATAAATTAAACACTAGCGATGAGCTAGCAGTTCAATCAGCATGGTGCATAAATTAAGTAGTGATAAATGCATTTTACCTTAATTTTGCAGTGTGAATTTCATCATTAAAATGCTTAGCACTAAGAAAATGTATGGCCTGAAATGCAAGCCAGTGCAATATCAAGCTTTTACAAAATTCAGTGTAGGCTAGTTCAACAAAATGTGCTGTATCTTTTTCAATTGCTTATGCAGCAGTAGTGCTATCATGCTTGCAAAAATTTTTCGCTAGCTTGTACCATTCCGAAACAAAGCATGAAGGGCGTACACCTTATGTCTCAAGATGTGCTTTAACATTCTGTATTTACATTTATCCAAAGTGACAGAAGTTAAGAATATCAATGTTTTTATTTGAGCAAACACTTACGAGTTGTGGCCGTGCCAACCAGTGGTGTGCTTTTCTGGCTATTCAGTAGGACATAGACCTTTATGATGTATTCTGTGCCTGGTTTCAGGCCTGTTTTGAAAATATTACAATATGGTTGCATATAATGAGTGCATTATAGATTTTGTTTCACAAACCTAATTTACCAACATCTTTGTATACATCATCTGATATTGTAGGTCTTACCAGTGATGGTGGCGTAGTTCTGGCCAACAGTAGGGCGGGGTATAAGCTCACGAGGCAAACCACCTGATTCTTCATAAGTGATGTAATATCCTGTAATGTGTGTTGGAGGGGCTTGCCAAGTGAAGGTGATGGAATTGGGGGTCAGTGACGTGAACTGGAGGTTAGTTGGAGACGGAACAGCTGACCGAGCTGTGACCATATGGGACAAATAAAGTTTAAGGTCATACTGGGAAATTTAAATCAGTAATAAATTACTAAAATAATAAATTAGCATTAATACAGTATAGTACTCTTTCCACATTTGCAGATTTGCTTGTACCTGTTGATACAGTCATTGTGAAAGGTGGGCTTCGAGTATTTCCATTTAGTGTATACATGTTGACCACATACGTGACACCTGGCTGCAAACCTGATGCATGGGATAAATTTCTTTTAATAAACAGCAATGTTCCCAACATGTTTAAAAAAAATCATAAAAACATTTTTGTGTTTATCCAGACCAAACAGGACGCAACATCACAATAAACATGTAAACGCTACTTTTGATATTAATATGGCAATCTTTAAGTAACTTTGAATAGTTTGAAAAGTTTATGATACAAGTACCAGTTAAATTTTTGATCAAACAGTGCTAAACCATTAATGTTGAAACAGGTGGCTTATTATGGGGTATTTATGGATTGTACGGTAACCTACCAGTGACAACGTAGGTACGGCTGTCAGCAGGAATAATGCGCTTGGTGAGGTGACCTCCAGTTTTGGGTGTGGCTTCAATAAGGAAACCTGTCATTGGCTCGTTATTGACAACACGCCATGTGAGAGTAAATGATGTGTCTTTCACCTCAGAGATACGGACTCGACGAGGAGGGGTTATATCTGTGGAGTTTATGAGATTATAGTTCCCTTTTAATATAGGAAACCTACTAAACATCACTCTACTGTAATACAATATATGGGTAACCCACTTACTGTCAGCGGTGGTGCATTCCCCAGTGAGAGGAGAACTGCTTTCTGAACCTCTCAGTGCATAGACATGAATCTCATAAGCAGTGGCCACCTGGAAGAAAATTAGGTCATGATTCAATAAATACCTTTTCTGCTTTTACTTGAGCCTACAAAGATTAAATGTTCTTGCAAATTACAAGAAGGTAGACCTATTACCATAAGCCCAGGCACTAAGACTTGTGTGGAGTCTGGTGCAACATTCATTTCTTTAGCTGTGGCATAATGGTTCTTTGGTGATACCACCACACGATAGCCAGAAAGTCTAGCATTGGGTGCTTGCCATGCCACGACAAAAGAAGATGGACTAATGTCGAAGAACTGTATATTGGTGGGAGCAGGGACAGCTGGGAAAGTAAAGAGACAAGAATCAGGACAGATTAAGACAGGGACTATTATCTAGACAATTATCTAATTGACTAGCTTGATAACGTATGTTGAATTCAGACAGGTCATACCAGTGGGCTGAGTCTCCTCATAGGTTGTTTGCTGAATGCCCTCAAGAGTACGGATTGGGTTACGTCCTTTCATGGGAATGACTTTAATGTTGTACGTGGTTCCTGGACGCAGACCTTGGAGAGCCACACTGTTATCGCGACCACCTAGGGCTGGTTGGTACTCCCTCTCTCCCTCCTCTGGACTAGAGTACAGAACCCTGTAGGAGGTCACTCCTGGAACCCGTGGAACATCCCATGTCACAAGCATGGAGGTGGAGTCCACATCAGAGAAGTTCAGATCTCTTGGATGCTGCAAATTTGCTATAGTTGGAAAAAGAAAGTATGTATTAGGTGGCATTGCATAGTAGAGTATGCATACCGACCGTCCGGGTTCGGACAGATATTTAGAAAGGATGCTCGGGTTCTGGGCGGGCTCCGTCACATCAGCGCGAATGTGCACCTGTGTTATAACGGCGCTTTTTACCCTGCGCTGATCCTCTCATCTTTTAACGTTTCCGAATGCCTTCCTACAGTTGCTTAATAAAAGTGAACTTTCCACACAAAAATGTGCATGCGTCATTAGTATCAGAAATTAGACCGGGCTGGGATCGGGCTCAGACATAAATATTTGAATGCCTGTATTAATGCATAGTGGCTAAAACTCAGCAGGAAGTGTAAAGAACTGTAATTATGAACCTCTTGGGAAAGTCCTTAACTCCAAGTTGTTGATGGGACAATTATAATATGATGATTTTAAATGTTAAAAAGTTAGCTAGGTTAAGAAATCTAAAAACCACTAACCTGTTGTAGCTTTCTGAACCACTGGGGTGCTCTCTCCTTCTTGGCTGAGAGCGATCACATTAATTGTATATTCCACTGTTGGCACCAAGCCACGAATGGTCATTTCTGTACGTTCTAAAAAGGCAAATACAGATTATCTATGACATCAAGTCCAAGTACTGCACCAGTTCTTCCAAATTAACTTTAAGGTTATGGGTAGTATTAAAAGGTAATGAGCAAGTGATGTCTCACCTGGACCAACCAGCTCAGAGAATGTTGGACCTTGCCCACCCTTGGGCGTTCCTGTGACTCTGTAACCTGTGATGGGACCTTTAGCTGGGCTCCAGCGGACAGTTAAGGTATTGTCTTGAATATCAGTAACATCTAAATCTGATGGGGATGAAACACCTGAGAATGGAGAAAAACAATATAGTGATCAAAAAAATGTGTGGTAAGCTAAAGGTCAGACACTATAATAGTTATAGGTGCCTTGTTGAGCATGTGTACGTACTTCCACCTGCAGTTCTGTGTGTGATGATGACTGGTGTGCTGGAGGCTGGGCTGTCCCCTCTGCCTGTCACAGCATACAGCGTGATGGTGTAATCTGTGTCTGGGCGCAGGCCCTGGATGGTGGCAGTGGATTGTGTTCCTGGAACAGTGAACTCTCGGGGTGCATCTCTTTCACCTAGAAGTCAATGAGAAGGAATCAGATGCATTTACAAGTTCAAGTGAACTTCCAGAAATGGAAAACAGCTCCACAAAAACACTTTGCCATACCTGTTTCACCATGTGTGATCTTGTAGTAACGTACAGTAACTGCAGGGGCATCCCAGGAGATGGTGATGCTGTTGGGGGTGGAGGATGTCACTGCCAGGTCAGTGGGAGCATCAGAGACTACAGGAAGAAACAAGAGTTGCATCATTATACTTCACAATTATGACTTAACAAATCCTTACCTCTTTAACTTCTTACCAGTTGCTTGAGTTCCAGTAAGTGGTAGACTTTCTTTATTGCTACTGACAGCATAAATATAAACCGTGTACTCTGTCTCAGGAGCCAGGTTCACCAATGTGAAGTAATTTCTTGTCGGGGGAAGTCTCTCTTCTTTAGCACGCCCGCCACTGGTTGGCTGATAGCGTAAACGGTAACCTGTAATAACAGCACGTGGAGCCATCCAGTGCACGGTAAATGAGTTGGTGGAGACATCAGAGAAGTCCAGATTTGTCGGGGAGTCCAATTCTGTGTGGATGATGGGAACAAAATTAAATGGAGGAGTTAACTGACTAGAACAGAGAGTGGTAAGAAAACCTAGAGCTGAATACCATTTCTTATATCCAAATACATACTTGTTTTCTGAATACCAGTTACAGGTTCACTCTCTCTGTCATCGTAGACACACACTACTTTTACCAGATACTCTGTATTTGGCAGCAAGTCTGATTTGAGAAAAATCAGAATCAGCAGGTGTAATGTGTTTAGACCATAATATGCACACGGTTGACGTTAAGACCTTTAAATGAAAGCATCAGTAAACCCTTACTCTGAAGGAGGAAGTTATTGATGCCTCCTCCTACATTGACTTCCTGAGTGTCATCATCATTTCTTGTGGGATGGTAGCGGATGACAAAGCGGCTAATTTCAGATGGCTTAACAGAAGGAGAAGTCCATGACACACGCATGGAGTCTGAGCCCACCTCAGCAAAGTTCAGGTTTGTGGGAGCTGGAACAGCTAAACAAGAGGAGATTGAGAGACAGTGAACTTCAGAATAAAAAAATAAATAAATAGCTGAAAATATTTTATTTTAAATTTTCTTATTAACATGCAGCAGGGATCCTTCTCCACCAAGTGTAAGTTATAATAGTGCATTCCCCAAAAAATGCAAATGCAAAAATAAACGTAGAAATGCATCAATATTCAGATATAGGCATATGATTCATTCAAAAAAGCTGCACTGAGTTTGGCAAATAGCAAATTGTTAGTCTTGGCTAGCCAGACTTGTAAAGAATGAAATGAAGTGGCTTGAGTGAATGATGTTTAAGGGATGAGGGTCTCAGCCTCTCGTTTATGTCCAAATTCTCCATTACTTTCCCTCTTCTTTTACCACTGCCCTCTGAAATGTAATAAGAAACCTTTGTGGAATAATTCACCAGTTTGGGTTTGCTGTGTGATCACAGAAGGCACACTCTCCGCCTCATCTGTAATGGTGGACACACTGATGTCATAATTGATGCCTGGCTCCAGTCCACGAATGGTATAATAGCTGATGGAGGAGTTCACCATGTCCTCCAAAATAGGAAAACTCTGGCCGGTAGTAACAACTGTAATATGGTATCCAGTAACTGCCGGGTAATTTAGCGGGGTCCATCTAATTCCAATTGTGGTATCCGTGAAATCAACAAAGCTGAGATCACCCACCTTGGGCACATCTTTAATTGGTTTACAAAGTTGCATTTGTAGGAAAAGGAGAGAGAAGACAAGACACACAGAAGCAGTGACAATGACTAATTAAGATAAGCAGCAAATTACTGTTCTCATGCCATCAGTGCTAACAAACAATGAATCATCTGAAGAGACATGCACACAATTATGGAAAATAAAAAGGCTAATTGATTTGAATTAGTCATACTACAAAAAAAAAATTACCCAGCTCTTAACTAGCAACTTTTAAATTCAATAGATATTTTCAAACATTTAAAATCAAAAGTGAAGCAGCCATGCTTGTAGAGAATTACACAATTATTTTTGTGATGCACAAACAAATTAAACAACATCAAAGTGTGGAAGCTTGTTTTCCCTACTGAATAAAAAAATGTTGTTGCTACGTTTTATCTCACAATTTTGACTTGTTTTCTCGCAATTACGTGAAAAAAATCGGAATTGTGTGATATAAATTCCATGTTATAAAGTCAAAACTGTGACTTTACATCTCAGAATTCTTTCTTTATAACTCAAAATTGTGTGATATAAAGTTACAATTCTCACTTTTTCTCTCTTCTTTTCTCTCAAAATTGGACTTGGAATTGCATATGTTCTCAGATTATAATAATCTCTGATTATTTTTTTTATTATTATTCAGTAGCGTAAATGTGCTTCCAAACCAAAGACTTATTGGAAAGAAGAAATGACTGTTGATTATTAGAAGTTAAGATTCTAATATATTAAATGCAACAGTCTTTATGGATCTTTGCAGGGTTTGTGTGATGCTTCTAAAGGGATCGGTAGCATCTTACTAGAGCAGGAGCAGGATTATGTGGTGAAGTAGATATAGCTCCAGGATGGAGACTAATCTTCTGGCTGGAGACTGGTAGCATGGAGACTGTGAGCCATGAGTTATCACCATTATGACTAACTAATACATTACTGTTGGCTTCACAATATTTCAGAAGTATACTTGTAATATTTTATTCAGATGTGCTGTAAAATCAGCAATTGTCATTTTTGTTGGCTGGGTATCTTAAGAGTGCAAGTTTCTAAATTTATGAATCCATAATCAGGTGATTCTCTGGATCAGTCATGGTCGTTTTGATCCAGCAGAGCATGGCTTGAACTTACCTTTATTTGTGAACTATAGATGGGGTCTTACCTGGTGTAACGGTGGTTGAGATAGGCTCACTCTCCAGATGGTTTTTAATAGTGTAGACACTGACATTGTATTCAACGCCAGGACTGAGGTTCTCAAGGGTACATGAGGTTTCATGCCCTCGAACATTTTCCTCTAGAGTATTTCCACGCTGCCCATTGGTTGGTGTGCATGTCACTCTGTAGCCAGTAATATCTGAGAGGATAAAGGAGATATTGCATGTATAAAAATAGAAATGGACAACTTTTAGTATAATATAGTATAACAACTGTTATAGGGTTCTAAGATGGTATTATCATCTCACTACTGTATTATGAATAAATGGTCCTTCATAGAATACCATAGTGTTGATCAATAAATTATGGTATATTTTTGGTAATGCCACAATTGACAATGTATAAAATTACATGCTAGAATTAGAATTCAATTAACAAAATGTAATAAACATCACAAACCCATGAAATATATAACAGACAAAGAACACTATAAGAAAAAAAAATGATTGGAAGAACTGATTATTCCTGGAAGAATTTAACCTGATTATTTTAAATGGTCACAAACACACAGCCTACACAAACTGCCAAGGTTCAACAGCATGCTTCAAAGAAAGGGTGAACAGGGATAAGAAGTGGGTGTACAGTCAATATTTACCTGGACTTTTGGTGCGGCTCCATCTGACATTGAGTTCACCAGTGGCAGGGTTAGACACCACATTTAGGTCAGTTGGTGGAGATAGGGCTAATGTGAAAACAAAGAGGAATTAAATCCAACATTAGAATATGTATATGGTACTTTGAGCTGTTACAGGCTAGAAATCTCTTTCATGCATTTAAGTTCTAAAACCTTTCGGACCATGTCATTTACTCGAATTAGACCTATCAGTAACTTACATGTCACAGCTTTGTTTGTGATAGGGTTTCCATGCTTTCGGCTGTTGAACAAGGGTTGCAAGCTGTAGATATACTCCAATCCTGGAGTGAGACCAGAAAAGTAAATTGTGCCATCACCAGAGGTCACGTCTCTTGGAGCCTCACCTCCTTGGCTGGGCCTAACAGACATCTGAGAGGACACATATTCTTGAGAATTTTTGGTGATTTTCTGGTGATAACAGCTTAGGGTAAAATATGGTAGACGGTAACCAAATGTTCCAATTACCAACTTGGAGCAATTTTGCAAGACATTAGGGACTGAAGACCGGTGTAAGGGGTCTATGGTAAAAAGATGACTATTCATCAATGTCTTGCTCTGAAGGCAATTTTTAGGGTCCCCAATGGATCCAAAACTTTAGAACTTCATTAAATAAATGCTTCCTCACTTCATGACCCCTTTAAAGTAAGGTGATGTATTTTCACAATGCCTAAAAGCAATATCTTACAATATTGTTTTGTTCCAATAACACCAAACTAATAATGTGGTAACCATGTTTATACCTTATAGCTGAATCGTGGTACTGGGCTCCAGGTAACAATGATGGCTGTATCGGTGACCTCTGTGCTGAATCGAGGAGCGCTACCTGTTGGCTGTGCTAGAGAACAAAAGCAAAAAATTTGCTTAAGTTTTAAAATGGGCACATGAGAGAACTCCTATTATTCTGTTGTTTCTGTTTAGGAGAAGCTGTTACACACATGTTCTGAAAACATCCGTGACTCCCTCGCTGAGCGTGTTTCCTTTATCTGAGTGCAGGGTGACGATGTACTCTGTGTCAGGCTGAAGGTCGGTGAGCTTGTATTGAGACACATGGCCGGGGATCTTCAGCTGTTTGGGGCTGGAGCTGCCCATGCTGATGAACAGACGATAACCTGTGACCTGAGCTCTGGGGAAAGACCAGAGGACCAGAGCGCTGTCATCAGTGATTTCATTGAACCGCAGGTCAGTAGGGGCATCAGGCTCTGAGAAGGAAGTATAGTGAAAAGTTGACCAAGATGCTATGTATAATATAAACATGACAGATTGAGCTTCTTTTGTTAGTTGCAGTTTATAAGATAATCAGCTCAAAAACATACATATGAATGTCACCTACTTGTAGATTGCTCCCCAACCAAAGGTTCACTCTCCACTCCTCTGTTGACTGCATAGATATGGAAGCGGTAGAGTGTGCCAGGTTGTAGGTGTGTGAGCTCCGCATAAGCATTCTGCACTACAGGAAGCTGAAGAGGTCTGTGGGCCCGGCCATCTGTGCTTACAGGTGCAAAGGTCACACGATATCCTGATACCTCATGAGGAGGACCAGTCCAGGTGATGGTGATCTTGACATCAGTAACATCATAAAACTGCAGGTCTGTGGGTGCTTGGACCTCCTCTGTTAATGAGATGGAAAGTGAAATTACAACCTTTCAGAATTCTACTACAAGGGGGAGGTAGTAATGTAATGCAGTGTAGTAATGTAAACACTTTGGGCAAGCTAGGATTTGTTCAAATCCCCATTCATACGTTAAAGCAAGAGAAATAGTAATGCTTGGTTAAGCAAGTTCTCCTAAATATAAATTTAATTGGGAATTATTTCACTGTATCATCAGTGCATGCTTTTGTGGAGTTCAAAACCAGTACTCTGTTAGCTTCAAGAGAGAAAAGCAAAATCCTGCAAGGCAGAAAAAGAGTTTTAAGAGTTGTCAGAAGGAAGTGTGTGTTTGGTAAAAAAGACCTCAACTGTCAAGACAAGAACAGAAAGACACACTTAAAGCTTCCCGGTCCATCCTTATAAGGCTGTTTTGGCTCTGAGAAAGCCCTAAATTTCCCAGCTTATCCAGAAGAGAGAGAACTGGCAGGCATCTTTACACGTGAATAAGAAACTTGGGCACTTTCACAGGTTTAGAGAAACGTGAGCAAAAGCCTCTTAATAAAGTTGTTTGAGCTACAGTACAAACGTAAATAACTAAGTGGAGAGAGAAAAATACTTTGTTGCAAGCAGAGGTAAGATCACAAATAAAAAATAGCTGTTTCAATAAGCTATAAAAATAAAGCATAAGGTACAGGCTATGACATGCAACCTTTTTCTCAATGTTTCTTTTTATAGTATCTGTCACATAAAAGCATCCTAAAAATGAATAATCTGAAGTCTTACCAGGCTGTTGCTCTCCAGTGGTGCTGACCTGTAAGACCAAAGGTTTACTCTCCATGCTGTCTTCCACTGAGTAAATACTGACATTGTATGACAGGCCAGGTCGGAGGTCACCCAGTGTCACAAATGTCTGAGTCTCAGGGAGGATGAGCTCAGTACTGCTGCCCTCAACCGAGGGTGTGTACACCACACGATAGCCTGTGCAAACGTGTGAAAAAATAGTTAACACCTATTCCACATTCATGCATCATCTGCAAATGTAGTATAAATGCAAATTTAAAGACAATCTTAATGCATGAATGTTGATGAATGTTACTCACCAGTTATAGGTGCTTGGGGCTTGGACCATCTGATTGTGATGGCAGTGTCCTGTACATTTGAAACCTCATAATTAGTTGGAGAGTCTGGTGCTGTGAATAGACAGATAGTTAATTTGAATGTGCAGTCCTTTTAGTGGATGGGTATGTAAATGTAGATATTGTTTTGAAGACAAGAAGGGTTTCTTTTGTTGTTATAACCAACCATTTCAGTGGCAAAACCAATGTTAGCATCAAAACAACAGCAAAATAATCATGCCAGTACTGAACGTGCAAACTTCATTTTGGCACAGTGATGGATATCTTACCAGTGGTCTGAGTAGTTGTCAGGATGAGATTTTTATCTCCTTCTGGATTGACTTCAAACACTTGAACATTGTACCTACGGCCAGGCATAAGATCTTGAATGTTTACTGATGTAGCTGTTCTTGGGAGGTCTGTGGGGAAAAAAAGGGTAATTATGACATTTGAATTAATTATGTTTGGACAGTATCGGTATTATAAATGTAGCTTATTTAGCTCAGAACCTATTTTCAAGATGGAGCTTTTCATTTCACTGCTGTCCATTTAGCATTACTATTTCTCCTATAAATTTTTGAATGAGTTGCATGTCTCTGATACTTACCAATGACCTTTTGTGGGGCTCCTTCCTCAGAGAGTTCATATTGCACTCTAAATCCAGACACTGTCTCAGATGCAGATACCCAGGAGATGACAAAGCTGCTTGAGGTGATTTCGGTAACAGACTCTGAGGTGTCTACTATTGGCGGAGGCTGGGTGGTCTCACCTTCAGTTTTTTCCACTGCAGAAATGGGAATATGCTAGTTTGACGTTTTCATGTTTTATTTCCTAATGAAAAGAAAAGAGTTGAACATAATAAGATACTTACGAGAGCCATACGTAGTGGTGAAGTCAAAGCGAGTGACTTCTCTCGGCCCGTAGCGTAGAATGCTGATCAGCTGACCTTCATAGGTCAAACCTGGTTTAAGCCCTGAGATAGTGTGTGAGTTAATGTGCCCAGGAATGGTCGCCTCCTTCCAGGGTGTCCTTGTATTTTTCTGTGAAAGGAAAACATTACACACTGAAAAATATAGAAACTAAAACCCTTGTCTTGTTCAAAGAGGTAAATCTGTAGTAAAACTATAGTATGATTTTTTTTTTTTAAAGATCGGTTTCTTAATAAATAAATAAAATTGATAGTACATTCAAAAATATTTTTCATAAAATATTATGTTCCTATATTCAAATTTGATTGACTTCATAATTACCCTTTTTTCCCCCACAAACCTCCCAAACAGCTACATCAGTAAAGATTCAAGATCTTATGCCTGGTCATAGGTACAGCGTTCTAGTATTTGAAGTCAATCCAGAAGGAGATAAAAAATCTCATCCTGACAACTACTCAGACCACTGGTAAGATATCCATCACTGTGCCAAAATGAAGTTTTTAAAATTCTTTAACAGGTATTTTTAAAGGTCAGTTTCTTAAAAGTCTCTTGACATTTAAAATGAAGAAAATTGATTGTATATTCAAAAATATGTTTGAATGTACATTTGCCTGCAAAAACGAAACATTGTCCAAACACAACTTCAAATAGCAAATTAAAACACCCTAGGAGAAAAAAAGCCTCTTTCTTTTAGTTAAATGCTCAATTTTGCAACTTTCCACTGAAGTCAATGTTTTATCCAGACATGAAGAGTAAATGTGTGTTTTAAGTTCAAGGACTGTGGCTTGTTTGTGTGTGATGAAATCTCATTCTGTGTTTTCAGCACAGACGATCATCTCTTGCAGACAGAGGTATACAAACATTCAATAAAGGGACAAAATGTCTCTCGTTCCAGGAATCTGGCTTACAGACGATTCTTTTGTATTCTTCCTTATAATTTGTCACTAAAATTATGTCACCATAAAATGCCAGCTCTGAAAATTCCTCATGAGGCTGAAAAGCACAAAGACTTACGACTCTCCACTTGAGAATATATTGCGTAATGTGGGCAGACGCAGGAGCGTTCCATTGGATGGGATGGGAATTTGGCTGATTTCCAGCTTCTGTGATGATGACCCGAACAGGAGCTTTTGAGAAAAGAAAAAGATAAATGATTGTTAACTGATTAGATAGTTTCATATCGTAAGGGGCATTTACTCAAGTGTATTTATACAGCATATGATACAAAACAGGTGATAAACTCAGTCTGAAGGGGAAGAAGGGTGAAAAGTCTTTGACAACAGTCCATTTCATATTTGAAACAAAGTTTGGATAAGAAAGTTGAATCTGCTGTCTGGCCATGTCTGAAAATGGTGCAAAATTACCCCAGGTTGTCGAGAGAGGGGCGTTAAACAGTCCGGAAAATGATTGCATGGGTGCGGTGTTAAAAATCACACCCGGCCATAACATACTGCACCCACTTTACCCTTTATTATCCCCAGGCCTTCACAGAGTTTGGTTAACAGTTGCATGCAATTCAAGGCAGTGAGGTCATTTTGAACAATTCTAATGTACTCTTCACCCTTGGCAAAAAACATATCAGCCTTTGTGGTGTCAAACCAAAATTACACAAAACGGTAAGATGGTAACCCAGATACAAATTCACAGTGTCCCTTCAAAAGTACGACCTACAGTGCTGAAGACGATTATTTACAGATGGCCTGAGTGCGGCTGTTCTTTTTTGTTTCTGTGAAGGTCGTAAAATCACAGCTCACACTTTCCTCAAAAAAGGCCAAAAGCTCACAAACGGCAACCTGTCTTACATTACTACAGACCATTTGGTTGCACAGAGTCGCAAATGAGCAGCAGACCATGGTATTACAAGCTATAGACAGTATTTGAGAATCACATTTGATATTTTGCACATTTGCGCCATAACCATAGACAAAATAAAAACTCACACCATGATAACTTATGGCTACTTTTATGGTGCTTTCTGAAGCTAAACAGCTAGACAGTTACTTTATCTAGGCTAACTTCAAAAGGTTAATGCTCCCCCTGTAGAGACATGAGAAGGAGGCTGACATCTGCTAAATTTCAAAGAGATTGTTGATAGTAAACGTCAGATGAGAAATCCTTCAGTGGGACCATTTGAGACTTTTAAAAGAAAAACAAACATGCATAATCAACTGTTATTCAAGTTAAAGGAGAGTAATTGCGGGAAAGTGGCAACAACAGATGTCTTGTTTCATTTAGTTCTGTTTTTTATTTGAAAGTAGTGAGATCTCGTACCTGTAGACTGCAGAGGCTCACAGGCCAGTTCTCCAATGCCGTTACCATAGCAGGAACATCTATACTGGGTGCCTTGGATGACCTTGTTCCATGTCTCGCCAGTCTGGTAGAACACCTTTGTCTCAGGTTCCTGGCACTGGTCTAAAGGAAAAGAATAAATGGTTTGTGTAGACAAAGTAAAAATAGTCTTTCTTTCGTAATAGCTCAACGACATGTTGACAAAAACTATTGTTTAAATTGAGTCGATTTGAATTGAAGGAAACATGGGCCATTCATGCTGTTAAATACTTTGAACATTTGGACGTTCTGACATTTTGAGAAAAAGGTTAGAAAAAGAAAACAAAACAAAACATAGAAAAATTAGAGAGTGCCTGCTTACCGATGGCATCACATTTCCAGCGACCACGGCCTTGGCCAAAGCATGTGCAGTTCATCATGTAGCCCTGGTCATGACGCTTATCGAAGGTCTCGTTAACATCATATGTATGTCCATTCACAACACACTGATCTGAAATAGGGGAGAATTTTTTGAGTAACTTTACAATGACTACGAGTGACAAAAAGAGAGATATAGAAGCATTTTGGGAGATATGTGTCATATGTCATGTTCAGAACTACTTTTTGAAATATCAGTGGTATATTTGTAAGTTAAGTGTGTTTGGGGACATCTAATGACCTCTGAGCTGAGTGTGGGAAATGCAGTTCCACTCTCCGCGTCCATTGCCTTGGCATGTGCAGCGCATCATGTGACCAAGCGTGTCATGGCGTTTGTCCCACTCATCACCCACACGGTACATGACATCATTAATGGTGCAGACTTCCTCATGAGCTTGATTAATATGAAAAAAGGGAATTCAGGATTGCATAAAACTCATCAAAACACTTAAAACAAGCACATCTATTCTGAATGCACATAATTTCTCATGTTCATTCTGATCTCATTCTCCCTGGAACTCAGCCAGGAACTTTGTCTGGTCTGGACCGGAGCCAGGCTTAAGACTCTGACAAGGGCGGACCCCATAGATCCAGTCAGCGGAGCCACAAATCAGTACCTCATTACTTGGCTTTTAAAAACTCTAACTCCCTAAATGGCTCTTAAATGCATCTCGAGAACTCATTTGCAGTCCACTAAGTGTCATGGCCTGAGCACATTAACGACCAATTAAGGCCAATATAGCTATTACAGTCTATAAAACTTGACTTTAGCTGAATGCATTAATAAGAACCAATCATTTAAACACATAAAGACACATAGTTATACACCTACTTAAACACTGACTACATGAAACCTATATTGTGACTCTATAAATGTGCTGAAATCTTTCATACCTATTACTGTATTTCCACTATCAGGGACCATTTCCTCAGTTATCCGTTGAGGAAATCACTTCATATTGTAGTAAACAAAGCTAGTTCTGCTCTAGGGGAACTACTACATTTTAGAAATTTCTAAAAGGGGAAAATTTTACCTAAAACAATTAGACATGCTCACCAGCCATGGGACAGAATCCATATTTCCGTTCTGAATCATAGTCGGTAGTGGTACCACACCACTTCATACCATCGCGACGCCCGTCAGATGTGCAGTCTGTGTAGTTGCGTCCATTATACTTGAAAGGAAATTGGCACAGAGCACCATTTGAGTTTCCTCCACGAGTCGTCACAAGCTCTGAAGGACCAAAAAAAGGAACGATAAGACAAACCAAGAGTGAAATCTTGATTTTACATAAAGAAAGAGATGCTCTTACGGTTCTTTCGAGTACAGAATGAGTACAAGCCGTCGCTATCATAGTCAGATGTAGTACTGCACCATAACTGCCCATCTGTTCGTCCCTCAGAGATGCAAGAGTAGTGGGTGTTCCCACTAAAAACAAATGGGAACACACATGGCTGCCCACCGGAGTTGCCACCATAAACAAAGGACTGTCCATCTGTGTAAATCAAGGGGAGAACAACTTAATAATGGCACTTGGGTATTTTGCATATTCTAAATGATGGGTTCATGTCACGCCAACATTTAAAAACTTGTATACTTATTTGGCAGACTAATTTTAGGCCTTTTTTTACTGTAGCTCAAATAGCAGAGCATGGCAAAACTGGGTATGAATCTCAGGAAATCCATGAGCTAGTAAAAATTAAATGTATGCAATGTAATTCGCTTTGGATCATGCGTCTTCCAAATGCATAAAAGTTAAAGTTTTGACTTTTTATGTACAGTAAAAAACTACAAATGGGTGAAAAACAACTTAATTAGAGGTCACATGCCCTGCACGGTTTCCAAGTGTACTATTTTTTCCTGAATCCCTAAATGCAACTGAAATAGGTTAAGGTCACCTTGCTCCTCGCAGCTGATTCCTCCTCCAACACAAGTGCAAAGCATCTCCTTTCTGCCCTGACTTCTGATCCAACTCATGCCATTGGAATAGTACACAGCAGAATCAGTTTTACAGTTGCCGTCCTCAAGAAGTTCAGTCAAGACATTGACTTGGTCTGTCATTGGTGAAACTCTTTGAGTTGTGGAAGAGCCAGAACCTAGTCAAAGACATAACAAAGACAAGCTGTTGAAGTTTAGAGTAAAAATCTCCCATAGGAATAAATATTCCAAAGGCTTCCTATTGAAATTTTGATCACATTTAGGATCAGTCACATTGGGATCATGGGAAATATGATCCTACTGATCCTACTGAAATTGCTGCTACACACTTATGTTACATATCATCTAGGCAAATCTGGCCTACACATATTGCACCTTTCATTGCCTTTAGTGTAATCATGTGTGAACATTAACTCACAAAAGCAAGAAGAATTAGAATGAAATAATGCAATAACGCATTTCCATCTATCCGAAAGCAGATTTTGTACACATACCAACTGTGTGTGTTCCATGGGACACAGCATGTCTGTCACACTTCCATTCTCCACGACCGTTGCCTGTGCAAAGACACTGCAGTGTGTTTCCATTGGAGTCAGTTTTGGTCCAGGTCTCACCAATACGGTATGAGGTTCTGGTATCCTGGTCATTACAGCGGTCTGAAAAAGACATTGAAATAAGTGAATGTGACATTTGGCAAATAGCAAACATGAAAAAGCCTTTTTACTAAAATGCCTTCACATTTATTCATCCAACCCTTTTCCCCCCACTTTAGCTTGGTACAAGATTGCTTAAGAAACACCTCCACACCATCACACTTCAGTAGGTTGTCTTTATTTATGACCCTGATGAAGTGTTTTCCGACACTTTCCATGCAGAGAAGGTGAAGAAAGTCGAGATTGTAATAGTGTTTGTTCAATCACTCCACTTCCTTTCACTGCAAGACTTCAACTTCAATAGCCCTGGAAAGTGCACACTGTAATTTTCCTTGTGCATGCTCCCATCCTGCTTTAGAGAGCTTACATCTCTGCAGAGCTCCTTGGTAATTATGTAATAAGGGTGAGCCACACCAATAACTACAAATTCATGAAAAGAGACATGGAAAACTGCTGTGCTTTGGAGAAAAAAACAGGACCTTAGAAATAAGAAGGCGTCTACTGAGCAACAAACACAACAAAAAGGCACTTCTACTCAAAGGAAGACAAGCAAAATCGAAAACAAACTCATACTTCTGGAGGTGCAGGTGATGCGTCCGTTGCCCTCTCCCAGACAGGTGCAGTCTACTATCATCCAGTCTTGATAGGGTTTCTGCCATGTCTGACCAACCACATATGAAGATCCTAGCGAGTCATCGTAGCAACGCTCCGCTGTGAAGATAATTTTATATTTAGCATCTTGCTCTTTCCACTTGGGTGTGGCATGCCTAATTTCCAAAAAGAACCACTTGTAATTTCATCTCAGTGTGCATTTACACATAACCAAGCAACAAACAAACAAATAAAAGGGCATTTAAATAATACATCCACACATGCTACATCTGCTCTGTAACTGTTTGCAAACCACCTTATTTTAAACAGATTTAATAGCCATTACTCTGCAGAATGTTTGCAAAGACAAATGTATAGTACAGGTAAACACTGACTCACCAACTGGTTTACAAGTCCACTCTCCCTTTCCATTGCCAAGGCACACGCATTCAAGCATGTAGTCTCCAGTGTCGTGTGGTCGTGTCCAGGTGTCTCCGATTCTGTAGGAATTTCCTCCTTCATGGCATCGATCTGTAAGCAAGAAATAAATAGTTTAGTAATGGGGATTTTTAACGTGCAATTTTTTTCCCTTTTCTTCTCCTTTCTTGGACTTACTTGCGATGGTGCAGCTAATTTTGCCTTTGCCGGACCCAATGCAGGTACAGTCCCATTTCATGCCATCCTTCGGTCGCTCGTAAGTCTCTCCGACTCGGTAGGAGCGCGCGTTGATTTTGTCATAGCACGTCTCCTCGGCTACAGGTGACAAGAACAAGCAGGTAAACCATGTATATTTCCACCTACATCATACTGCGAATGCATCACCTAAATAAATTTTAACATTACATACAGAAAATGACCAAACATCCTGTTCAGCGCGTATACAGTGCGTGCGTAATTGCGCACTCAAAATCATAAATGCAAACATAATGTCAGAAGCTCAGAATAAGAAATCTAGAATGATCTGAATAAAGATCTGAATTATAAAAACGGTCACCTGCAGGTTTGGATTTACACTTGACCCCCGCAGCCCCCTCACAAGTGCAGATGAGAGTGCTGTCCATGTACTGACGCTCCCACTGCTCGTTCATGCGAAAAAACCGACCGTTGTCGTTGCAGCCACCTACAGTTTAAAAGACACTTTTTAACAAACTTCCTTTGTCTTACACGGTGGTCTTTTTTATAATATAAACATATAGATAAAATGATTTGGTAACACTACATCCTATCTCACAGACCAATTTTTCCTATTAACTAACATGCATTACTAGCATATTGGCTGTTTATTAGTAGCTTACTTATGAAGCTCATAATAATGCTGCCTTCTGCATGGCTGTGTACTACATCCCATAGTCCTATCCCATAAGCTAAATGTATTAGTGATAATAGGGTTAACTAAGGTAAAAATATAATATTTAGTAGTTAGTTGAAAGTGAAAACTAGATCTTAAAGTTACCAAATAAACTGGTGAACTTACTTTCATGGATTGCCAAACTCCTGGCTTCCTCGTAGACCGGGTCCAGACGGATTTGTTGCTGCGATTGTCTTTTACTTTTCCCTGCAGATTGTGGCATACAGTGGACAGATCCCCCGATGCACAGCAGGAGCAGAAGTCTTTTTACTGAGATACGGGCCATTTTCACCCGCTATGGGGACAAGTGTGTCAATGTGCAGTGTTTTCTGTTGCGCACTTAAGAGGAAGGCGCGGAGAGGTTCGCGGAGGCTGACTGTCTTTGCGCACGGTTGTATTTCAACTGCCTTCCTCTGACTGTACTGAACCTCCGCTGTCCAGCTGATGTGGGACGAGTGATCTTTTAAAGGGGGATTTTATACAGCCCAGTGTGGAGAGAGAGAAAGAGAGAGAGAGTTTGGGGGGTTGAGGGGAGGGATCTACTCTCTCCAGTCCCTGCGTCAGTGTCGGGAAATCTGGCACAAAGCAAGGATCACCTGCGCAGTCATGAACCCGCAGGTAACTGTCATCTAGAGTCATTTCATTTTTATCTGTTAACATTAGATATAGATATATTTTATATTATGCATGTTATATAT
>JAUYWG010000031.1:15444239-15456684 GCA_034779775.1 Enteromius afrohamiltoni | reverse complement strand
CTCGATCACAGCCGTCGTGGAACTGGTGAGGTGAGCCTATAAAGCCACTAGATTGGTGCAGTCCAGGTGTGGGTAATCAAAAGTCAGGTGACTGTGAACGTGGGTAAGTGGCTGTGCTGGGATCAGTGGAGTGCAGAGCGGTGTGTGCCTGAGTGGGATTGGCAGTGTCAGGCACCACACAGCTCGATGGCGTGACATGGGCTAAATCAAATGCCAGACGTTACTAATTAGTACATAAAGAACTAAAACATATTCCATATGTCTGAAATACACTATTCTCCCTGGATAATCTATCGTTTTAATATTATCTTTGCACGATATACTTTTTAATAGCCTCTGTGGTCTGTCTGTCAATTTCTTTGAAAATAATGAGTAAAATTGCAACACATTATAGTTATAAGCTTGACGAACGAACCATCATAAATATTTGGGTAAGTTCTAAAGTAGATAGAGATAAATTGTCCTTTTACTTGTATGTCTGGAAATGGCATTTCTATGGTGTTTTTAAGATGGTTGGGAAGTGAACTCACTACTGTTAAGAATTTTGCGTGATAGGAATTAATGATTTTCTGGTGAAGTGAGGTAAACCCAAAATGCCGTTTTAAAACAAAAACAAAGAATAAACAAGAAATAACTATTGTAGATACAATTCAGGGAGGGAACAGAAAGGAAACACGAGCAAAGGAAACTGGATCAGGAACTGCACTCCAGTGGTTTGGTGATATGTCCAGCATCTAACTACTGGGGTGCCTCAGGGCTCTGTTCTTGGACCACTTCTCTTCACTGTCTACATGACATCACTAGGTTCTGTCATTCAGAAACATGTTTTTTCATATCACTCAACTCTACCTCCACTCAACTCTATTCCATCCTGATGATCCAACAAGAGCTGCTTGCATCTCAGTTTGCTGGATGATGGAGTCCTTAACCATCTTAAAGAATTGGCTAAAAACACATCTCTTCCATCTTTATTTCAACCTCTAACTTTAGCACTTTCAATTCTAATTCTCTAATTATTTGTAGTAAAACCTTCCTTTTTCTTTCCTGTTCGCCACTTATTCTTTGTCTCTTCCTTACTCCTCACCTTCATGTGAAAAGTGCTTCACATTCATACACAGAATTCCGGTTTCTGCATACTAATCTCACAACACGTCACTTTACCTCGTCCAGCTCATGTTCGACTGACAGAGCTTTGACAACGTGCTGGATTCCACATAAACATGATGCTCCACTGATCCAGTTCCTGTTTGCTGGGACACTCTATAGTGAACGGCCGGAGGCGGCGAGACTACCTTATCCTCAGGGAAACTCAGTGACTCACTGCTGCTGGTCAGGTTGATGTGAGTGTATGTTTGTTGACGGTGTGTGAATAGTAATGGTTGTTCAGTCACTCAATAGTGTTTCTGACATGTCATCAGAGTGTGCATGTGTCTGCGGACTGTTGGTTTATTGATGTGTCTTGTTTGCTGCGTTCCCATGATGTCTGGGATAAATAATGACGCCTTTCATAGGGGTCATTTACACTTCAACTGTACCACAGTATTATTCAAGTGCACAATAAAACAAGCAATATGATAGAATAAATGGAAAGCCATTTATTGCTTTATTTTCATGCAATATCCTAAATTACCTGAAGAGTTGCTTAGTTGTTCCTGTCTAGACTGTGGGCCGAGGTTCTTCTAGTCACACAGAGCCAGACGTTCGACTATTGGCATGAAGTATTTTCACTTTTGTAGCTTATTCTTCACCACCAAGACTGTATAACATATAAACATATAAGTGACCAACTACACATTTGCATCTTTTTCAATGTCAATGTCAGTCAGTTCTTTTTCAAGAAATTTAATAACTGAAATGAAGCAGTCGCCACAAACACAGGTGAAAATACTGTAGATTTATATTCTTATAGACATTCTGTGGATGCAATAAGAGAAGATTTATATAATAAAGCCATAAATCACACAAATACCATGCACACTGGTATAGCTGGAACTCGGGTGCAAAAAGTTTCCATTGTAAGGTGCTTGCAAGATTTCAGACTTCTGCCAGCACACCTTAGTGAAGTCTAACAGTGTCTGGAAACTGGCAGTGCAGGGCGGGATTTGATCACTCACACATACACACACTACAGGTGCAAGGTGAGAGAACTGGTGAAACAGCTGCCTCTACAAGACCCAAAAGGTGATGTTTGCAAAGGTGTCTGACTGGTTTCTTTTTCCATCTCTTGTGTCCACTAAAATGTCTGAATGACACCGTGGTTCTACAGCAGTTTTGTTCTCTACTGAACCCAAAATACTGAAATACTCTTTATATCTGCACAGAAATGCTACTTGAGATGTAACCACAATAGAAGAGATAATCTAAATGCAAATAATGAAACACCACCAACCATAACAAATAAAGCTTCATTATCTGTACTTAGAATTTAGGCACATTTCAATGTAGCAAAGTACATTAGCTTAAAATCCTATTTTAACAAATCTTGTGGTTAATGAGGGAGATTACTGGGTGACAAAATTAATTATTAAAATGGATGGGACAATTAGAAAGCAAACTCAATTAATTTTTTTTTTACCTTTTTGGTAATAATGTTTTACATGTTGTTTGGTCTATGCTGTTCATGGTAATGCATTTTTGAGACATTTTGTTTTTTTAATGATAAACAAGTTTGGTATTGTGTTTGGCTGCCAAAAAAGTTGAGAACCACTGGCTGGGAAAAAACATTCCTTAAAACACAGTAAAGATGATTTACAAATATGAGTCAACTTCACAATCTCACTGGAAGTAGTAAGTAATTTGGGTCATTTTTGTCTACTGTTTTGCAAATACTGTGAAATTGGGCATTCTACTCTTTCTACATACTTACCTACTATATGGTAGAGAAGAATTAGATTTCAGATGCAGCCCTTGAGATCACTTGGTCAAAAATCATTGCAATAGTGAGTCAAAGAAAGTGAAGATAGTATAGGAAAAGTACCATTGCAAATGCCACTTTGTATCTGATGCAATGACTTTTTGTACAAAATTCTGTTCAAAATCTTTTCAGAGCCACTGTGTTATTATATATAGGCAAAGCAATTAACAAAATCTATATATACTCCTTGCAGGGGGCGTAGCAACCATTATAACTTTTAGAAATGTCTATGTTTGTCCCCTCACGTTTTGACTCATGCATCCAAGTCCACCCACACACGTTTTTCAAATATTTTAAACGCCCTCATTTTAATTTGCAATAAAAAAAAAAATCGAATCCAGTGCAACATGTCATCATTATATCTTCTGAATAACCCATGATAATGCTTTGTTAGCAGTACAGTCTATCCTTGATGTCTTTCCTGATGACTGTAGTCTCTCTATTTGGCAACATCCAGACATCCAGGTCCTTTTGCCCAAACCAGGCCACAGTTTCATGCTCAGGCGATGTTGATTTAGAGGGTGATGATAGTACTACCTGACCATCCGCTGGAATTAATAGTGTTCTCTGTTCTCCAAATGTACAGACACACACACACAAGGTTGGGTTGAAAGAGACATGCCTAAAATGGGCAAGTGTTTTCTCATCTAGCCAACAGCAAAAATGTCCTGAGTCATTTCACCCAACCAAAGGCAAGTTAATAAATGCAGTCGTTCTGCTGTTTTCTTGCTTTATCGTATCGTCTGGTTGAAGTTGTATTAGTGCTTATCATCTTAACCTGTTTTAGTCAAGCTGGATTGTACATCCATTAACAATAACGTTTGACACTTAAATGCTGTAAATGAAAACAGTCAAAAGATTACATAGGCGACATAAAATTCAACAGCTGTATGTGTTGTTAAAGCCCTAGTATTTCAGCTTTCAGGCTGTTTGAAAGATAACCAGTTTCATCCCATTCGCAAAAACATCCACGTTTATCTAGAGAACAAAATTCAAAGGATAGAAAACATTTACTTAGACCTAATGCAAGAGCACAGAATCGGTCCGAGACTCCGGCGGAAATGAAACACTTCATTGAAGTAAAGCTTCAAAAAGCACATTTGATAAACAGCCAGTCTTCTTAAAGCCTAATTTGAAATAAGCAAATATTAACTTACGGACCGCACAAAATGCTTGAAAGTAAGGTTTAGACATCCTAATCTCTTCTAGCCAAAAACAAGAAACAATCTGTACCAAACACATGCTTGGCTGTGTTACATCTAATGGCGAAAACAAGTACTGCACAGCGAATTAAAGTACAGTTTCCCTGCACAGAGCTGCTTTCTCAAGGGTGCAGAGGCTCTTTAAAGTCACAGGTCACTCACAGTTCTAACCTTTATGTTGACAGTTTTGAGGCTCTTGGGCAACCAGCACCCAGGCAAGATCACAACTTTGGGCCCTATAGTGAATACTGGGTTTATGCTTCTTTACAATTCCCAGGTGGCTACAATTTTGCTCTGAATATCGCTTTGTCTTTAACCTAATAAAAAACAAAATAAATTTTGATTTCTGACCCTATTCAAGTCCATTTAAGTCATAATTAATGAGTGGATATTGCTCACTGGAACATATGACACTATATACTGGCATAATGGCTGATAAAAATTCCCCTTCATCAGAGGAATACATTTAATTTGACACTTTAGTGTTATCAAATAAATGTGCTCTTGGCGAGCATACATCAATCAAAAACATCTTTTAAAAAGCTTACTGACCCCCAAATGTTATGGTATTGTATTTGTATGCTTGAGAATATTATATTTGGTTTACTTGCTTTACATGAAGGGATTGACTTTTTCTCCAAAGAATGTCACAAGTCTGACAATTCCTACCATAAAAAACAACTACAACAAAACATTGCATCAGTGGTAGATGGTATAAGATGTCCTTATGCATTTGCAAGGTACTCAATTCAAGAGTTCACGCTTTCCTCATTAATAGGTTTTAGCGTGTTTGGCATGCTGTCAGGGGAGCGAGCCCGGGAGAACGGCGAACCGCGAACCCTAGTGGTATGAGCCCTAGTGTGGGCAAGGGTTCGAAGCTCGGCTCGGTCCCAGACTGCTCGGAGAGGGGATGCTTAAAGCGAGATATGGAAGGATTGAAAGTTGGGGTTTATATAGTAAATGGGGAAAAATCTGTTGGGCAAGAGTGATAGGGAATAATTAGCTGATGGGCTATCAGCTGTGTTTGATTAATTCGTATCGCGTTCCTCTCGAAATGCGTTATTTGCAAAACGTTCACTTGTACATATACACAAATTTTTTTCTAAAAAAATATGCACTTTTTCTTACAAAACCTAGACTCAAATACTCCACTTGGCACTGGTTTGCTTTCTTATGCCAGGCTAGTTTTGGAGAATGTCAAATGCACATACCAGTGGCATTTTCTCTCACAGGTCACTCTGAGTCCAGTGAATGCCTTGCAATTGCAAGTGTAGTAGGCTTTTGTTGCAGAACATATTTGCGCTGATAACTGCATCTCATGAGAGTCAATGGCATGTTGAAAACAAAGCTTTTTCCACAGGACACAGTATTTAACATGGACCTGTCTGCTGAGTTCAGCAGGGTTCAAGATCTCACCATAGCTTCATCACAGTATTTTAGGAATCTAAACCGTTCAGATGCGGTATATTCACACACTTCCAAAATGAAGAAGGATATTAACCGCACCCTGGACTCTCCTTTTAACACAGGAACTCCAGAAGGACTAAAAAGGTGAAGTGCAAACACTAGTCACGCTGGCTTTTGTTGGACTCTAACTGTGGGGTGAAATTTTTGTTTGGAGCGAAGTCATTTCTGCTATCCTCCTCATGACTCAGACTGCCAGACGGAGACGTAGACTTGGTGCTAATTAAGGTATTTCCCAGCAACCATAATTCCTGGTTTGGGAGGGAAGAACTGCGGGGACTTGTTTGGCATTTTGCATGAGCCCATTGCCAGAAACTTTCCATAACTGGATGCTAGATGAATGGTATTTTATAACTTCATCATATCTCTTTAAAAGCTGTGTGTGGTATTTTAGAGAAAATCGCTGATAATAAACGTAAATGGATCTGAAAAAATATAATATTTTAATGTTGATTTAAAATTAATTTGGTAATTATGAAAACCAAATCTGACAGATTTGTTCTTGGCTTACTCGTACAATTCCATAAATATATTTTTGTGCAAAATGTTGATAGTTTTTCTGACAGTTATAATCTTTTGTCTAACAGAAGCACTGCAAGAAAAGGTTGATTGGCAATAAAATTTAATTTTCAACAGAGCTGGGAAGTAACTGATTGCATGTAATCTAGATTACATAATCAGATGATTAGTCAGACTACTTTTCTATTGATTGCATGATTACATATACATATTAATTCATATATCATTCATAATTTGTTAATTGTTTTCACTTAAATGATCATTGTTTGTTATTTAATTATGCATTAATATGTCTTTGAAAGGCTTTTGTCTTTCAAACACATTAAAATGCAATAAATATTTTAATAGTATCACGTTAGCGTTTTCAAGGTTCTCTGACGTTGAATAATGGCCACTTGACATAAAGATGTTACATATTTTGTTTATTAGTTTTACATTTTATGATCTAATTAATTAATTGATTTTTATTGAACTCACAAACGGCCTACAGTTCTTTTATAAACCCCAGCTTGGGAAACCTAACCCTAATCTAACCATAATAAATAATGAGCAAATTTGGTGAGCTGTCTGGGGAGCGACCCGGGAGAACGGTGAACTCCAAACCCTAATGGACAGAACCCTAGCTTGGGCAAGAGCTCGGCGTTCGGCTCGTTCACCGTCTGCCCCCAAAAAAGCTTGAAAGGACAGCAGACAAATTTGAGTGCCCAAAAAATGCAATAAGAGAGGATGCTGGACGAAGAAGGATAGTAGGCAAAATAGTGCAAAGTTAATGTAAGAGGACGAAATTAAACCGCAGAGACGGTCTCTATAGTCAAGATGATGATGATCACGGAAAATCATATGTCCCCAACTAAGCAAGCCAGAGGCAACAGCGGAAAGGAACCAATACCCCATCCATAGCAAAATGGGGAGAAAAACCTTGGGAGACCCAGGCTTAGTTGGGTCCATTTCTCCTCTGACTGGACGACCAGCACCTAATTCCAGTTTAACTTAAACACGTTGTTAAGTGTAAGGACTTATAGTGTGGGTGGAACGAGGTAAAATGGGGAGCTGGATCATCCGGCGACCTGCTGGTAGAGACAGAGACATGGATTAGGGGGTTGGAAAAGCAAGCAAGCAAAAAATATAAACATATGGGTATGGTGGGCGGGACTCGCGAAGGATGGCTGTCTCTGGGGGAGGGCTAGGACCTCTGCAGAGGCATGGGGGGGATAGCTATGGGATGGGGACCTCTGCAGAGGTGGGAGGGACAAGGATACAGAAGCTTTAAGGGAAGCCTCGGCTGAGGCAGGGAACCTCCGGCTGGAGGAATGGGTGGGGACTGGCGGCTGGAAGCCTCGGCTGAGGCTTGGAGCCTCCGGCTAGAGGTTGGATAGGGCTGGATGGAGGGAAGCCGGCTGGCTTACGGGAAAGAGAATGTAGCTTATAAGGAGGTGAAGGAACGAGGGAGCGGGGAATTAAAGGAGAGAGAGAAAGCCTCTACAGAGAAGGGTCCTCTGTGCAGACTGCCTCGAGGAGAATGAGCCCCCCACGGTATGGCTATGCCATCGTGCAGGCTTTCCCTTGAGGCAGATAGGAAAGGAAGAGATATGGAAAACCGGGGAGCCTTATGGGGAGGAATTTTGCAATTTTTTTTTGGACCTAAAAATTGGTGAATGGAAGCATAGAATACGTAACGTGACCGAGGAGAAGTGAAAGGAAATGCCGTGCTGGCATCATGGAAACGTGGCTTGTGCATCATGGGCGCGTGAGTTGTTGTAAGTCATTAAATAAACTGACAAATTACAAACATTGATTTTCCCAGGAATGATTCAAAAAGTGTGTTATGCAAAAATAAGAAACAGTGACACCTATGCTGTTTTTTTTTTTAGTTTGTTATTGTTGGACAAACAAATAAATCAAGAGCAATATTTTGTTTCAAATATATCAATATTAACCTTGTGTCTGTTTATAAAACCAGTTGATTCTGAACTGGATGCGATAATAATGAAAGGCGTTGGTTTATGATCTCTCCATATAGTATAGAGCACGCAGGTGCTGTGTTGTGTGTATCACTACGACTTTCTAAAGGAAGTGAAGTCTTACATAACCTAATAAGCAGACTGAGTGCAAACAAGTCTGGTTTTGTTAGACGAGAGCCAAGAGAGGAAATAAATACTTTCCGTCTCTTCGTGGTTCTTTAAAGCATACAGTATGTGTGCGTACAGTGAGCGATGGTCAGACCTCAGACTGTGACAATATTTGGTAAGACTGTAAACTGGAAGGACAAGGCCGACCAAATAAGCCCGCTGTTTAATGTGGTTATGTGACGTAAAGTTTGATTCCCCGACTAAACTCAGAGCCAGAGAAGAGACACGGGAAGTGCCACGAGACCTCCAGAAAGTGTGACATCCTCGCAGTCCATGGAGTAAAATTACCACGCAGCTGAACATTTCACTGTTGAACCTCTCATTTGTGACTTTTTTTACTTCTCCAAAAGAATTCTAGGAAAAACTTTCAGTGATAAATTCTACTTTTTCATTCATACGCTTTTTTTTATGGGAACATTTAAAGGCTCAGGATGGACGTTTTCGCCACTAGAGGTCGCATTTTAAAAAAAGTTCTATGATGCAACAATTGAGCTGAGCGTGGAACACTGGGATATAGTCACAAATCATGTTCATGGATGAAAAGCTCATTTATATCTGTTTAATCGCCTAACCAAGAAGGTCCAAAATCTTCTTGCCTCAGTTTGTATACATCAATGTTTTTTTGGGATTGTGGAGAGTGTAATCATGAGCCATGATATGGAAATGCACAATAAATAACTACCACGCTCGCATTTGTGTGGTTCCGCAAGTGGTTTCTGGATATTTTAGAATGAAAATCTTCCATATTGTGCCTTTAAGGGAACGTTTATAGTATGCCTGGTGGTACATTAATGCAACTGACTGGAGAGTGTTTGGTTACCAACAGAGAAATTGTAGACTAAACATCAAATGTATTTTAAAACCATCTGCATGTAATGAATTGATTAAACAGCTTGCCACCATTCTAATCTATAAGCAACACTAATGTATAGATTATATATACTGTTGTAGAGTAATAGAGAACTACTCTATTACAACAGAACTGACTCAGGTCACAACAGAAAACAGTAACTTTTGTGCACCAAATTAATCACATAATTTGTGATGGTAATATCTTTTTTGCCCCTTCACAGGACAGTTTAAATATATAAATGATTAAAATATAAAAAAACTTTATAGATAGATAGATAGATAGATAATTTCCTTCATGACAAAATCTATGATGTAATCTCCATCTGGAGGGCTGTTTCTGTATTCTCTCTGTCTGAACAAATATAGTGATGTGTAATGACTGTCTTTAAATCTTTAAGGAGACCCTTGACCACCACAGTTATATAATGAGTGTAAAAGCTAAACATCCCCTAGCTACAGCAGTTCTTCATCCCTTAATCATGGTTGAAAGGTACAGGCCTCAATTTGTAAAGAGACAGATGACATCTCAACACATGGATGTCAGAGGTGGACTTTGATTTCTTAAGTACTTATAAGGACAAAAATAAGGTCTTTTTTAGAGATCATTTCTCCATGCCCTCTCTATTTTTAAGAGGGATCCACCAAACAAACTCACCATTTCACCGAATCATCCCAACAGGAGATATGTTTTTAATCCATCCAATTTTATATCTTTGTCTTTTGTATTGTCAGCAATTTGTGTCAGACAAAACATCTAAAAACAAGTTGATAGATCAAGCACGATTGATAACATTCACAGATGGCTGAGCAATACAAGTTTCCTCTGTGTCCAGCACAGTCTCGGTGATCATGTCTGACAATCAGCAGCTGTGTTGTTCCAGTCCAGCCATGTTAAGAAAGCATCTGCTCAGAGAACTGCCTGTTCCTCAGGGCTTGAGATCACTGTGAAGATTTATGACTCAAGATGTCGGTAAGCAAACAAAGACATTTTTACAGGAACACCAAAGTCTTAAAAGGTTACTTTAAAAGGTCTGATCTGAAATAAGTTTGATTCTCTAACTGTATGTTAACAATTGTCTGTATTCTTTCAAGGAATTTTACTAAAATGTTTGGAGACAAAGTTGATGCTTATATAAGAAACTAAACTAAACTAATGTTTAATTGGATGCCTTTCATGAATCAATTATATTGCACTGTATTGTATTGAAAAACTATTCTGGATATGAGAATGTATCCCTCTTAATGTCTAGAAGGGTTTGGGTAGCCTTCCAAAATACCTTTACAGGTATATCCATGTTTCTTTCATGGTTAATTTGATGGAAATATCACGTTTTTGACTTTATTTTCACAAAAATACAATTAAGGAAACCACAAACACAATGCACAAAACTATGCAAACAAGCAATACTGATTAACAAAGCTTGCTGAGAGAAATTGCTCTTATTCACAGTAAAACAGCAGGAGTGGCTCTGTGCAATGTGGATCTTTTCCCAACATACCAGACACATTACGCTGACCAGGCATGATATAACTTCCATGCACAGCTTGAGTAAGAGCAACTGCTGCACAAAAAAAAACAAAAACAGAAAGCTGTACAGATGCTCAGTATTGCATTACAGAAGTAATTTACAAACTAGTTTAAAACTGCATCTACGGTCCAAAACATAATTTAACATTGTATCAATATTCCATGATTTATAAATATCCTTGTGACCATATGACCTGCTTGCAGAATACTACATATATTTTATTTCTTTGAATGAGAATGTTCTTTCATTTAGTTATTTTCTATGATGAGATAAAATCCACATTATACCAGCAAATGCATTCCTCCCAGCTCTAAACTCAGTGCTGTACGTGGACTCTAATAGAATAAAACTGTAATAATAACTATTAGTGAAATGTTAAAGCCAGATTGAGAATTTACCAAGACATTTCCTGTGAGCTTCCAAAGGTGTGTTATTTTTTGTCTGGGTTTAACAAAATAATAACCATTTAAGACAATACATGCAAGACATCCATCAAAATGCATGCTCACAATGGGTATTCATCACATCTGCAGTGAATGGGTGCCGTCAAACTGAGAAAGTTCAGTTCAAACCATCGGCTTAGAAAACCATCACACAAATCCACAAGTAATGCACATGACTCTATTCTATCAATTAAGTTCTTGTAAAGTAAAAATATCGGTCCTTTTTCCATAATATTTTTTTTTCAGTGAAAAAGTCAACTTGAATCAGGAGAGACATATGCACAGATTATGCACAGCAAACATACAGTTCTCACGAGAGAAAGTGCTTTTATGGATTATGGACTCGTATTTTGTCCAGAAGCAATGGTTTAAAGTTATAATGCTTTTACTGATGGATTTGGTTCTACAAACATGCAATACTTCAATTTAGAAGACGTTAATTGATGGAATGGAGAGATGTGGATTGCTTGTGTATTGTTTTGTTTTAATCACCTGTCTGAACTTTAATTCTGACGGCACCCATTCACTGCAGAGGCTGCAACAACATATTTACAATTATTACAACCAAATTTAGTCATGTATGTGGACTCCAAACACATCCAGTAAAAATTGGCATCTGAAAATAAACTGCCACCAACTTATATCGAGACACTTCCTTTAAGGTCACAAAGAGTGTATTTAAGAAAATAACAACTACTTGTAACAACGCATGCCAAAACCCTGTGTATTCAGCCTTTATCTTTTCTCTACACAAGTGGTGTTAAAATGTTTGTGGTTTCCTGTCTATATTTGTGTGCATAAACATAGTCTATTAGTCATTCTACCCAACAACAGCATGTTCAAACTGCAACACGGGGCATAAAACGTGCAACACAAAGACAAAATCAGCCGAAGGCTTTATTTGTACTTTGGGAAACTGAATTTATGAGTGTTAATTACAGTGCAACAATCCACAGAAACTAAACTAATGGATGCTAGCCAATAGCAGTGCACTTCTTTTTCCACATTGTCTAGGTTCTGTTCGTGGGTCTATCTCCTCATGAGCTGAATCAGGTGGCAGGCATGCAAAGTGTGCAGCACCAGGATTAATGCTGCGTTCCAGGCAACCCGTAAGCTGTGTTTTTCCAACCTTATACCGGTGAAATTGCACTGAAACAGCAGTCAAACCCATGACTTCCCACCATTGAACTTGACTTTTGACATCACATAGCCTACGAAATAACAATGGCAGCCCCTACGAGTGCAGTTTTTGTGCAGGTAGTACATCAAATAAAAGGTATAACAGCTCTTAATCAAGGAAAGAATCTTTGGAGATAGAAATGATTGTAAATGAGCATAAGCCCTGTATGGTACACCACGCTGGTTTGTTTACATCTAGCTACCACAATTCCTT
>JAUYWG010000031.1:15409133-15433323 GCA_034779775.1 Enteromius afrohamiltoni | reverse complement strand
CAATAACTACTATTATTATACAAATTATTTTATGGATTACTGACTGTCACAAAAAACTGTCACTGCTTGTAAATTACAGAATTAGCTTATCAGTTTCAGACAGAATCTCTAATTATAGGATGGCTGCTTTATTGTTCACTAAAAAAAAGACTAGCATAGCCTTAATAAAGTATATAATAAATGTAAATATTAGGAAACTATTGCATTTTAAAATACAAAAAATTAATAAATAATTAAACAATGTATTTAATATAACAATATTAAAAGTATAAATTACATAAGAAAGAATGTAAGGTTAATAAAATTAAAACACATATATATATATATATATATATATATATATACTGTATAAACCATAACTTCACTAGTCACTAGTTGCAGTCTCAAGAGATTCTTCAAATAAATAATTTATATCATAGTTTTTTAGCCTACGAGAGGCTGGTAGACTTTCAACCTTTACCCGCAACTATTGAACCGTGCTACCACTATACCCTCACGAACTCCAACTCCCAAAACAGGTCACATCATCGCTCCCACCCAGAGACCTCTCAGTCTCCATTCCTGCTCTATGGTGGACCCATATGAGAAAGACAATCTCTGTTTGGAGGAGCAGTGCTGGTGAATAATGTGCATGAGCGTTACAGTACCAACAACGGCCATCCATCATAGCTGTGTGCTGTGACATGAAGGTAATATGATCGCCTACTGGGCTCCAGCCAGATCTGTGAAGAGGACGTCTGGAGCGGTGAAAACAGAAGTCAGACCTGACGTCTCGAAACAGACATACAGCTGGGCTTGAGTTGTTTTACTTCACTGATCGTTCGAGGGCTGAGGAAAGCACATGGTTTGTTTATGATTACGGCTGTGGTGTTTATTTGCCCTCGGTGCTGTACGTAAATGTGCAACATTAAGATGTATTCATTAGTCAACGTCAAAGCATTCAGCACACGCCATTTGTCACAATGCATCTGCTGATCATGAGAATGTGATTTTTGGATCCTCTGTAACTAAACCTGTTTTTTACCTCATATGAGATCATCCTATTCAAATCACCCCCTCGGGAACATTTTATGGCTCAGAGGTTGCTCTTTTATATCTCAGGAGACTGATTGGAGATTTAGTCAGGGCTATGTTTTTACAGTATGGTCTAAGAAGTCACTCTCACATTTTGTTTGGAAACAGACAATAAATGAGAAAATCACTGACATACAGCAAATACGTTTAGAAATGATAATTATTTAGCTGTTCAAAAGATTGGGGTCACAAACACTGCATTTATTTGAACAAAAACACAGTAAAACCAGTAATATTGTGAAATATTATTCTAATTTAAAATATCTGCGATGTATATAAAAAATGTAATTTAATCCTGTAATGCAAGGATCAATTTTCCGTTTCATCACTCCAGTCTTCAGTGTCACATGATCCTCCGGAAATCATTCCAATATTCAGTTTATTGCTCAACAAACAAACATATGTCTTATTATACAGCATTAGTATCTTAATTACTATAATTCATTATTATTACTTAATATTTTTGTAGAAAGCATGATTTTTTTTTTCTGAATTCTAGAATTGCTTGTGCAACATTGTAAACTCTTTATTTAGTGCTTACTTGCTGAATAAAAGTATACACTTCAATCAAAATAAAATCTTTCTGACCTCTTTTGGATCATAGTGAATATTAAGCAATGAAAACATTAATAGACTTACAAAATTAATGTGGATAGCATTGTCATGAGAATGTTGATCAAAAATAACTTCAGTGTCTATTATTTATAAATTGACGCATGCAAACAAACACAAAAAATCCATCTCCATTTTCAATTTAATCTCATTGCAGTCTATAAGAAACAAGTGAGGGAAACAAGTCTCCATTGTTCCTTCTGCATCTGTCTTTTTGTTGCTCCTTTTTCCAGCCTCCTACACTACAATATATATTTATTAAATTTCATTTTCCTTTCCAAGTATCTTCCCCCTTTGATGCATGTGTTTTGTTTTTCCAATCAGTGTATCGGACAACAAATGCAAACGCGTCCTGATGTTGGACTTCTAGTTCTTGCAGGAAACCTTTATGAAATTCTAATATGGCATATCATACAGTTTATGATGCCTTATTATTGCAGTGCAACACTTCGGCGCTGCCCACGTGCCATACACTCATCACCTCGACTAATGGGACTGTGACAGCCCTGCCGCCCACCTCTGTTTCCATGACAACTGCCACCAAGACTGCTTTAACCAGATCTGAGGCGTGTTTCTGCCACCCTGAAACATTCTGCTTTCTGTCATGTTCTTCCGAAGATACTTTTGGCTCACCACTTTGTCAGATGATGGGGTCTATGATCAGCCACCCGCTTATTCGGTTTGATTCCGCAAGATCCTTGTTAGCAGCTGATATAATGGCGGCGGCTCACGTTTGTATGGCGGACTGTAGAGGAAGACAGAGGAAAGACAAATGATCTTTATGATATCACACCTATTTTTTCAATAAGACTATATGGAAAGTAAGTGGAGAGTGTCAGTAAAAAAACGAATCATATTTGAGCCTGTTTAATTTAATTAGGAATATTAGAATAATAGGGGGGACTAAAGATTTATTTGTATTTTTTTACGTTAATTTACATGTTGCATTATTGAAGTAAAATGGGTAAAACATAATATGCTATGTCTTGTGTTTCTCAAATGAAAGTATGCGCCTGTACTTTACTTCTGCTTAATTTCGAAAATAAAATAGAAACATAAAAACAATTGCAATTTTATAAATTACTAATAAAATAAATATTAAAATAAGTATTACATTACATTTTTATATACAAAATCAAAATATTAAATGGTAATATAATTTAAATAATACATTTAAGAAAAATTGTCAGCTGAAACTTAACAAGTGACTGGAGATTTTATATATGTCTACTACATAATAGCAAATCATTATTAAGGATGGATAAATGATAGATAAATATTAGTAACAAAGATGATGCTTAGTCATAAATGAAAAGTAATTCAGAAATTATGAAAATGCATCCTCTGTGCACTGAAATCTTCATATGGGTACCCTTTGAAATTTCATTTCAGTATATTAATTATATTGTAGGCTATATTGCTTTGTGTAATACAGCATCACAGGTATAGCCTATAAGTAGGAGAGCAATAGGATGTTTACTATCCCATTTTTTCCAGGAATGTTTTGTTTGAGTCCTGGTGGGAAGAAGAGAATATAACGTGTGGTAAACGGTAAAACTTTTTACTATAAACCAGCGTTTAATAATAATTAAGATACCACATTAAAATAACATGATAATGCACAACAATTTTCAATATCAAGCAGCAAAACCAACTGCTTTCTACAGCTAAAAATAGCTGGAGACGGAAGAGATTGGAAGCTCTACCCATAGAATTTAGAAATGGCGGCGCCCATTTTTACGCCAGGAATGACAAAAACATTTTAGAAGACTGATATTATTTCCTATCAGTTAAATTGGTGCTGAAATGTATTTGACTGACATTGGTCTGTTGATGGTGAAGGTGAATCAACGTCCAAACAGCTGGGCAGATCTAACATATGACAACGCCTGTCTTCAAATAAAGAGCGGTTTGCTTATCTTCTGAAAGATAAAGTTTTTAGGGAGAGCTGAGTTTTAATTTCATCACACTGGTGAATATAAAAACTTCTCCTCCACTGCATTTTATTATTACTAGCTTTTGTCCTGTGAAGCGTGACAGATTTTCTGACTATTTCCCTCTTTTTGTTGTTGTTCATTTGTAGATTTTCCTCATTCTATAGTTATCTTGCGTCTTTATCTGTCGTGTTTTGCTGTGGAAAGATTTTTTGTTACTTAACAAAAGCTTTTATCTTGATTCATAGGCAGCAGGCAGACTCCCTGAGCTCATCCGGAGATTTCCATCTCACAACTTCCCACACTTCAATACACTATATCTGCAGAGCCCGCAGTTTTCACTACCTGCATTTTTTATTAAATCCACATGATGATGGATCTCCATGAAGGCAACTTTCTTTATTTAAAAAAAAATATTTATATTCCCACAATTTAGAGTTGTAGTCAAGTCAGCAGTCAAATAGTCTAAAACAAATCCAAAACAGCATTATGTGCTCATTTTTACAATAAATAAATAAATTATAAATAAAATATTAATTCATTTATTTCTAAGAAATATTAAATAAACAGGCCTTAAATCTTATGTTATAAAAAAGGTCTAAGCCACGTTGTAAAAAAAAAATCAGCACAGCAAAGAAATTTTTTTTGTTTTTATTAAAAAAAAGTCTAATAGCTATATATACAAAATATTATATATACAAAATGTTTTTCACGAGAATAATAACCGAGACGCAAAATCGGCCGAACTGCTTCTGCATGAAACAAATGAGCACGTGATACGCGGAGTGATACAAAAGACAAGAAAGTAGTGCAACGTGTTTCAGTCAGAACAGCGTGAACAAGCCTGTGTACCGCTCTACGACCCGGAACACAAGGACCTCTCTGACATGAAAGAAACAGATCATGCAAAATGAAAATCTGTCATCATTTACTCACCTGCATGAAGCAAATCCGTATGGCCACCAAACGAGACCTCCCTCCATAGGCTACAACATTGTGACAGGGGCTCACAATCTCTCAGTTAATAAAAGAATAGAGAAATATCACCATAAATGTAGCCCGTGTAATCCGTGTTCTTATTTTGGAGTCATACGGTAGCTTTCTTAATTTTCTTCTTAGTGGTTGTTGCGGATTTTCTACCCCCTGCTGGATTGTAGTGTAAGCGTAGGTTGCATGCTGGTAATTTGATTAATTACACCATATTCTTTCAATTCAAATTTTTTTATACAAATTTTTGTATGTATGATTTATTTATTTATTTAATTCTATCCACATTTTCCTTAACGCGGAAGTAAGCCTATAAGAGTAAGTAAGAACATGCCCTGTTCGGTAGACGCTATTGGTAGGCTATATACTAGAAGAGAATATAACATGTGGTAAACGGTAAAACTTTTTACTATAAACCAGCGTGTAATAATAATTAAGATACCACATTAAAATAACATGATAATGCACAACAATTTTCAATATCAAGCAGCAAAACCAACTGCTTTCTACAGCTAAAAATAGCTGGAGACGGAAGAGATTGGAAGCTCTACCCATAGAATTTAGAAATGGCGGCGCCCATTTTTACGCCAGGAATGACAAAAACATTTTAGAAGACTGATATTATTTCCTATCAGTTAAATTGGTGCTGAAATGTATTTGACTGACATTGGTCTGTTGATGGTGAAGGTGAATCAACGTCCAAACAGCTGGGCAGAACATTAACTCGTGAGTCCCCAGAGTGCCTTCTTACTTGTTTCAATCCACACAAGCACAACTCACATAAACACTACATGTAATTATTTTTACATCGGTTATAATATATTACTTTATTTCAAGAGTCTAGAGCAACTACTGTAAAATAAGAAATGAACTGAAATAGTAAGGCACAGTATGATTATTTACTTTTAACTACTGTACATTACTGTCCATTCCATTTACAGTCAAGATTAAAATGCATTACCAGAGGAACAGAGCAGGCACAAAGATGTTCTTCATAAAACACCTTGCATTTTTCTTCTTATTTTCAGTCCAGAAAAGTTGAATCTCACAATATTATTGCTAAAATTAACAATCAGCATACAATAGGTACATTCCAACTTCCTTTCCCAAGATTCTTTTCATTGTCTTTTCACAATAAACTCTTGATAAAAATAGATTTGACCTCATTTAGATTCCATTGACTACCTGATTTTTTTTTTTTTTTTATTCAGTTCCTCTGTTTATTTACTTCCAGAGCCAATTTCCCGAATCCTGAAGATGCAGGGGAACAGGAGGTCTGAAGCAGTGACTGCTGCTGTCACCAGTTCCAGTAGAAACACAGACCCCCGCTTCCCCCTCGAATGACCCAGATAAGAGCTTTCAACTGCTGGCCGAGGGGAGAGGAGGGCTGCTGCTCTGGGAGGACGTCCCACAATCTGCTGAGTGAGCCAAAGGCCTGAACAGAGCTTGAGACAGGGAAAGGAATGGATGTGGAAAATTAATCTGTACTATTTGACAGACAATATTAACTTTCATCTAATAAATAAAGATGCTGATTTGTCTTCTATAGTTTTTCATTTGTGTCTTATCCCCTAATCAGTGACCATGATTTTGCAAGTAGTTCATGTTCTGTTCCTAAACCCAGGCTCCTACATAGATAGAATTCTAACTGCACCAGAGCCTTACAAGTAATTTGGTAACATGCTACTAAATAGGCAAGAATTAAAACACAACAGAAAACATGACATAAAATGAGCAATGCCATAAAAAAAAATACTCACAATAAACATATCCATACATTTAAAAATAGTAAATTGAAGCATTTGGGGTGTTTTGTTTTTAATTATTTACAGCTATTTCATGGAAACTTTTTTGGTTTTTATTTATAATTATTATAACTGTTGTTTGGCAAAATCATATCAAGCTATTTTCCTCCCAGTGCTTCCACCAGCATTGCTGAGTGTCACTGGGATCAAATTTCTTAAAAAAACAAAAAGCATTAAACAAATAAATAAATAAAATTCCTCTGACCTCCAGCGCTTGGAAATAATTCCATCTGTTAGATGTACAAGGACAGAGCAGAGGAAGGCTGCATGAATAGTACCAGTAGAACATGTTGTGTTGTTATTGACACTCAATGGCACAATATGCTGTTTTTAAAGATAGAAACCATGAACTCTTGATCTTAAATGTTTTTGTATCTGTTGGAGGTCGTATAGAGACTCTGCTAAGAAAAAACCTCTGCTAAAATCGTCAAAGTAAATGAATAATCTGCAACATGAAAGCCCTCCCTCAACGGAGTCGTTCAAACCCACCAAACCCTTTACATCAGAAACTGACATTAGACTCAATAACCATCAGGGAATGGAGGAGTACAGTTGCGTGCCTCTAGTTCCCCATCATTTGTCAAGTTCTCTGGAGATGAATTAGCCATGCTCTCTTTGTATTTCTTAGTGTGGCCCCTTCAAAAGCTGATCACCTATAAGCTTCAAGCGTGCAAGGCTGAGCTTTGATGGAAAGTCCGGCTTACTAAGAAAGAGGGAAAGCTCTCTGATCTTCGCTAGCAAGGCCCCAGTGGAGAGTTAGATTTCAATCAGACAGGGAGGGAAAACAACATTTACGAAACAAAAGTTTAGAATAATTTGGGTGGAAAAGCAGACGGCCGGGCTCCTCTGAGCAATTTCCTGGTTCTCCATCGCTCAGTCCAAGCTCGCCGATCAAAGCCACACATCCAGATGCTATGCGTTGAATTTAAAGTCAGAACTTCATTAATCAAGAATCAGCCAACAGAACATTTAGAAACATTTGGAAATTGTGTTATTTCAGTGAACGAAACCACTGATGTATTTCTTGGGGACAATACAAAGCGTGAGAATGGTAAATGATATTTCTCTAGATCTAGATCATGGTCAAAGCTTGACTAGAATACTGAAAGTTTACAGTGCGTGTCCACAGTGTGATGATGTCCATATGGGCGACCCTTTTTTTTGGAAGCTTCAGAGTCCTATATTTCTATGCAGATGCCCATTTAATACATACATTTAGTGTATAATTAATTATAAGAAAATTCTAAAATATTTTTTAAAGGACTACACCAACACAGACTTGAAAAAAAAGCAGACTTGAAAAAAATTTCAAATTCCAGCACTATTGGTATTCTTGGGATCTTGAGCGAAGCTGATTTGATTGACCTTACTAGACTGGATTTCACTGTTCCCATCATTAGCCAGTGAAACAGCCAGAGTGGTAAAGGCAAAGGCAAGCACACTATGAAGCCGAGGTAGAGAAATAGGTAAATGGATGCAACTGGGTGGTTGTATGAGGTGGAGGAATGAAGGGAACTTTAGGGGGTGGAACAGTAAGGCACTTCAAAGCTTTGATGTTGTGAGCCCCTAAATGAAGGCGACTGAAGGTCCGTGCTAATGGGAGCCCATGGGGAGATGAGAGAAGCTGTAGCAGACATAGCTGGAAAGAGAAAGCGAGTGCAAGTTTGTATGTGTTTTATGACTGAATGTGTTGATATTGAATAGAGTCAAATGTCCTATTGATGGACTGCTTTTGTTGTCAGTGGAGGTTACACTGGTCTGGTATTTGCAATATCAGCTGCATGTGTGTGAGCATGCTGGGCAGCTCATTTATAAATCCCATAAGCTCTTGTAACCTTAAATCTCAAGACCCATCGTAAAACCTCAAGCTAATGTTCCTCATGGATCCATTTAGAAATGTTAAACACCACATCATCCCAATATGTTAACAATCCTTTATTAAATAATCATAATAACAATAATCATCATCATAAAAAGCACATTTTCTGTACAAAGTGTCCAAAGAGAGACTGGAATTATACCCAGTGCTGTGATTCTCAAGTATTTTGAGTGTTTAAGACAGACAAATGCTCCAAAGCAGTCTTTTTTTCAGGTCCAGAGCCGAGGCTGGAACAGAGTAGCTCCAAGGCACTTGCAAAAGTCCAGGGGTCCAGTAGCAAGAGTCTTCAAGAAGATAGAATTATGTGTACGGATCAAGCAGGGTTCAGTAGAAACATCTAGGCTCACCCGTCAGTGCCTCAAAACTCCCAGACTCTCATTACGTGTCTTATTCTGCAGAGGTGTAGTGTGCTTGGGGTTTATTTTTTCCACCAACTCAACAATGTGCTTTTGAGGATGTATGAGGGTATGTATGAAGAAATCCCATCTGAGCAAGTAGGTAAAGATTTACGGCATCTGTCTTTCACCTTTTTCCAGTCTTTGAAACCCACAGGGGAGCAGATTTTACAACCAAACCTGTCTCCTGTTAACATAAAGCCTAAGCATGGAAACATAAAACTGAGTAAAAGAGAGAAAAATATCAATTGGGAATCAAACACAGGAAACAACTGCTGTATGATGTACATTTGAAAGCATTGGTGTTCCTTAAGCCTCTGTGTTAGGTCCTACATTGTTTGCACATAACCTAAAACAACAACAACTGTAACATTTTTTTTTTTAAGGTTTTGAAATTAATGTTGGTCCTCACTGTCAGGTGTTGGTCATCTAGACATCTCAAAAAGGATTTCAAGAAAATATATTAAATATTTCTGTATACACTTTTTTTATTTTAAAACTTCAAATCAATCCAAATCTAAAGTATTTTACCTCTTACGCACCGTTTAAACAATAATTTTGAGGTGTAAAAATATGTTTGACCCAAGATCCAATATATACTGCATCGATAGATTTTAGTCTAATTTGTGGACCTGAATCTCTCTGAGCCAATAACTGTAGTATTATTTAATGCCCAGTGTAAATTCCCATCCTTCTGTATCTGTCAGCCTTTCAACCCCTATTTCACATAATTTAATGCCTGTTTGCTAGCTCAAAGCTCACACATTAGCTTGTCGGTCTGTGTCTCCCAGTTACAGCAATCCATAGGTTGCACTGCCAAAATCCTCAGTCGTTTCAAACAAGTGCGGTGCCTTTTTTTTTCAAAACACAATCCACAAAACACACTTTGCAGAAAACTAAATCTAAGAACCCTCGATCTGTCTTACATTTCCATTTCAAAACTGTCAGACTGACAATAGAAAAACAGAATGGTTGGCTGAAAGCAATGGGTTGTAAACACACAATAATAATGACGTATAATCACCCTGGGCTATAGAACTTCTCTGCGAAGGAAAAAACAATAAAGCAACATTAAACCCATCAAAGCCTTTAAAAACAATGCGCCACATCCTAGGCCACAAAATGTAATTTTGGGAATTATGGTGGGCAGACATTTGTGGCTCCAAAGTCCATCCACAAATCTCCCATTTTAAAAACTAGACCTCTTAGAAATCTAAACTGATATACTCTCGTCTTTTTGGAATAGGAGAACATTGATATGTATCGACATTTATTTTGAGGCTGAGCCCTGAAAAGGGGTTTCAATGGCACCAAACTCTCCTCTTTTGATGTAATTGAGTGAAAGACGAGGAAGTCCATGGCAGCAGCGTTAGAGCTGAATAAGCACAACTGCTTGGAAAGTAAGCTCCAGGAGAAGTTTAGTCTAGGAGCTCTCCAGCTGAGATGGACATGCATTCCAGGAATACTAAGAGATGAGGCTCGTCTCTTCAAAGAGTCAAATCGGGTTACTTTGAGGTCATTTTAGGATACTTGATATCTTCCCATCTGTTCTCCTCAAGCCTCAGAGCAGCAGCGCTGTTGGTTAAGCTTTACTTTGTGCTTAATCCCATCATACAGCTCGAAGTTGTAGTTCTCTAAAGTGGTGGACGAGCGTGACGTCAAGCCACCATACGAACAGGTGCAGTAAAGAAGGAGGCCAGCGCACACGGCACCTAAGAGAACGCCCAGAGAGCTCATGACGATGATGGTCAGGAGAATGGGGTCCAGAGAATACAGCCAAGTGTTGTCCTTATCGACCACACGTGTCACCGGAGGCTCTGATGGCGTTTCAGCCGTGCTCCACTCTGGAAACTGGAAACCTACAACACCAAGTGGAAAGGAGAGCACATAAACAGGACGTTCTTGAACATCTCATGCACATAAACATTTACATACAATAGTAATATGGTAGTCTTTGAAGTAATTTGACCTTACTTCTATGAATACTTCTTTGAAGTATTTCGGAGTAAATATCACGGCACTCAAAAGTATACTTTTGGTATAACATTGGTAAATTAATATAGTAATCAGTACAATTGCTGTATTTATACATGTTTTTGTAAGAATGTTTGGTTCAATACTACAGCCTCTGAAGGCTAAACAGACGTTTGTGCATTTGTTTTCCCACACAGTATCCTGTGGAGGAAGATACTAACTAATGGCCTGGTCTGTGGAAGAACAGTGTCGGCATGGTTGTTTTCAGCTGACAAAACTAAGCCGTAAACTCTTTTGTGGCACCCTGTGCCTTGCTAGCAGTCGCATTAGGCTTAATTAGGCTGCTTTTGACAGCGAGCGGATGCCTAAACTCACACCAGCTGAGCTGCTTTTGCACTCTGACTGATATCTGTTGCATTTTGTTAAAGCTTTTGCCCTTTTAGTTCCAACAAATGGCTTCTTAGGTGATTGACAGCTTGTGTAGAGTGTAAGCTAAACACAGACTTCATTACATTGTATTAGAATAGTGGGAAAATGAGAAAAAGATGGAAGACATTGATAAAGGAAGTCAGGGACAATGAAAGAAAGACTGACGGAGGGGGGTTGACAGTCTATATGGATGAACAGATTTCGGTTGGGTAATTAACTCGTCCTTGTCTTTTTTATTTATTTATTTAAGAACCAAAACAAAGACATCTTTATGAGTTAGATGGATTCCAACTGTGTGATAGCGGGAAGGGAAGGGGCGGAAAGTCTGATAACCGGAGATGGTTTTTGTTTTTGCTTTCCTGCAGAAATGCGGGGTAAGGGCGATGCGAGTATGAACAAACACGTACATACCCACACAAAAACACTGTAGAATGTCAGCTCAACCCATACAAGCGTGCACAGATGCAGGAGCCAAAACATAATGGAATGGGAAGCAGCATTCCCAACCCATTTAATTACATAATGTGGTGTATTTTCAAATAAACATTGATTTGACATTGATGCGCATAGACAAAACCAAAAAAAAAAGAAGAAATTTTTGGTTATGTCCAAACCATCTGTTTTTGACTAATCTCAAAACTTTGAGGGGGGAAACGCAATAGATGAAAGATTTTCATTCCTGGTTCTATTTCTTTGGACTTGGTTATAATCAATAGTCTGCCAGGAAGCAGGCATATATTGTATGTATGTAATAGTGAGAGCCTACCTGCATTTACGTGGTCCTTCCCATTGAAGAGACGCCCATTCCCGACTGCTGGTTTTTTAACTGTGGACAGAAATGTAAACATTGTATTGTTTTGTGGTCAAAAAGTGCTTAAAATATATACATATTATTGAATATAAGTGTGCATCCTTGAATTAACAAACTAAAAAAGTAGACAATAGTGCACTAGAGTCATCATAACATTTGATTATTAAGAATTCAGATAACTATAAATGTCAGAAGTATCTAACTTCAACAGTGTACTTCAATTTACACTAATACCTGCTGTAATACAATAACTTGCATAAATAGTTTGCATTCATGTACTTGTGTAGAGCATTAGGCCTTGGATTGACAGAGATCTAAATAAGTATATGTTGAGACCTGAGGCTAAGTGATAAATTATTAAAGTGTTGCAAGATATGCAACATAATTACAGAGTACAGAGAATAATATGTGACCTACATAATTACTAATTGAAGCACACCAACATTTAAACATTAAGGGAACACACAAATATAGCAGCAAAAATAGGCCAATGTCTATTGTTACTGCTCTGATATAAATAGATAAAAAAGTGAGGATTAGAAAAATAAGATTTTATTGTCACATTTTAAAAGCAAGTTTTCAAGACACAAATTCATCAAGCAAAAATATTCTGTTCACATTCGCATTTTAAACAATTGACTAATTTCAAAGTTGAGGTATAGGCTGACCACAGTTAGAAGGTACTTTCATAAAGCAAAGTGCATTATCATTAATATGATTAAAATCATAGTCTGTATCAGTAGCCACACCACCACCACCACCACCTAAGTAAGCTTTGCGGTGCAATAAAAGGCCAGAAACTTTCAAATGGCTTTATGGATCAGGTCACTTTGTTCCAAAAATGTCAGAGTCAGAGCCCGCTGTGTCTAAAAGCAGAGAAATCAATGTAAGAGCTGCGCACCACGGATGTGAAGGCGGTAGCCTGACTGTATTCATTGTGAGCGATCTATTCTACCCAACTCCCCACCTCCAAGGAGAGCGCTGTCGACTGTTCGACAACCCCTGAGACGCCTGTGTCCAAAAGTACAGCTAGCATGAGTCATTCGGATCCAAGCAAACATCGGCAGGGGTGTGAACATCAACCTCAATCCTCCGCTCTTTGAAAAATAGACTGTTTTGCTTTATTATAAGCTTCTCGGTTCAACATTCGTGATGCATTAAAGAGCCCGAGAAGAATGGCTGTTTGGCATCACGCCTCGCTGGGTGACGTGTTGACGGCATTCTCGAGAGAGCGCTCGCATTCATTAATGTGGTTTCACGAGTCGACGAGAGACACGGGGCGGGAGACGGAACGCCTTTAGCAGCTTTAATAAATGGTATCTGGTCCATTAACTAATTAAAAAATATTAAGAGTGAAGAAAGAAGGGGGGACACGGTTTAGGGAAAAAAGAGCGATAAAGTGGCTGCTTTAAAAGCACATTGCATGACGGTGCCAAAACATCTCTTACCACCTCACAGTAGGAAATTGCATTAAAAAGCCCCTCAGGAGCCAAGGGTCTTTATCCTTTTATTTCCATTTTTAACAGCTCTATACCTCTTATATCGACATTTTCTAGACCCACCGAATGTTCTTAAAGGTGTAGTTCACACGAAAACAATAATGCGGTCATCATTTACTCAAGCCGTTCCAAACCTGCATGCCTTTCTTTCAAACGTGAAAGACAAAAGGAAATGTTTACACTTTTCCTATAAAATGAAAACACAAAAGGGGATGAACAGTGTCATTTGCTGACACTAATGCCAAATAAGCCACCGTATTTGATGATACCAATGCAAATAAGATTTGTGCAAATTATTACTTTATTTTTGCTTGCATATCATTTGGTTCTATTCAAACTGCATTAATGATATACGGTGAGGTCATTTTAATTTACATAAAGGAGCAGAGTGAACATTATTCAAAACATTTCCATTTGTGTTGCACAGAAGTCATACAAGTCTGGAATAACATTGCAGTAGGTTTTCATTTTGGGGTGACCTATTCCTTTAAAACAGTTACCGCTTTTGACATTTGTACTAAGGTAATATCTTGGAGTAGAATTTGATAATCAAATGGCACTGCCACAGTCCCTGTTACGATCCTAATACAGAACGGATTAATATAACCTATAAAACCGAATGACAGCTCAATTCAGTAAACGATTCAACATGACTATGAAAAAGCATATGGCAATCTTGGACAGCATTCACTGCTAATTACTCCTGAAGCTTCACGATGCTCCAGTGAACCAAAATTGCTACCAGGTGTTGATATCTGCACAAGTTCTCTCCCACCCCAGCGCTCAGTGCTTCCTCGTAGCATGGAGACGGAGAAACGAAACAGCTGTCTTTGTTTATGGGACTTGTTTTTGGAGCCTCCACACCAGCAAGCGTTTGCTCAGAATAACACACGCCAACACAGTTTTGGGTGATATTTGGGAAAAAAATGTAAGAAATGCGAGATAGGAAGGAATAACCTAGATACTGCCAGAGAGAACACAGAAACAAACAAAAAACATGAAGACCCCCTTGCTGAATCCCTCTTTCCCATAATTCTCTTATCTCATTGGTGGCGCCATTCCATTCAAGTTGAGCACATCATTGATATAAAACCATGCCTAATAAAATGTTTAAAGTCAACATGAAAGAACATTGGCAATGCATTTTATTTGCATGATGAGAAACTGCTGGACAGGGCTCAGTGACAATTGATAGGATGGTGAAAAGTTGGCGTTTAATATAAGGATAAAGCCTGAATGAATGAGTTTACACATTCCTGCTACTTTCAGTAAGGCTTTTTAATTGCGAATCCCACTGTCAATGCTTATTAGTGATATCGGTTTTTGTTTGTAATTACTGCAGTCTGTATTGCATCATTGACAACTAGCGTTAATCTACTGTGGTAAATATTGGCATGGTTTTAAGAAAGGCTGTATTACCTCCAACCACAGCCTAAAACAAGTGTTACCAATAACATTAACCAATAACTGGTATGATCTAAGTTGCATCAGTGGAAAAAAAGAAACTCATTACACAATTGTAATAACAATGTATTGATCAACTGTTCACAATAAGACCAGGAAGATATTAAGAGACTCAAATTGGATTTCATGTTGACTTTAAAGGCAGTGTTCATTATGACAGCATATGTTTATATCATCTTAGGTGGACTCTCTATTTATCAGACTTGTTTACATGCAGAAACCTTTTAAGAAATACTTCTCCTTCCCTTATAACTAATTAAATCATGCTTGCGTTGTATTCAAAAAGTGCTAAGAAGCACATTCTCAGTAATGGAGCCTCCGCCCGTATGCTTTAATTTGTCAGAAAGCTTCATGTTCTCTCTTTCACCAAAGGTCTGTTCCCATGTTCTGCTATAATAAGGTGCAGTACTCGTAATCTCAGGGACTAGTCAAAGTGCAAACATTGTGGCATGTCCACAACAGCTCTGATGTTCTGACCTTGTCCAATCACATTGATTTAACATAAGTACAGCACACTGGATCAAAGTCAGTCCAGGATCAGTGAATGAGGTCACTGGATAACACGTCCTCTTGGCTTGGCATTCATCAAGAGGCCAGATACAGATTCGCTCTTGGAGAAGTTCCCTCCAGATGAGTACGAGCTGGCTAGATGTGGTAAACAAGCTGAGCACGCTAGTAAGACAAGGTCGTCAGTATCCAAGAAAGAAAAGAACATGAACAGAACGAGGAAACAGAAAAATCGAAGTGTTGGGTTCATCTGGATGCATTCGAATCCAAGCATCTGAGAGCGTTCTTTGAGGTTCTTCTCCAACTCTTCAGTCTGAGATCTGCTTTTGTCAAGGACTTCATTCACGAAGTCAGCCTTTGCAGGCAAACCTCTAAACGTTTAGTCCACGTGTTCACCAGTAGGAATTCCCATCACCTTTCTCAACCCATACAGTCAACTTGGGTGTCACCCCAGCCCTGTGCATGCCGCCGTTTGGGTAATGTGCATTATGGGGGCTGTAGTAGGCCATTGTGGGTTGGTTTCTCCTGGCCGTAAGATGGCGACAGCTAACCGCCATGACAATGACAATGAGCAGGAACAAGACGGCTCCTCCACCAGCCATTATGTAATACCAGTTGGGCAAAATGGGTGGTATTGACAGCGTATCTATTGTTGGCTCACTCTTGCCTGGTAGGGCTCCCCCTGGTGGAGAGATATACAAACTGTGAAACACGCCACACACTACAGCTAGGTTCAAATGCAAACACACTAATGCCATGAAAGATGCTGCATTGACTGTTTTGGCGTAAGCTTCATGCGCCATGTTTCACTGTTCGAAATCACCAGGAAATAACCCCTTTCCAGTAGAAGAATAGTTGTTGTGGGATCTATGTTCGGTTTGCATAGAGACATGTACAGTGAAACAATGGGTGTGAATGCAGTGCTGTTATGTAACGTGCTTTCAAATAGGCACCTTAGTCAGACTCCAAGCATGTTGCATTTAAAGACTGCCCCGTTCTAGTCCTGGGGAGTGGGAATGCCGTACTAAAAATCAAAATGTTTTTTTTTTTTTGCATGCTTGATTTTGGGACAAGTCTCTCTCCAGGACTACTGAAAGGGCAGGTGGATACATGACTACAAGTGCTGCTAGTTCTCCAAACCATTATGTCTTAGGGGTACATTGGGGCTGCATTCAAAACAAGAGGCTGTTTTGCCAAGCAGAGGCACATGCATTCTGTTCTCCCTCAGTTTGGTCTTCTGGTTCTTGCAGAATGCTGACAGAGTTTTTTTTTTTTACTAGGGCTGAGCATCGCCAGCTTTGTGAATACATTGTAATGCACCGCTATACCAGAAATAGATCATAACTGTGATTGAGATGATGTGGAATCTTTTTTTGCATTTTTTGCTTCAATTTGTATAAACATATATATCACACTGATGGAAAAAAGTACAGATACAATATATTGATGAAAAAACTCACTATGGATTTATGGCTGAATATGCATACATTTAGTTTTAAGCTAAATATCAACCATTAAAGCACCTGGTATAAAACTGAAGAGTTATGATTTTTCACACCAAACCACACAGCTACCCGATGAGTTTAGCTGCTCTAGAAAGCCAACATGAAACACCTCAAGTTGACTTTAAATTTCAACAGCTTTCTGACACACTGAAAATAAAACCAACCCTACATCTCGACGAAAACAACCAAAATAGTAACAAATATTACGATCACACAACAAGTGGAAGCAGAGGTTCTTGTCAGCTCTGCTTTGTCTATCTCACAGATTAGTAAGCACCGGGTGAGAAGCGAACATTCGAGAGAAGAATGACACCGAAAAAAAAAACAGTTCTCCTGGGACTCCAACGAGACATACCCTGAGTCTCTGATGCAATGCTGCCATCTGAGCAGAACCCGGCACAGGCAGATATCTTGTTATGCTATATTCAGCCATGGAGCATGACTGAGCCACTCATTAGGGAGAGCGACTTGGCTCTGCCTGTGTCTTTTATTGACACTCATTTCACAAAAGAAAGTGGAGGTGCTAATATGTCGGTAACTTGCCAAAGCAAGAATCCAAGTTTTTTAAAATTCAATTTTGTAATAAAAAAAAAAATTGAGGTCCAAGTATAAAAACCATCATACTTCTTCGGTGTCCATGTCTATGTGTCCAAACACACCAACAAATATTCTGTTCTCCAAGGATACTACACCTTTCTCACAATTCCCATGCCTTTTCTAGTCATTTGTGATTACAGATAAGTATTATGATTAGAAAAATCATTAGATTTGATTTGTTCTGTCAGGCACCAATTTTTTAAATGAATGCATTCTAGAAGCATAAAGGTTCCATAAAGAAGTAATTTATAGCTTTTTCTGTTACATCTAAGCGTGTAGGATCATCTACATCATCATTTTCACATTTCAAATGGCATGCATTTACATGTGAAATTTTGAACTATTTTTCTTCTTTTTTGTGTGTGTGTCCTAGCATCATCTGCTATCCAATGAGTCACAAAGGAGTTCCTTTAGCAAGTATCCTATAGACTCTGAATATAGTATCAGTTAAATGTTAACACTTTAGTTTAGGGACCAGTTGTCACTATTAACTAGTTGCACATTACTAATGCGCTACATTTCAGATCTCTTAATCTTGGCCCAATACTTAAACTTAACAACTACCTTACTAACTATTATTAGCAGAATATTAGGAATTTTTGGAGGAAGTAGCTATAGTTAATAGTAAAAACTGAGAATTGGTCCACAAACTAAAGTCTGACCAAATGGTTAAACCCTAAAATATGCCCATGGTTTGCACAAGTGTTAGCATGGCTGAATGGAGAAGATGGCTCAAAAATAGACTGACAGGATACCCATCTGGTTTGGACTGCTACGAATAGCCAATGACATCAAACGGTACTATATTGACACAACTTCAATGAGATTTGAGAGCTATGACAGAAGGGATGATGTTTAGCGAGTAATGACTGGAATGTTTCATGCAAGAAAGAAAATCATACAATTCTGAAGAATTTACAGTTTCTGAGGAACTATTCCTTGAATGCCAAATTGTGTCACATTGTGGCAGATCAGCCTCATGGGTCCAGCTGCCTGACAGACCATGTTTGAGCATCTTTCCCAAGTGGGACCTTAAATATGTCAAAAAATGAATCGGTCACCTCAAATAACCAACCCAACCCCAGGCTCCTCAACTCACTGCTTAAATACTCCATGCTAGGAAGTATAACGAATCCTAGATCATCACTGTAAACAATAACTGCTGAGCAGGGCAGAGAGCAGGAAGTGCAAACATTCACACCCGAGGCAGAGAGTTTAAACTCACCGGTCATGTCTGGAGGGAACGCGGAAAAAGGCTCTAGATGAGGAAGAGAAAGATAGAGAGAGGCAGAGAAAGGGAGAAAGACAAACAGAGCGAAATGTTAATCTGCAATGTGAGGTTAACGCTGGGCTACATCCATGCATTACTGTATTAGATGCTGATGACTCTGAAAACATGCACTGAATTTCATCAAATTGTGAATAACCTACATCAGAGACCACAAAGGAAATCAGTATATTTTCAGTCTGTATTTCTGAGAGTGCAGTATGTATCAATTTCACTGAATCACTTTAAATGGTCCTTCTGTGGCAAATTAATTTTTAAAAGTATAAAAATTCCACGAGGTGCTTAATGGTCATGAAAACAATGTAACACTGCAAAAAAATCTTCACAGTCCTTGATTTTTTGGAATGAGTTAAGACCTAAACATGTTCTTAATAGGTTTGGAGATTCACACAGGTGCTGTTTCCGATTGCTATTGCTTAAATACCTTTTTTGTCCTTGCAGCTAAATTACCCCCCCCCCCCCCATTCAGTGTTCAGATAAGGTATTTGATTCTCAGTTTGTTGGCATGTTTTCAAGATGTTTTCATGTTGTGAAGGTTTTGTTTGGGGGAGCGAACATGGAGGGGCCGAGAAGATTGCTTGAATTCTTGAAACGCAAACAATTAGAAAAAGACGAGAAACTATCATGGGGGCCAGTGGCTCGGGGATCTCTTCTTGGCGGGTACTGTGAGTCCAACTGCACGGGTTGATAAGAACTCTCCCAGCATGCTTTGTGAAGAGTCACAGCAGGCGCATGGTGGAACACGAGCTCAGGAGGCTTCCAATTTTTGGACTCAAAATGAACCACCAAGTCCCGTAGCCTCGGAGCAAGCCAAGCGGCGATGCTGCAAGCCAAAAATGACTAAATCAGGCTTTCCAGTTATGGACTGGGATTCGTAGCAGCGGCAAGCACATGGTCACATTCTGATGTCTTTAAGACCATAAACCACAAAGCTTCTGTGCGAGATCCATCCTCAAAAAGCTCAGGCTATCAGCTAATTCCGTTAAAAATCTCTGTTTACAAACATGGAAGGAGAAGCGCAAAGGAAATAATGAAACATAGATTAGCATCGGGGCCCAGGGGCATTTGTGGCCTAGATTTGATTCTACATTTTCCATTTGACGGCAAACAACGAGCCGCAGTATTTTTATTTTTTTGTTTGTGTCCTCCTTTCATGTTAATAAATTCTATTTTGAGAAGCTCTTTGAGATAGTGGCTGTGATGGCTAAGGTTTGATCACAGTAAATAGAGAGGTTTATGGAGCGAGATTCTCAACGAATTATGGTGAAATGGTGGAACTGGAATATGTGCCGTCTGTAATGAAGAGATAAAGGTGAACTTCACAGGAAACCAGAAAGAGCATGGCAGGGAGAAACATCTGGTCGAGATACTGCGTGGCTTTGGCTTAAATTGCTGCTTTGAATGACGACAAAAGGACAAACCTTATGATGAAGGAAAAGGATGAAACGTGCACACTTACGAGTACACTCCTCCAGTGGTGTGTTCATGCTCATGTGGATGTTATCGATCCAGATGTGGCCTTTGGTACCCTCAAAAAATCCTTCAATTACCACCTGTGTGATGAAATATGAGAACAAAGTAAAATGTCACCTTGATTTCTGTCAGGCTGTCATACTATCAAAAGAAAATAAGAAATGCAGCATATAGAAATTAAGGCCCATTTTAGGACAAGAAAGATATTTGTAGAGTGATATTTTTTCACCATAAATACTTTTTAGTTGTCCATTATAATAGATAAATATATTTAATAGATAAAGTCATTATAATTATTATTTAAATATTAACAACAGTACAACAATATAAATACTTAAAACAAATATCACATTGATGGACATTTGGGATGAATAAATGTCAATGTATTTCACATTTTAAACACCACTATTACAGTTCATTTTGCTTTGTCAATACCAAATAATATTTTCCTCATGATCTCAACTTAAGTTACTTTGCTTACATTAAAAACGAGAAAAAAACGAGAAAAGATGGTCTTCAAAAAAAAAGTTGGCATACCTGAAACAGGTAAAGAAAATGTCAACAACAAATGCAAAAGCCTCTAAGTACACCATTTTTCTTTAAAAGTGCCATTTCTTTCTGGCTACTATGTATAGGTTTCTATGTACGTATTAGTACTTGAGGCTGGAATTTAGCACGTTTGACTTTAAAGTACTTCATAAACATATGCAACCTGTAGAGAACATTTACTCCGCATAATTATCTCATTTTAGGGTTTTTAGAGGCTTGTGTGTCTGAACTCTGCATTTCTTGTCTATCCAGCTTACCTGAAAGTCATTGGGAGATCGAGGTATGATGGTCCGCCCTTCTTTCCAGAGGGCCTCCTGGTCTCCACGGAGGGACCAGAGCAGGGTTTCCTCTTGGTGTTTGTTCTGCAGCAGGACCCTCAGGGTTCCCTGCTCTTCCATCTGATAGGAAAACATCAGGCAGAGAGGTCCAGTGTCTGGATCCACACTGGGACTGAAGAGCCGGGCTTTCTGGCCTTGCGTCTCAGGACTGGCCTCAATGTACAGGTAGTTTCCCAAACCTGTGAGAGAACAAACACAGCAAAGAGCGACAGATGAAAACGCTGCAGCCTTTTGGTTAGTCGCATGTTTATCCCCTGCTGGTCAAAAAGTCACATTTTAACAGTCTGGTTTATTTCACCGTGGTTCCAAACTATCAAGCTCTTCCTCAGCCCAAACTGTGTTTCCAAGCAACATGATTCTCTAGTCCCGCCCCTCTAAACCCCATGCTGTGTGATTATACGGAAAAGTCAAGTGTGTCATTGTGGGGAAAAGTCAAGCACTTTGTCATTAGTATTAGTGCAGTTCGTCAGTGACGGTAGCCCACTAGGCTCTACTGTAGGCACTTTAGGTGACGGCAGGTGTCTGTTTGCTAAGCCGAGAGTGAAAGAGCGTTAAGTGGGAGCAAGACACGACCCCGACAGTGAAGAAAGAGTGAAGAGACAGGTGCGCACTCTTTTATCTCTCTATATATTTGTGTATAATCTTTCCAGACGTTTCAAGGTCAAAAGGATCCTGAAAAAAGCACATATGGCAGCGGCCCGGCATCTCTTTGAGCCTTCCGATTGGACGAGGAGGAGTCATGTGACCTATTGGAGTCTTAAACATTTTGAGAACTGTCAGAAAGCGCCTATAACACCTTGCAGCTGTCGGCACGGCTTGTTAAGTCTTTCAGAGAGAGCATTTAAAATATTCCAAGGCAATGAATTTAAAATAGGTTTAGGATAACAATCCCCTTAACTTCACTGGGAATGCATATAAGAGGAGATGTGAAGGGGTGGGGAGCGAATATCTTTAATTTATGTGAAAAAAAATCCCCTTTTTGATCGTAAGTACTATATTTATAAGGGGAAACGAATAATGATCTCCTGAAAGGGGCTTTAAGTACATGGAAGTCTATGCAAAAATCCACCTGAAAGGCAGGTGAAAGACTGGAATACAAGGTTGGAAATGCATTTTTCCACAAGAATCTGTGCCTCTGAAGTCAATTAAAGATACTCAAAGATACCCTTTGCTACACGGAAGCTGGAAAAAGCTGAAATAAAGGTTTTTTTTTAACAGTTGCAATGCTTCTTACACTTTTAAATGGTTTTGGAAGAAAATAAATCAATAAACAAAATCGCTTAGCCCCATCTACAACACATATATAATTGTATGATACTGTATATAACGATGTCCACAAAAGTTGTTTTGTGATGTTTTAATTATTTTACTTTATTTCTTTATAATTTTAATTGGCAAGAATGCATTTAATTTTTCCAAGGTGACAGTAAATGCGTAAATAATTGTACAAAAAAATATTTATCAAAAATGTTAACAAAAAATATCAAGCCGCTTTGCTGTTTTAAACATGGATAATAATCAAAATCATATATTTCCTGATCATCAAATTAAATTTCTTAAGGATCATGTGAAGTTAAATTGTAATTCAAAATATTTTCAAATAGAAAATAGCTTTTTAAATTGTAATAGTTCACAATATAATCTTTTTTTTTTAAATAAATGCAGCCTTCCAGAGCGTAGAGACTTCAGAAACATTAAAAAATCTTACCAACCACCAAACTTTCAAAACAGCAGTGTAAATCTGACAGAAAGAGACACATTTGAAACTGCTGTAAAACAGCCAAAATATGCAAATCAGTGGCAGTGACCTCACATCAATTGAATTCTATATTAATGTTTGGCAAAATTAGACAGCCTACAGTTATAGTACTATGCCAAAGAATTATTTATTGTGTTTATTGTAAATAATTAATGTGATTATTTATTAAACAATTCCATCCCAATCATGCTGATGTACCTTCCTTTTTATAAAAGCAATACGTCAGTTGAGACCAAATGTTAAAATGATTTTACCATGTCAACACTGGAGTCTTAAATGTGGTGGAATGACTGCAACACATGCCCTAACAGTGGCCTATTGCTTATTGAAGGCAATGTGAAAAGGTAACCTATTTTACTTTCATAGCCTGATGCATTTCACAATAAAACTAAATATTAATGAAGGAAAAAATGTAAAATGTGTAATTAAGCCAAACTCAAAATCTACAAAGGAGGCTGACGCGAATGTTAAAAGCAAAGTTTTGCATTACATCATTTCACTGTCATTCACCAGAAAGGTGTACTAGGAACGTAAATCTGCTTTCATGTTGATAAATATGTAGTAATCTGCAACCCACGGATTCACAGCTTTCAATCAAACAATCATTGTTTCGACATGCTGAGATTATTTCTGTCTTCACCGCCATGCTTTGTTCCTGGTGTACGCTTCTAATTGCGATGTGTCATGGGATAGAAATAGAGGGAGTGTGACAGTGTTCGGGAGGAGAGAAAGCATGCCGAGCATTCATCCTGTTTTCCTCCTCTAGATCTCATGCCAGTGGCTGACATGTGGAAAGCAGACCGCCGTGTACAGAGGGAATGAGGTCACAGGAGTTTTAGGAGAACATGTAGTGAAGTTAGAAAACTAAAAGGCTGTTCTGGAAACAGTGAAGGTGCCTCTCATTAGGTCTTAAAATGATTATGGGCAACCGATTAATCTCTAAACTAATAAACTAATTAATCTCTAATTTTTTTAATTAAATGATCACAAATAATTGCATATTAATATAATATATTTACATTGTCATAATTTCACATTGAATCTTCAAATTAATGTAGAAACAACATAATAGTATATTTTGTCTATGTGTTGACAAAGATCTGTTACACATACAGCACACCAGTACTGCACTCATTTTGCTTTTAATGTGCTTGATAGAGTTTTATACAGTCTATTCTAACGCTAGCCAAATGATGCCAGCAAAGAATGGATGCTGGATTCATTTTTAGCAATTCTATTTTTTATTTTTATTTTGATAGCCCTAAATATAATATAATATAATATAATATAATATAATATAATATAATATAA